>QJPP01000420.1:0-195106 GCA_003996215.1 Jaltomata sinuosa
CCCGTATACCTCTACTCCACCGTATACCCCTCCTCCGGCACACGCAACCCGTAGCCCCTGGCCCGGATAGCAAGGTCCATGGAGGTCCCAGACCCCATACTAAAGCTCAGTATCAGAACATGTATAAAGATAGAGACCCAGTCTCGATATCAAGATAGAGACCAGTCTCGAATATGCATGCCCAGACCCTGTCCAGGACTAAAAATAGTAGGAAAATATCTCAAAAACCCCTCCAAGGGTGCCCGGGCGTAGCCGGGTCTAAACAGTAAAAAGTCATCTCAGGTGCTCGGTCCGATCGAGGCTAAAAATCATCTCAAGTAACAAGAAAACTCAACTAGCACCCCGGTCCTGCCGAGTCTAGCGATAATCGTAAAACTGATGATTTTAAACATAATTTTACTTTCTTGCCCAAAAATCTCCACAAGTGAAATCAACCATTTCCAAATCATTTCCATCAAAAACGGCCCCCCCGGGCCATGCAAGGTTTAGAAAATAGTGCCAGTAGGCCCGAAGCCAAAACCACAGTAAAACATGGATAAAACCACTTTATATGCATGGAAATGGTATGATCACACACAATAGCTGCCCCGCAGCTCACAATCAACCTATCGACCCTGCACAGGCCCACAGCTACTCAGCAAGCATAACCAGCCTAGAAGGATATTCTATGCCCGGGACTCGCGGACATTCCCAAAATCCCACCTTCTATGTTCCAGAGTCAACAAGGCCTCACAGGACCACAAGGGTAAATAAAATATATCGGCAAGTACTACAAGCAACGTAGGAACAAAAGTAGGCGGACATGAATAAAGCGGTCGAGGTCTGTGGTACCAACCTAATAATCCAACCCAAGGATGCCCATTAATACAATTTTATCCTATATATGCGGAGTCTAGGGAAAATAAACCGTAACCTACCTGTCGTCTGATGACAAGCTCGAACCTCTCCGAAAAGAAGCTCCGAAACGAAATCAAACTTGAACTCGGGCTTGAATAACTTGACGTAGAAAATTGATTTTCATTTGAGAATCAACTATAGTTTCGACACATGCTTTCTTCCACAAACTCCCTCCAGCCATCTGCTTGCATATAGGTACTACAGCCTATGCTAATGTTTGGATGGAAAATAAAATGGAGGTTTGTAGTAAAAGAAACAGTAACATAAGTTCTACTTTCTCCTAACTAAGTGAACAACTTTCTCCTAACTAAGTGAACAATACATAGCAGAATATATACATAATGTAAAGTAGATATAAGTTAGGCAGCAACATTTCAATGTAATCTCCACATGCTGCCACCTTTAGCTAATATTTGCTGGCCACTCCCTCCACCTACACGTGGAGTGGAGGTGGCAAGGACAAAAAGAAATTCTTATCCCGTTATTTATATATTCGGGTATTGCATAAATTCGTGGTAAAATAAATATAATATTTTAAATATACCATAATTCATAGAAAATCATTTTCAATAAAACCTACTAGATTATAATAATAATTTTCAACATAGCTAAATTTACTATCTCCGTTAAAATAATACAATGTATAAAAACCTTATAAAATAAATACATATACCATTATATCGTAACAAAAATATTTTCCATAAACCTTTAAAATATTTTAAAAAGGTAATAATAATATAACTTTTTACCAAATTCAACTTTCAAATAAAATATTTTCAAATACACGCGATGTTAATAAATTCTCAAACTTAGGCTCGCAATTCACCAACGCACGATTTTGATACTCAAGAACTCTCTTGGAATCCTCCCTTATGTTTTTTCACTGTTTCAGAACTGAAATGGCGTTTTAAAACGTGAAGTTGAGGCTTAAATCGAGTTTGACCCGACCCGGTTCGCGACCCGGTTCGCAACCCATTTCTGCCAGACAGTCCGCGGTAAAACAGTCATAACTTTTTACTCAGAGATCAGTTGGACGTGAGGTTTTGTGCGTTGGAAACTAGACTCGTAGACCTTTGATTTGGTATTTCGGGGGACTTCTAACTCTTTATATATTGAGAGAAAAGCCCTGAGACATTTGACCCAAAGTTCAGAAAATTTATCAAAGAACCTTACGATCAAACAAATGGACCCGGCGCCGAAATACCGGTCCTGACGAGCCTTAAGTGACTTGGGTCTGCTACAACAAGCTCTAACGGTTCAAGGAAGACGTATACATGGAAATAACCGGAAGGGTCATTACAATAATTAATCAAGTCCGATCCTATATATTAATGGTCCATCGTCTTGAATATATATGTCTCGTCTTTAGTGATGTACATATATATAGTACATATATTCAAAAGCTAATTAAATTAACTAATCGATAATTCATCCAAGTAGTGGAATACGTTGTATTATGTACATATGAGGTAATATACGATCGTTAAGTAATGTAATTAACCAAGCCCTATATATTACTGGTCCGTCATCTTGAATATATGTCTCGTCTAGTGATGTACATATATAGTACGTATTCAAAAGCTAATTAATTAATCGATCGATAATCCATCCAAGTATTATGAAATACAATGTATAGTAATATAATCATTGAGTAATGTAATGAATCATTAATGTATCCGAGTTTATGAAATACGTTGATGATTAAATAATTTTTATTAATTTTTTTAATTTTTTTTAATAAAACCGACCTCAAGTGGTCGGTTTTATCAAAAAATACTTTATTAAAAAAATATTTTTTAGTAAAACCGACCACAGTTGGTCGGTTTTTAATTTATTTATTTTTAATTTCATTTTATTAAAACCGACCACAGTTGGTCGGTTTTTGAATTTTTTTTTTAATTTCTTTTACCTAAAAACCCTAACATTCACACATATCTAACTACACACTCTCTCTCCCCGACGGCTAACCCCTCCACCACCACCCTTACACACCCCTCCCTCTGGCGCTCCTCCCTCCGGTGTCCCCCCCTCCTCCGCCTTCCCCCTCCTCCGCCTTCCCCCTCCTTCACATACCACCACCCTCACACACCCTCCGGCGACTCCTCCCTCCGGCGCCCCCTCCCTGCGAAAACCTTCCCTCCGGCGTCCCCCCCTCCTCCGCCTTCCACCGCTGCCGCTGCTGCTGCAGATTGCTGCCGCTGCTGCTGCTGAAGGTTGCTGCCGCTGCTGCTGCTGAAGGTTGCTGCCGCTGCTGCTGGTGAAGGTTGTTGCCGCTGCTGCTGCTGAAGGTTGTTGTCGCCTGCCGCTGCCGCCTGTCGCTGTTGCTGCTCCGGTGGGGTCCATCAAGGTAAGTAATTTTAATTTTCTTGTTAATTAATTATAGTTATTAAATTAGGGTTTATCAATGTTAATTTTAGTTACTAAATTAGGATTTATCATTTAACTAGGACATGTCATTGTTAATTTTAGTTACTAAATTAGGACTTATCATTTAATTAGGGTTTATTATTGTTAATTAGTTTGTCTTATATGGTGGATGTGAACTAGTGAATTTGAATAGTGAAGTAGTGAATTGAAAATGTGAACTAGTGACTTAGAATAGTGAAGTATAATGACTTGAAATTATGAACAAGTTACTTAAAATAGTGAAGTATAGTGAGTTCAAATTGTGAGATAGTGACTTGTAATGAATTGGAATAGGAAATTTAGTCTTTAATTTAGTTTATTTAATTATTAGCATGATAATGTATTTGTTTAGCATAAGTATCAACACTAGTTGATCCTATTGATGACAAAATTGATTTTCTTGCAAGATCAATTTATGTCCACCTAGTGTTGACACTTAGTCTTTAATTTAGTTATAATGTCGTTGATTAGCATAAGTGTCAACACTAGTTGATCCTATTAATGACAAAATTGATTTTCTTGCAAGATCAATTTGTGTCCATCTAGTGTTGACACTTAGTCTTTAATTTGATTATAATGTGGTTGATTAGTAAGTGTCAAGACTAGTTGATCCTATTGATGACAAAATTGATTTTCTTGCAAGATCAATTTGTGTTCATCTAGTGTTGACACTTAATACTAATTAGCATCCTTGGGTTGGATTTTATTAGCTTTGCATCCCAGACCTTGTCCGCTTTATGGTTGTAGTATTCGTTTTAGTTGGTAGTATTACCCTTGTGGCCCTGTGTGGCCTTGATTATGCCTCTGGACCATAGATGGTGGGTTATTTGGGAATGTTCGTGAGTCTCGGACATCGATATCTCGATTATAGAGCTGGTTATGTATGCTGTAGAGCGATTGGAGCCTGTGCAGGGCCAATAGGTTTATTTGTGAGCCATTGGGCTACTGATTGTGTTTGGCACATCATTATCATGCATATAAACTGAAAATATGAACTAGTGACTTAAAATTGTGAAATTTAGTAAGTTAAAATTGTGAACTAGTGACTTAAAATAAGTAAAGTGTAGTTAGTTGTTAATTGAAATTTTGAACTAGTGACTTAAAATAATGAAGTGTATTAAGTTAAAATTTTGAACTAGTGACTTAAAATAAGTAAAGTGTAGTTAGTTATTAGTTGGAATTGTGAACTAGTGACTTAAAATTGTGAAGTTTAGTAAGTTGAAATTTTGAACTAGTGACTTAAAATAGTGAAGTGTATTAAGTTAAAATTTTGAACTAGTGACTTAAAATAAGTATAGTGTAGTTAGTTGTTAGTTGAAATTTTGAACTAGTGACTTGAAATTGTGAAGTGTAGTAAGTTAATAAACTAGTGACTTAAAATAAGTAAAGTGTAGTTAGTTGTTACTTGAAATTTTGAACTAATGACTTAAAATTGTGAAGTTTAGTAAGTTGAAATTTTGAACTAGTGACTTAAAATAGTGAAGTTTATTAAGTTAAAATTTGAACTAGTGACTTAAAATAGTGAAGTGTAGTAAGTTAAAATTTTAAACTAGTGACTTAAAATAGTGAAGTGTAGTAAGTTAAAATTTTAAACTAGTGACTTAAAATAAGTAAAGTGTAGTTAGTTGTTACTTGAAATTTTGAACTAGTGACTTAAAATAATGAAGTAATTAAGTTAAAATTTGAACTAGTTACTTGAAATTGTGAAGTGTAGTAAGTTAAAATTTTAAACTAGTGACTTAAAATAAGTAAAGTGTAGTTAGTTGTTAGTTGAAATTTTGAACTAATGACTTAAAATTGTGAAGTTTAGTAAGTTGAAATTTTGAACTAGTGACTTAAAATAGTGAAGTGTATTAAGTTTTAATTTTGAACTAGTGACTTAAAATAAGTATAGTGTAGTTAGTTGTTAGTTGAAATTTTGAACTAGTGACTTGAAATTGTGAAGTGTAGTAAGTTAAAATTTTAAACTAGTGACTTAAAATAATTAAAGTGTAGTTTGTATTAAGTTAAAATTTTTAACTAGTGACTTAAAATAAGTAAAGTGTAGTTAGTTGTTAGTTGAAATTAATGTGTATTAATGTGATTTAGTTTTTGGAATTAGTTCAAATGTGATTTAATTAAGCTCTAGTTTGATTTATTGTTTGTGTAGATGGAACCTGATCGTAGTTGGATGTATAATAGAAACAATCCTAGTCGAGCGAGTATGATTCCGGAATTTGCATAAGGTGTCACTCGTTTTTATGCATTATTAAATATGCAGGTGGGCAATTCAAATTGCAGCAATTTACTGCCAATTTTATGGTAAAATATCGACAACTAACCGACCTCCTGAGGTCGGTGTTTTGGGTAATTTTTCCAGAAAACCGACATCAGGTAGTCGGTTTTTTGAATAAAATTTTCCAAAAAACCGACCTCAGTAGGTCGGAATCGCGTGAAATAAGAAAATAAAATTTAAATAATACCGACCTCAGGAGGTCGGAATATCAGAAAAATAATAAATTAAAATTTCAGTAATACCGACTTCCGGAGGTCGAAAAACCAAAAAATTAATAAATTAAAAATTAAACAATACCGACCACCGGAGGTCGGTATATTATATTTTTAATAATATTTTTTTTAAAAGAAATCGACCTCTAGATGTGGGAAAAATAATAATAAATAAAAATATAATTAAATAAAACCGACTTCAGGAAGTCGAAAATAAAACAAAATAAAATATATATTAAATTCTTAATTTTTGGATTTAAAATTAAAACCGACATCCTGAGGTCGGTAAATACCGACCTCACTATGTCGGTATAGAAAACCAACCAAGCTTTTTCCGACTATGGCTTTTGAGTCGGTTTTGAGTCGGTTTTTCAGGGAAAACCGACCTCTAGATGTCGGTTTTCCCTGTTTTTCTAGTAGTGCTGCATATTAACAAAAAATATTATCTCATATATGAAAATAACAGGATACATAAGTGCACTAATTGAACTAAGACATGGTACTTTCTAACCATTTTTGTGAGATCAAAATTGATCTTGTTTTATATCTAGTGATATCACCATCATTGGGGTACTCAATGAAATCACTTTAAAACTTTTTAAATCCTTCAAGGATTTTGATATAATCTTCACCGTCTAGCTAGACATGGCGACCATTCATTTTATGTATTCAAGTCTTTCGTGTATTGCCAGACTGAAAGAAATATTATTGCATCCACCACAAGAGAACACATCTCCATACAACAATACTAAGATTTTATCGGAAAAAATTTTTTATGCCACAAGGCAAAAATCATACTTTTTTTTTTTTAAATTTTCCCAGTCATCTAGAGTGTTGCATTTCATACTATAAGGTTTAATTACAACACAAGGATAGAGACTATCCATCAAAAAAGAATGAGCTTACAGCAACAAGAGACTTATTGCTCATTCGACTTCTATATAACAGGTTAGTCTAACTAACAAAAAAATTTGTCTTATCAAATTTTGATCTTATGCTAGGAACTTGTCTCATGTCCATGAGGAAAGGTCCTTTAGCGCCATTGGGAAGTTGTTGGGCAGATAGATATATGTTGCTCGTCGATGAGTTCATTGCTATTTTCGCTAACCAATCTGCCAGTTGGTTAGCTTCTCTATAACAATGAGTGATCCTGATATCAGTATGATTGAGCAGATTCGTGGTGTCCTCAATAATCTTGTTGAGCCTAAAGTTGCCATCCTTTTTGTCTTTGAGCATCCCCGTGATAAGCATCGAGTCTAACTCTATAATGAGATTGGTGTAACCATTCTGTTTGCACCAATTAGCTCCATACCAAGCCGCCTTTGCCTCTGCTATGTTGTGACTCATGCATTGGGCTGGGACTGAAAATGCCATGATCAACTGCCCATCCTCGTCTCTAAGTGCTCCCCCAAGCCCTGTTTTACCATTGCTCTTGTTGAAGCTCCCGTCTGTGTTAAGCTTGAAGGATCCTGTCTCTGGTTTATGCCAACAGATTACCATGATTCTGGGAGTAGCTTGAAGTTTCACCAGATTATGACAAAAATATCCCATGGAAAATTAAGCTTGCATCCAGGGAAACACCTGGTGGTAGCTTCTTGGATGATCCACCCCACCTGCTACTCCATCTTGTACAAGCTAATTTTTTTTATTACCATATCTACAAGCACAAGTTTCCTTTCAAATAGACCAACATATAATAATAGGGGTTATTTGTAAAATTAATCTATGAACATCATTACAAGCATTCTCCTGCCACCATGAGTTAATGATGTGTCTAATGAGGAGGTGAGAGTGCTTGATCCCAAGAGGGGCACCAAACGTATTCCAAATTTTACTAGCTGTTGTACCTTGACTAAAGACATGGTTGAGAGTTTGATCACAGGCAATAGTGCAACAGTAACATTTGGAATCCATTTGCTTACCAAATTTCGTAATTACATCTTCAAAGGGAAGTTTTTCTTTCCATAACCTCCAAGTAAGAAAAGACATTTTGAAAGGAATTGTGGAGTGTCATACCTTGTTGATTAGAGGTTGTTTGGCTCTAGTAGATCTTACAAGATTCCAAGCTGTCTTGTTTGAATATTTGTCACTATCTGTTAGATCCCAGAAGACTTGGTCTTCTTTCCCTGGATTGCCAATCTCTATAACATAAATGAGCTCACAAATATGATTTGGAAGGATCTTGTTGAGTTTGTATTTGTCCCAAGTACCATGTTTGATGAACTTCTTAACCTGTAGTTTAGAACTCTTGGCAACTTAAGGGACTTGATGAGCTAATGGACCTTTTCATATCCAATTATCCCACCAAAAAGAGCAAGATCCCGAGTTGACTTGCCACAACATATGTTTCTCAACTTCATCTCTTACCTGAGTTAGATGTTTCCAGGCATGGGAGTCACCTGAGACCCACTTCTTCCCAACCAAATAAGATCTTATGCAATATTTGTTCTTGACAAAGTTAGCCCAAAGAGAATTAGAGGTTCTAAGACTCCACCATCTCTTTATAGCCAAAGTGTTACTAATATCATACATGGATCTTATGCCTACACCCCACTCGTCATAAGGTACACACAGGTTATGCCAGGAGCTCCAATGATAATGTTTGTGATCTTGGCTTTTGCCCCAAAAGAAATTAGCCAGGTGCTGCTCAATAAGTTTCAAAGTGCCTTTAGGAGGAGTTAAGGCAGAAAGAGTGTAGATAGGCAGAGATTGCAAAACACTTCTAATCAAAATAACTTTACCACCATAAGACAGTAATTACTATGTCAACCATTGAGCCTCTTCACTATCTTATCAATCATATAATCAAAATACTCAAGTTTTTTCCTACCAACATATAAAGGACAACCTAAATATGTTAAAGGAAATTTTTTATCCATAAAGCCTGTGCAATTTCTAAGCCTATTAATCCTGTGAGCTGAGGTTTTAGGGGCTAGGAAGAAGAAACTTTTATCTCTATTAACCAATTGACCAGAAAAATTCTCATATTTCCTAATCTGATTCATGATGAGTTTCAAAGAAGAGGATTTGCCACTACTAAAAATAATAACGTCATCTGCATAAGCAAGATGATTAATATCAGGACAATTAGGGGGCATAGTAAAGGGAATGAACCTACTATTATTAATGAGATTGTTTAAAGATCTAGTGAGAACCTCAGCAGCCAGAATAAACAAGGACGGGAAAAGAGGGTTACCTTGTTTTAATCTTTGAGATGAGGAGAAAAAACCATATCTAGCTCCATTAACAATTACAGAATACCAGTTCTCAGAGATAAGATTATAGATCATATCAGTCAAATTTTTAGAGAAGACAAACTTAGATAAAACTGCCACAATAAAATTCCATGACATCCTATCATAAGCCTTGGCCATGTCTAATTTGATCACAACATTGCCTCCCTTGTTAGTCTTAGAGATATTTTGAATTATCTCTTGAGCTAACAACACATTTTAAGTAATAAGCCTTTCTTTAACAAAGCCACTCTGATTAGGAGAAACAAGATTGGCTAGTAAAGGATTTAATCTTAAGGACATGATTTTGGAAATAATTTTGTTGGTGAAGTTTGAGAGACTGATTGGTCTAAAGTCACCAAAATTGTTAGGGATTTCAATCTTAGGAATTAACACTAAGCAAGTATGAGAGAAATACCTGGTAAGCTTTTTCCCTTTAAAGAATTCATGTACATAAGCAGTAATATCCTCTTTAATGATGTCCCAGCAGCTCTGGAAGAAAGTGTCATTATATCCATCTGGCCCTGCAGTACTTGAGTCTCTTAGGCTAAAAACAGCCCCTTTGATTTCTGATTCTTCAGGGATGTGACACAACCTGTCATTCTCTTCCAAGGAAATAGAGTTAGGAATACATTTTAAGATATCAAAATTAATAGAGGGTCTAGGGAGGTTAAAGAGTTGTTGAAAGTGTTTGA
This sequence comes from Jaltomata sinuosa, assembly GCA_003996215.1. Lineage (NCBI taxonomy): Eukaryota > Viridiplantae > Streptophyta > Magnoliopsida > Solanales > Solanaceae > Jaltomata > Jaltomata sinuosa. The sequence continues at coordinate 9,719 of QJPP01000420.1, forward strand.
TAGTTGTCCTAGAAAATTTTTCATCTCCACTTATCCACTTGCCGCTACTATTCTTAATCCTGGATAGAACAAGCTTTTTTCTTTTTTCCCTCAAAAGACTGTGAAAATATCTGGTATTGTTATCTCCCTCATCAAACCATTTGCATTGAGATTTTTGTAATAGGATAGAATCTTGCAATTTCATCCAATGAATATACTCAGCATGTGCTTTGTTCACCTCCTGCCTGCTCTGTTCTGTATTTAGCTGAATGTTTAATTCCTCCAAATTTTAAAGCTTAGTCTCCCATTTAATGGTATTATCATTCACATTCCCAATTTTTTCTCTAGACCATTGACTCAGTCTTCTCCCAAGAATCTTTAGCTTAGATTGCAAAATCCACATAGGGTTCCCCTGGATATTTGTTCCCCAGACTTATCTGATAATGTCCATATAACCTTCTTGAGTCACCCAAAAGTTAAGAAACCTGAAATAATTGATGTGAGGGGAAATGGAACTCTGATATTTCATTAGCAAGGGCCTATGGTCCGAACCAGTTCTAGCCAAGTTTCTAGTGGTACAATTCTGAAAAAGCTTGTCCCATAGGTCATTGATGCATATTCTATCTAATCTTTTCCATATCCTTTTTCTGGGACTTCTGTTATTGCACCACGTATATTTAGAACCTGTGCACCTAATGTCTGTCATTCCACAATTATCCAGACAATTTTAAAAGTCTAAACTTTTATACATTCTGTCCACCCATTTTCTCAGCAGGATCTAAGATGATATCTTACGGTTTTATTCTCTTTGATTTTACTTTCACATAAAAATCCATTTATACCCCACTGATATATACCTTGGTCTTTGAACTATAAATCCAAATCAACACTTTTTCAAGTGAAATAAAATATACTTATATCATATTAATGAACCACCATTTAACCTTGGGACCTCCAAAAAAAATACATGAAAAAAAGATAGCATCAGTAAGTGCAAGGTTTTTTTCTCCCGAATAATCAAAATAGGTAATCAAGTGCACTTAATTAGATGTGAAGGTTATATCTCACAAATTGTGCAAAACAAAACTCACTCTTCAACAGTAGCCGAAAGTTGAAAAGAAAATAGTAGAAGGATATCTTCAGCAGCCCAAAGTTGAATTTTTTTTATAAATCAACTAATGATGGAGAAGAGAAACATACCACTTCCACGATTTAGTTGTCTAGTTAATCTTATCTTTAATTTGAAAGTTTCGTGCTGATAACATGTTATAAAATCAAACTAAAAAAGTAATAATATAAATAAGAAAGTAGACAAAATATGAGAGATCAAGAGATGAGAGCTTTTCTTATTGTTTCAAGTGTTTCCCAAAAATTATCAAGTGTCCCTAATATGAATCATTATGCCTCTATTTATAGTGTTCATAGAGGCATACAATAATGTGACATTAACCATTGATATACTAGAGGAAGTTATGGAGATGTAAAATCACAAGATTAATGGGGATGAATAGAGGAGGTTATCTTCAGAATGGAGGAAAGTAATGGGGATAAGTAGTGGGAGTTATTAATCACATTTGTGTATAGACATTTAAAGTAAATATATTTTACAACAACATACTAGTTATTACTAAAGTTTCATTTTTTGTGACACTATTTTTTTATTAGTCTATTTTAAGAAATGACACTTTTTTATATTATGAAAATATTTAATTCTAAATTTGCTTTTACCTTATAAATGACATGCTTATATTATCAAATTTCAAAATATGTTTAAGATTACAAATTCCAAAAGTCATTTTTTATCCTAAATGAATAAATTGTGTTCAGTCAAATTATGTCAACCGAGGGAATGTTTTTTTACGAATTTATCTTTCGAATTAGTAGATTTGAGCTCTACGTAAAGCATGAGGTTCAACTTTGTTTAAACATGAGTCATGTTTAAGGAATTGTTTATAGTTAACCCATAATTATTTGCTAAATTAGAAAGAAAAAGAGGAAAATGGAAAAAAAAAGGAGCCCCGTCGGTGGACGCAAGAATAAAAAAATATTTGGTTCTTCTGTCTGAAGTAATACTACCACTACGTGCTACTCTATTATTTAAATTAAAGGGGAATTAAAGAACTTGTACTTCAAAGTGATTCTTCCCCATGCAATCTTTAAGCTTTTTTCACGATCAATGATCAGCAAAATTCTTTGCTTCTACTCCCTCCAAACGTGAGATTTTATGTTGGTATACTACACACATATTATACCAAGTAATATTCCCTTTTTTTTTCTAGCGGTAAAGAAATGGGATTTGGGTCTAAAATAATCCCAAAAATTAGTTTGAGGGGTGAGGATTATCCAAGGTTTCAACCTCAAAAATGAGAATCGAGATAGTCTTTACTCTGACATCATGTAAGAAAATGGATTTTGGGTATAACTCAATCTCAAAAGTTAGCTCAAGAGATAAGAAATGTTAAAACTATATTAAAGAGACCACTCATTAATTCCTTAAGGGACTGATACACACTACTAAAAAATGGGTCAAAATCGAGGGCCAAAACCGACAGACACGGTCCTATCCGTCGGTTTTTACATGGTCGGTGGTTCAGAAATAAACATAAAAAAATGTAGCGGTATTTTCTATGACCTTGGACAATTCTACCACTCGACCACACATTCTCTTTAACGAAATATTTTCATCGTTTTTAATTATACTTTTCAACTTTAATTTTGCACTTCAAAAAAGGACGGAGTCTCTCAATTTTGTAATTTTTTTTATAAAAACCGAGGGACTACGGATATTTTTAAAAAATTATGATTTTCGAGTGCAAAAAAAGGGGACGAACTCGGATTTCTTAAAGTCCGTAGTTTTTCTATTAATTTTTTTCAAAAAAAAAAAACAAAAACTGATGATTGTATCTGTTTTCTCTCAATTTTTCGGACCGACCTTGTCCGTCGATTTCCTGTCCCTCAATTTTTGCATTATTTTTAATAGTGACACTATCGGGGGATGACGAATTTAGTTATGTGCATTGAGAGCGCATATACAAAATTTTGATCAAAATTATTGAATTATGTTGAATCCGTTCCTCCCATGTATAAGTTATAACGGAATCACTTGTACATTACGTAATCTATCATCTATATATAAATAAAAGTCATTGCCCAAACTCAAAGAGGGAAAGAAAAAGAAAGAAAGAAAGAAAGAAAGAACATCAATGATGAGCTCTATGGTTCTTTCATCACCTTTGAGTGGTCTATCACATTCCAAATTAAGAACAAACTCCAAGAACTATTCTTCACCCTCTAAGGCTCTTTGTATTTATTTTTCAAACAATATCTCTCTTGAATCCAGCTCAAAATCTTCATTTATCCATGGTGATTTCACTTTTCCTTCACCAAATTTCTCAACATTTGTATCAAAATCTCCATCTTCCAATATTATTACTGCCCAAACCTCTCCACTTGGAGAACATATTATATATGATTTCCAAGCTAAGGTATGGCTTTTTTAATTACTATTACTCTATTGTTTTTTCTCTTTTTTTTGTTTACAATTTTGGAAGGTTACTTTTCCCCTATATCCATGTTCTTCTTGTTCTTTGTCTATGTAATTTTGGCCCTGTCATTTTATTTGAACGAAATGAGGATTTATAATTGTATGGGGGTGTAATTGTTTGATTTTAACATACATGCATCATGCATGTGTTGTATTTGTAATTGGGGCATTATATATGTGTAGGATTTTCATAGTATAAGGAATTGTAAATGATTGATTTTAAAAATAGAGGGTGTATAGGTAACTAAGTCATTATATTTATCTAGGAATTCTACCGTATAAAAGATGTAAGTGTTTGATTTTAAAACATAAAAAGTATATACTCATATAACTGAGTTATATTACATGAGTGTTAGTGTAATTTACCCTTAGGAAAATTATTTAATAAGATTAATATATCATAAGAGGTTTGACGAGATTACCTTATTAAATGAGTAATTAATGGCTATATGTTTGTTTTTTATGCAAAAGATTAGTTTGACAAAATAACATAATTTCAAAATGCAATATATAATTTATCTGTTTATTAATAAGTTTAATTCCTTATATATAGTAAATGTTTTGGAGTATATAGATTACTATATTAATGAAATGCTGTCAAATATTTGAATAGCTTCAAAATTAAAAGAATGTTGTATAATTAGGAGCACAAGAAATTGTCAGAAGGAATTTGGGTATTTTCTTCTTTGCTTTTTCTCTTTCTTTTCATTTTGCGAAAATTTAATAGGCGTTTGACCGTAAATTTTAAATAATTTTATTTTATTTAAAATTGATGAAGTCGGAGTTGTGTTTGGTTATACTTTTTGAAAATAATATTTGAAATAGTTTTCATACTTGAATGTACTTAAATACAACTTCAAAAGTGAATAGTGAGTTGGAAAATGTTTGGAGTTGTGGTCATACCTTTTTGAAAAGAATTTTTAGAATTTAATGTGTTTAAAATAACTAAAAAGTGAAATAGTAAGATGGAAAAAAGTGAAAACAACCTTTTAGGTGTTTTCACTTTTCCAAATACAACTTCAAGTTGTATTTGAAAATTTTATGGCAAAACACCATTTTATGAATAAAGTGAAATAATTTTTTGAAAAATAGTGAAAAATTCTCATGGCCAAACGCCCAAATTGAATATGAAATTTTCCTGAAATTTCCAAATTTCATGAAATTCAACTCCAAGTTGAATATGAAATTTTCATGGTCAAACACTGTTTTTCAAATAAAGTGAAAATTATTCCCAAAAAAATGAATAATTTTTATGGAGTGCCACTTTAATTAAGAGTTCAAAATAGTAATATTCATTAATTCTTTTATTATCTTTTACCACTGAAATATTGTTTTTCATATCTTTCATATATAGGAAAAGAGAAGAGGTCTCTCACTCAGTTGCTTTAGAGAGAAAGTTGTTCTGATTGTCAATGTTCCTGAGCAAGGGTATCCTCTTGTCTGCTCCATGAAAATAATCATAATTCATTTGGTCACTTTTACTTTAATTTTCTTAGTTGTGTTTTACATTATATTTTCTAAAGTATATATTTTATTCATAAAAAGACTTCTCATGATAAAATATTGTAAAAATTGTCAAATTTATTTCTTTTATATAAACAATTAATGCTGGTTGTATTTCAGTTCCGTCTGGACAGAGTCGCAGTACAAATTACTTCATTATCTATATGACAACTATAAATCTCAAGGTAATTAAGTACCTTAATTAATTCCCACTCTGTTCATATTTCTATTCATTTTTTTATTAACGACATTTTGTATGATTTTTTATGTAGTACTTGAGAAATATATAGTTTTTAACCCCCCTATTACACATTATATATTTTAATTGTAAACGTAGGGTTTGAAATAGCTGCATTTCTCTACAATAAAAAAGAAACAGACAAGGCAGGATATGGACGCGCACAAAAAGCACCATCAGGGGGGCAACTACAGATAAGTGCTGCTAGATTTCGAGTATTCGACAAGGTTGGTTTTTTTAATTTCACCGCGCATGACTCATATTAAGAGAAAGCGCTCTCTATTAGAATTTTTTATTTCAATGATTCGAACCCAAATTTTTTAATTAAGGGTAGAAAGATATCTAATATGGCTCGGGAATACTAGCTCTGATGTCAATTGACACAACTCGGATAACACGCCAGCAAAATAATTAAAAATAAATTTACTAATGAAACTAACAAAATAGAAATTCTAGTAGAAATTGAAGAATAGAAAGAATTTCAAACTTTATTTGAATGTTTAAGATAACAATTAGTATAACTAATAAACCTCAAAGTTGCTATTACATCCTTTGATGGTCCCTCCTTTTATTTATTTCTTTACCATGAGTTCTTTTATTTATTATAGTTTCATTTGATCGACCCTCGTGTGTTGATTGAAATATCATTTGGGATATTGGCATCCATATTTAATCCCAAGTATATATTATTGGTATATATTTTGCTAATGATTAGGTTTAGTTACAATTGAACCCAAAGAATTTGGTATTGTATAGTCATCTTCAATTATAATCAACGATTTAATAGATAATTCAATATTGTCATTTTGGTTATTTTCTCCTAATTTCATGCTAGAAATATATATTCTTTACAAAAATTAATGTAGCCATTTTCTCATCTTAGATCACTGAAGATCAAAATCAAAAATTAAGAGAGAAAAAGGGAAAAGCATATTTTAACTTTCTTTTTCTTCTTTGTGTTTGGGTGTTATTGGAATTGATTAGAAACATTTGAATGAGGTTATATATAAAATTTGAGGAACATTAAAAGTGATCTAGATTTGTTTCAAATAAAAAATCAAACCTAAAAACGTTTCTACGATAAGTGTATATCACATTATATACTAGTATATATCACACACAATTTTTCATTGAGATACACAAATATATAGAAGACAAATATGTGGTGTCATAATAGATGAGAATTAATAAGGATATAGATGAAGTCATTTTCAATTTGAAATTTAACTCAAATCCATCTCAAATCATCTCCAAACACCATCAAAATTAATATTTAAGCTACTTAAGATATTCCCAACAAAACTCAATATCACCAAATCGATACAATCACCAAAACACAAATAAAAAAAATGAAATCAAGCTTCTCTCTAATGGTGTGTGTAATTTCTAAATACGTGAAGTTAACTTGAAAAATAATTTAAGATGCGATAGATGATTTAAGAGAAAAGTCATCAAAACACTCCTAAATTTGTCCAATAAATTTACTTTAGACCTTTAACTTTATGACCATTTATTTACCCCCTTAAAACTTTTCACTGAATTAAATACCACCCCTAATGCTGACGTGGCATAAAAAAAAGAGAAAAAAAAGAAGTGCGTTTTTTAAAAAAAATAAAATGATCCCACTACTATTATATTATATATAATAAAAAATTAAAAAAAATACCCCCACCCCTACCCCTTTCTTCTTCAAACCCTCCCACCCCCCTCCGCCTTTGCCCCTTTCTTTTTCTCAAGAAAATAAATTCATCTGATTCTTTTCCAGTTAGTATTACCACTTCACTATATAATAATTGCTTTATTTTTAAAAAAAAATGAAGAAAATTAAATTTTTGTCCTTAAAAATGATGAATCCGCCATTTCCATAAAGAAAAAGAAAAAGAAAAGAAGGAGAGTATATGAAGTTTACTATCGATGAGAAGAATATCAAGCACAATTGATTATGACAAATATGAAAATCAATTGAGTGGGGGTGGGGGAGGTTATTCGTTTTCCTTTATTTATATATATATATATATATATATATATATATATAGTGGGGTGACTTTAAAAAAAAATTGACGTAGCTCTGATGTGGCACTGATTTGGCAATGATATGGCGCGTGTGTAATTTACCTCTCATTGTGAGAGTGGTGTTATATTCTTAGGGTGGTATTTAATCATTTCAAAGTTGTTTAGGGGGTATTTAATTACTCGTAAAGTTAAAGGTCTAAAGTAAATTTATCGAATAAATTTAAGGGTGTTTTGATGTCTTTTCTCATGATTTAAAATGAAGGGCGTAAGACATTATCAGATTCTTTTCTTTTTTTTAAAAATTTCAATATGAATAATAATGACAGGTAACAGTGAATGGTAGAAGGGCACATCCACTATTTGTACATCTAAGGTCAAAATTTGGTATGGGAGAAGCTATCACCACTGAATTCCACAAGTTTTTGGTAGATAGAAATGGAGTACCTTACAAATGCTTCGGATTGGACACCCCACGTCATGTGATTGAGGTATTTTTTTTACTTTAATTTATATATGTCAATAATGCAAATTATTTTTATATTATTAATTTTTTAAAGAATTTATCATATTAAACATCTCTGTAATTTAATTCAGGTTCAAATAGATTTCCTATATTTTGAAATTAAATATTTACATCTTCTATACTATGAAAATTCTATCTTACATCCCTATAAAGTATATTTGTAATTAACAATATGAAAATATAATTATTAAAATATAAATTAAAATTATGAATAATTTTATTTATGTATTTAGTTTTATAAGTTTCTTTTATTCGCTCTTTTGATTAAAAAAGAGAATAAACATTTTTGGAAACATGCATATTTCAAAACTCATAAATAGAAAATGAACATAAATTACTTAATAAGATAATCAACTACTGTCTACTAATAGTTAATTTCTTGCACTTTGACCATGTAAGTTATTTGTACTTTTTTATTTATATTATTTTATTATATAAATAAAATATTTTTATTCTATTTTATTTATTTAAAATTCCACTTCAAAATTAAATTAAAAATAATTTACTTAGTTAAATGAAGTTTGATTTGAGTAGGATTTTCTTTGTATAAGAGGTTAAAGGTTTTTAGAAAAATATGGACAACATCATATAATTAAGAGTTTCTTACGATACAAATATTTTTTCAAATACGTAAGATTCTAGTTATCTTATTCAGTAACTTGTGTTCATTTCCTATTTAAGAGTTTCAAAATATGCATATTTTTAAAAATATTTATTCTCTTTTTAATCAAAGGCGTGATAAATATTTTCTACAGAAATATCCATACCTTTTTTAAGATTTCATAAAAATAAATATTTAATATACTCAATTACGATTATATCTCATATATATTTTTCTGTGTTTCATCCTTGAGTTATATCTCGTACAGGTATATAATTGTAGGATTTTCATATAGTATGTTCGTGTAAATATTTGATTTTAAAATATATGAGGTATATTTGAAATTAAATCATATTATAAGCATATTTAGTGTAATTAACATTTTTATGAAGCTTTTAATTATTTTAAATGAATTTATGGGTCAGAGGAGTTACTATAATTTTTCTATTTTATGTTTTTCTGTTCTTGTTTTACTTATTGATCACTACTATTTTTTTCATTAACCAGGAAGAGGTTAAGCATTTACTCTTGGAGGATGCAGATTGACAAAGTTTCAAGGATTTCACTAGGATGACACATTATTTACTTTTGACTTTTTGGTGTTTTCTGTTTTTACATACATATTCTCTAAAAAAAAAAAAACTTGGAGAACACATGTTGAAAATAAACACAATTATATTTATGTTTGAATTAGGTCAACAATTGTTTGTCTTGAAAATGTTACAGTTGAATTTGTTTATGAGGTCAAGAGCACGTGTTTTAATTTAACTTTTTTTTTAGATTCATTTACTAGCGATTTGAGTGTTTAACAACGATTAAACAAACATAACAGTAATGCAATAAAGAAAAGAGTAAGAGCTAAATTCGGATGTTTTCGCGTGTTTGTAAGTGAATCCAAGAGCTCGTGTCCTTGCTCTGAGAATAGCTATGAATAAAATGTAGTAAATGAAAATTAAGACGAAGCAAAGGTAAACTTGATGCTCAAGAAAATAGAGAGTGTTGTTGTGTTTCTCCGGATCAGAGTGTCCTTATCAGTAAATGAAGTAACCTCGTTATTTATAGGTTATAATAGGGGAGGGCCTTAGCCAATAAGAAAAATACATTGGTGTCCTATAGTACTACGACAAATCATTATGTGCCATGTGGTGATGCCATTGCTAGTGCCAGCCAATATTCCTGCAATGCTCAACTCCGTACAAGGCTCGTCCACACTCTTGAATTCTCTGACACCTTTGTCCCCCCATGTCTTCTTATCCACGTCATCGGTAGTACGATGCCTTTTGCAAGCTTTCTCGGTCACATCTCTTCGTAGAGTTGGTTGTTGGAGAACACTGACTAGATTTTGCCACCACGTGGTCTAGATATGTTCGTTCCTCATTACACATGTGTCTTCCATGTGGTCCGGGTACATTTCTACCTAATATAGATAGTCCGTCCATTTCTTGGTCACGACGTTAGTCGAGGCCGAGGGATGGAAAGAAGAGATCCAAAATTTCTCGTCGTTTCCCTTTCTTCACTCTCGAGTAAATAGTGGGCCATGTCTCTAACTTCTCTTTCCACATGCTTGAACCTATTTTAGCGCGCCTCCCTAGGCGACATTTAAGGACCCTTCTAGCGTGTCTTATAAATATGGGTTCCCTTGTAAAGCTCTTGCGTTTTATTCTTCCTCTTCTTTCTTTTGCACTAATCATTTTCTTATTTACCAGGAACCCTTTACTCCGATCTATCAGCATTTTCTTCTTCTTCATTATGTCTTCATCATTTTCCAGCTTTGCTAGAGGCGGCCCCTCTAGGGGTGGTTCCGAGAAGAAAGCTAGCAGTAGAGGGGATGATTTTTCTCCCGAACCTAGCATTGACAACATCATTTCCGGGATCTACCATTTTAATGATGACTTCAAGATTCTGCCAAGTGACCCTACTAAACAAGATACAGGGCCATTGGTGATTTTGCATCCTTTATCAAGGAAAAATATATTCCCATAGTTCTTCAGGACGATGGTTTGACGGAGGGCAAATTTCGTGTATTTTCTCCCCAAGGCTCCAAGAGTATTACTTCTCTGAAGTTTGTTATTTTTTTTATTCATACTTATCTGTTCACCATGGGCTTTGGTAAACCTGCTATTGACGAGGTTATTACATTCTTTTGCATGACTTTTAAATTATGCCTAGGGTATCTCAGCCCCGGCGTATGGAGAGTCGTCATATGTCTTCAAACCTTGGACCTGAGGACTGAACAAGATTTTACTTTTACCCATCTTTTACTCCTTTATTCCCCCCCAGATCATTCGCAAAGGAATAGTGAAAACATGGGGAGGGGGGAGAGGAAATAATTCTATCTTCAAAAGTTTGGACAACACCCACAATGAGTGTTCGATCAATAGGTTTGTCATTGTTGCCGCCGAGGATCTTTCTGGTTCACTGGTTTCAGAATGTGGAACATATTCGTAAGTCCTGTTTGTTACCTCCTTCTTCCGTCTTGCTTGGCAATTTCTTGTTTCTTATCGTTCTCTTGTTCTTTTAGTGTATTGTTTAGCTCTCCACTTGTGTCCTAACTCAAACCTCCCTTCTCTCGAATGGACCCCAATGATCTGAGAATAGGTCAAAAAATTATTAGACTGCACTTTGGCCAAAGATCGGACGTGAGCTCAAATAGCCAAAGCTTGAGGGTGGATGACTAAGGATCATGGTGAGTTTACTCCCTGCCATTCTTTCTCTCTTTCTTTCATCATGACTTCTTTTATATTTACCCGATATTTTTCTATGCCGCTAATAGGTCTCATCAGGAGCTCGATATTATTGCATGTTACCTTTATCGCGGCCAATCTTGCCAAGGTTCACTGGGGGGGCTACCATTTCTCTTCTGACCAATCATCTACTATAATCAGTGTTGGGTTTTTTTTTTTGCGAATTCGAGTCTCAGTAACTCGGGAGAAAGGTTAAAAAGTTGAGTTCCCTAACTGCTCCAGCGGATAAAGTGATAGCTTTGACTTTGAGCAATCCCGAGATTGTTGTGGTGTTCGAGGAAGTCGAAGAGGCCACCAAGGATAAATCTCCTCTGGTAAGGAGAGGAACTGTGGGCCAAGTTATATGTCCAAATCAAGTTGAGCGGCTTTTCCTTGAGGCGAAGAATATTGAACAAGCGAGTTCATTCACTCATATGCCCTTTATCCCTAGTGGGGTAAGCTCATGTGTCGCTATTAGGTTGTTAAGTTGCTCTAGAGTATCTTTTTCATAAGTTTGCTCCAAAATCATCACTTTTTGGCAATCCCCAACTTCCATAGAATTTTTCGGGCAAAAAACGTTCTCCCCACTCTCGCAAGAGGATTTCTCCTTCTGCAAAGAAGAGATTAGCCCCAAAAATTCATTCTCCAGATGATGCTCTTGGTGTTTGTGTTATTGAAGAGCCCAAAACTCTGAGGATCGATCCTCGGTCGGCTATAATCTCCTCAGATCCTTATGCATTAGTTGGGACTTACCCATCCCCCATTCACTATCCGTCTCGAATGAGATTCGCTAAGATAACGATTTCTGAAGAGGTCAGCTTTATCTTTAGGCCTGTTGTGGTGGCCAACTTCTTAAAACCAGTGGTCTCTTCTAAGGAGCAGCGAAGAATGGATGTTGTTTTCTATCACGGCCCAACTATTAAGCTATGCGGGCACCTACTCTAATTTATCTAGACAGGAGAACCCTTACCACTCGATCCAACAGGTAATGCGAAATATAAAGTAGAACCATAAATAACCATTTTTATCACATGAAAATGTTTACAATATAATGCGAAAAAATCTCTTTTAAAATACATACACCCTCCCTAGGTTCTAGTATAAGCCGGTACAAAAGCTACTACAAGAGTATTACAAGATAAATGTAAAAGGACACAACTCCACCATAAAACAAGAAGTAGGAGCTGTTGGAGATCACCATCGTCATGTACCTATGAAACATCACCAACCATGCAACCAGACTATATCCAAAAAGGTATAGCAAGAGTAGAATCAGTACAAACACACGTACTGGTAGGCATCATTAATCGACCCAAATTCACTCATACCATCATATAAGAAATCAAAGGAAATACACATTTAATATAACGCTTCAATCCGTTTGCGTCCACCTTTATCAAATCCCCTTCGGAACTCAAACCTTTCTAACCCTTCTGTTGCCAACTCCACCACTATGAGACGCTATGCTCTGACTCCTACGACTTCCCAAGTGACACTTAACCTTTAGACTTCCCAAGTCACACTAACCCTTAGACTTCCCAAGTCACACTAACCCTTAGACTTCTCAAGTCAATCTACTCAATAAAGAAAACCTAGCCTACTTGGATGCCAAGCGGTTGCACAATGTATTTCTAGCTCCATGAAGGCGTTCCCTGCCGGATGACAGGCCCGAAATCCATGGTTTCGCATCCTTCTAGCCGGAATCTTTCCTCCACATGGCTCTCAAGCCTTGGAGCAGCCTAGGAGGGTTCTTGGAGTAACCTTCATCTATTTTTAGGGCTGAATGGGAGAGAATGAAATTATAAAACCCATTTTTGAGTTTTCTGATCCCATCGCTCTGCTATAGCGGTACTATCGTAGCGGAACCTACCGCGATAGCGGTGCTGACCAATATTGACTGCCGCTATAGTGGTAATTTCTTCGCTATAGCGGAGGTCGCTACAACAGTGTGTCAGCGGCTATGGCGGTTGATACGGGATAGAAAGTTGTAAAGTCCCCTAAAAGTGCCTATTTTATAACACACTTTGAAATCCTGACTTTTCGTACCAACTATTTTACGTCAACTTCGATATCGGGAGTTCTACTCACTCGAATTTATTTTCGAAAAGTCCCCTGGTATCATGACCCAACTACCGGGCCATGCGGGCACCTACTCTAGTCCACCAAGATAAGAGAATCCTTATCACCCAAACCAACAGGTAATGCGAAAAGAAATAAACCATGAAATAAGTCTCTTAAATACATGAAAATCTTTTAGAATAATATGAAAATCTTTTAGAATAATATGCGGAACACCTTTTACATTTTGAAACAGCCCTCGCTAGAACCTAGTCTAAGCCGGTACAAGAGCTTCTACAAGTTGGTACATAACATGAAATGACACAACTCCCACCATAGAAAGAAGTAGGAGTTGCTGGAAGATCACCGCCATCCTGAACCTGTAAAACATCACCAACCCTGCAACCAGACTATACCCAAAAAAGTATAGCAAGAGTAGAATCAGTACAAACACACGTATTGGTAGGCATTATCGGTTGACCTGAATTCACTCTGACCATTATATAGAAATCAAGATAAAACACATAAGGTCAATACTTTACCCCCTTCGACATCACCTTTATCAATATCAATGTCCATGCTCGGACTACCCTTCCCTTAACCAAGTCAACCGCCTTGACTAGATATTCAGACTTAACCCGGCTAACTGCCTAACCAAATCACTTATACCCGTAGTATTACTTACCAGTGCCCGACCCCTTCACGTACCTCTAGGACAACTTTCCATCCTGATTATAACAACCAACAACTACAACCCCAGACTTTCAGTCCTACTCCCAGTTTACCAATCACATGAAAATCACCTAGTAACCATTGGCACCTTCAATGACAACAAACAGAGTTACCTCTAAATCCCTTTCTAATCACAAAACTCGGACTCTCCAAGAATCCTCTAACCACACCAAAGTGTTCAACAGGCTACTCGGTCTAAACCAAGGCCAACTCCTAGTTATCAATCACAAGCAATCCATGACCGTCATTGCTACACTCAACGACAATAAATTATGAACATATAACCTCTTGTTGCATATTCCGAACCCACCCCGGATTCCCCTAACACATCTATGTGTTAACATGACAAACTCGATCGACACCAAGACCAACTAATAACCAACATAATAACCCGGTCTACAACAAGACCAACTAATAACTAACATAATAATCCAATCTACACCCAGACCAACTAATAACCAATATAATAACCTGGCCTACACGAAGACCAAACTAATAACCAACATAATAACCCGGTCTACACCAATACCAAACTAATAACTAATATAATAACCCAGCCTACACCAAGACCAAACTAATAACCAACATAATAACCCGGTCTACACCAAGACCAAACTAATAACCAATCTAATAACCCGACCTACACCAAGACCAAACTACTAACCAACATAATAAGCAGTCTACACCAAGACCAAACTAATAACTAATATAATAACCCGGCCTACACCAAGACCAAACTAATAACCAACATAATAACCCAGTCTGCACCAAGACCAATCTAATAACCAATATAATAACCTGGCCTACACCAAGAATAAATTAATAACCAACATAATAACCTGGTCTACACCAAGGACCAAAATGCAATAACATAATTCATTATCACAGCCTAGTCCACTCATGGAACCAAATCAAAGGCACAATGCAATAAATAAACCCGTACCATGCGTGGTACCCGAGCCAACCGTTAGTATTCTTGTACCAGGCGTGGTACCCAAGCCAACTGTTAGTATTCCCGTACCAGGCGTGGTACCTGAGCCAACCATTAGTATTTCTGTACCAGGCGTGGTACCCGAGCCAACCGTTAGTATTTCCATACCAAGCATGGTACCCGAGCCAACCGAATGTCAAACCAATCCAGAGTCACAAATAATGAACAATCAACTTGTAAACCAACAAGCAAAATACACAGTTCAATTCACCAGACTGTTAAACAGGACCTTTAGACATTACTAAATCATTCGCTAAGCAATGCAAACATCATACAATTAATTAGATAAGAGTACACAAACATACAAGGTATAAATGAATTAATAACCATCACCTACCCAATTTTGGGTACACTATGAACCGTTAAATCCTGTCCGGAGACTAACCCCGAATCACCCTTTTAAACATGCTATTAGGTACCTTTATTCCTGACCCTCCTCCTAGGACCGAGATGCAACATGGAAAAACCTCCCTTAGACTTAGAAACACAGCCATTACGATATTCTAATTATACCAATTCATTTTCTGGAACTTCCGTTCCTTGCACATTAGTTAATTACTAACCCTTTCCGGTTCCCCGAACATTCCCGACATCCTAGTCCCTAAATTTCATTAGCAAAACCATACCAAATAAGTATATACCCAGAATATCACAAAGCACTGTCACAAATCTACTATTTTTAGTTCAACCAAACAACCCAACAATCTTCCTCCAGACTCCATGCCTGAAGGCCTAGACATGGATTCTCCCTTTCATTCTACACAATAAATAGGAAATGAAAACAGGTCAAAAGTCTACTCAACGGAAAACCTAGCCTACTTGGACGCCAAGCAGCTGCATGATGCAATTTCTGGCTCCATGAAGGCGTTCCTTGATGGATGACAGGCCCAAAATCCATGGTTTCGCGTTCTTTCAGCCGGAATCCCTCCTCCCCATGGCTCCCAAGCTTTGGAGTAGCCTAGGATTTTTTAGCAACCCTCGTCTGTTTTTGACTAAAGAAGGGAGAATGGAATTATAAAACCCATTTCTGGGCTTTATGGTTCCGTCATTCCGCTATAACGGACTGCCAACCGCTACGGCGGTACCGCTATAGCGACCTAAATCACGCTACAACGGACTCAATTTTTTAGCACGGACAGTCTTTAGTAAAGCAGTCATAACTTTTTAATCGGAAAGCAGATTGATGAATGGTCGGTGGCGTTGGAAAGAAGACTCAGAAATCTTTAATTTGGTGGGTATTGGGACCTGTAACTCCTTATATTCTAGGAGGAATGCACGTTTAAAGTTGACCCTAGTTTGAACTTAGCCCGAAATTAAATTGATAAGAAAGCTTTCAACTTAACTTTGTGCTAGGAGTATTGTAAGATCTTAGTACATACCAAATGTACTCTCATACTAAAGAATTAATCCTAAATCTTATTACGAATTGAGAGGCACCTGCCTTGTCGCAGATATTTTCAATAACGAAGGAACAGGTCGTTACAACAGATACCAATTTACCCATCATTCATCCCAGAACAATCTCTAAGGCATAAGGAATAGAATGAACCAACACCTAGAACCGTAACGCTCTACCATAAAAGTGTAGAAATAGCCTTACACGAACCACTAAACTCTCAACTCCCCCGGGTGTACCCAAGCTCAACCAAAATTTAATTTGATTCTGCTCTGTCAAGGAATTTCCTCCTTCGAGTTGCACGAGGCCAGTTAGATTACTCCTCCTCGAGTGCCCAAGAAATTCGGGGCCTCGTTAAAATAGCAGAGCAAAAGAATTTAAAACATAACGTACCAAAACTTAATTCCCATGCTACAGTGCTGACAACCGTTGACTTCCGCTATAGCGATAATTTCTCTGCTATAGCGGAGGTCGCAATAGTGATGTGTCAACCGCCATAGCGATGTGCCCATTTTATAACACACTAAAATTCCTGACGTTCTGGAACAACCCCTTCACGTTAACCTTCATACCGAGAGTTCTACTTATTCGAATTCAATTCCAAAAGTTCCCCGAACTCCTTTATGTCTTAGCTAAAAGGAAAACTAGCTCAATACAAGACACGCTACCTAATCCTCACCCGGATTGCCCTAGACCATACCTTGCTCAGAAATCATCCGAGACTAGCCTAGCGTTAAAATTTTAACTCCTAACCCGAGAAAAATCTTAACCTGGGCAATTACACCCTCAATAATGATATACCAAACATTATATTACCAAAAACTACATCGTGTTTTCCCTTTGGGACTTCTACCTTATGACCCTTTTCACTCTTCCATGACTAACACATAAGGATAGACCATCTAGAGTATAACCAATAATCAATACACCATTATGGATTTCATTAACGCATAGATTTTCCACCATTTTCTTTTATCGCCCATGGATACTAATCCTTATAATTCATGCACTAGCTCAACTAGCGATTTAAAATAATTCGGGAATGAAAAATAAAATAGGGGAAGCAGGACAAGGATTTTGCCCTGCCCATCCTGCTATATCGGGTTGCACACCGTTATGGCGCCCCCAACAATATCAGTTCAGAAAATTTACCATTCTATGCAAAATTCCCTCATTCCCCTTCCCTGTTTTCACATTAACACATGAAATCACGCTACGGACTTTAAATATAACCTCAAGACTAACCTTAACTATGCCTAGTTGAGAATTTAGCACCACATTATCATAAAATCAGTTATGAAACACCCCAGAACCGCACACAATATCACATTCCCGCTATTGTGCACTACTAGTCTCCCTTTTTCCTTCCTATGGTTCCCAACAGATCCTGACTGTCCTAAAACCGAAGCTTCCCCACAGTCATCAATTCCTTTTGTCCCCTTACCATCTATACCAATGGTAAGTTTATACCCTAATGTAATACAAACCATTCTAATTAAAGTATACTGCAATTTATCCCTAAAGCAAATCACAAACTTTAAATCCAGAATAAATTTTCTTAAGTCACACTCGTGAGTTACCACAAAAATTTTCTTACCGCATTTCCCGTTATCAAGCTAATAATAGCCCTTTTTCTCCATGGTTCCCAACCAATCTCGACTGTCCTGAAATAGGAGTTTCCCTACAGTCATAAACCTTGTTCCCTTACCATTTTTACCAATGGCAAGTCCATTTCCGAATTGTAATACCACTTTACTGATCACTTCAAGTACACATAGAAAGTTATTACCAACCAAAGCACACAAAATCAAGTTATGACTCCTCCTGGACCAAAATCTTCACAGCAAATAAACAATTGCACACCACACATTTGCAGTTATTCAAACAAAATCAATACACATAAGCACAATCTCAAGTCTCAAGCTTAAACACTCAATCAAATCAGTTTCATTACCTTTTATTCGCCTTATGGATGACCGTTAGCCGATCCATCCATACCTTTACATAGCCTCCCCAGCCAGATACCAATTGGAACCTTCTCGGTTCCAATTTCCCTTGCTTGTGTCATCTCAATCGGAGTCAAACGACATCCTTTTTTTTCCTTATGGAGATACCAATTGGAATCGAGAGATACCAATTAGACTCAACCCATACAAGCAAGTGACAAACTGCACGAAAAGAATGAAAGAAGAGAGATGTTTCCTAGAATGTTTCATAGCTTCCCAAAGATTATATGTGGACGTCAACACACCAATCTGTAGGACTCTATTCGACATTTTGCTCTTGTACTGGAAGATCGGTAACCTGGGCTCTGATACCATCTATCACGACCCAACTACCGGGCCATGCGGGCACCTACTCTAGTCCACCTAGATAAGAGAACCCTTACCACCCAAACCAACAGGTAATGCGAAAAGAAATAAACCATTAAATAAGTCTCTTAAATACATGAAAATCTTTTAGAATAATATGCGGAATACCTTTTACAATTTGAAACAGCCCTCGCTAGAACCTAGTCTAAGCCGGTACAAGAGCTTCTACAAGTTGGTACATAACATGAAATGACACAACTCCCACCATAGAAAGAAGTAGGAGTTGCTGGAAGATCACCGCCATCCTGAATCTGTGAAATTTCACCAACCCTGCAACCAGACTATACCCAAAAAGGTATAGCAAGAGTAGAATCAGTACAAACACACGTACTGGTAGGCATCATCGGTTGACCCAAATTCACTCTTACCATTATATAGAAATCAAGATAAAACACATAAGGTAAATACTTTACCCCCTTCGACATCACCTTTATCAATATCAATGTCCATGCCCGGACTACCCTTCCCTTAACCAAGTCAACCGCCTTGACTAGATATTCAGACTTAACCCGGCTAACTGCCTAACCAAACCACTTATACCCGTAGTATTACTTACCAGTGCCCGGACCCTTCACGGACCTCTAGGACAACTTTCCATCCTGGTTATAACAACCAACAACTATAACCCCATAATTTCAGTCCTACTCCGAATTTACCAATCACATGAAAATCACCTAGCAACCATTGGCACCTTCAATGACAACAAACAGAGTTACCTCTAAATCCCTTTCTAATCACAAAACTCGGACTCTCCAAGAAATCTCTAACCACACCAAAGTTTTCAACATGCTACATGGTCTACACCAAGGCCAACTCCTAGTTATCAATCACAAGCAATCCATGACCGTCATTGGTACAATCAACGACAATAAATTATGAACATATAACCTCTTGTTGCATATTCCGGACCCACCCCGGATTCACCTAACACATTTATGTGTTAACATGACAAACCCGATCGACACCAAGACCAACTAACAACTAACATAATAACCCGTTCTACACCAAGACCAACTAATAACCAACATAATGATCCAATCTACACCCAGATCAACTAATAACCAATATAATAACCTGGCCTACACCAAGACCAAACTAATAACCAACATAATAACCCGGTCTACACCAAGACTAAACTAATAACTAATATAATAACCCGGCCAACACCAAGACCAAACTAATAACCAACATAATAACCCGGTCTACACCAAGACCAAACTAATAACCAATATAATAATCCGACCTACACTAAGACCAAACTACTAACCAACATAATAACCCAGTCTACACCAAGACTAAACTAATAACCAATATAATAACCAGGCCTACACCAAGACCAAACTAATAACCAACATAATAACCCGGTCTGCACCAAGACCAAACTAATAACCAATATAATAACCTGGCCTACACCAAGACCAAACTAATAACCAACATAATAATCCGGTCTACACCAAAGACCAAAATGCAATAACACAATTCATTGTCACAGCCCGGTCCACTCATGGAACCAAATCAAATGCACAATGCATTAAGTAAACCCGTACCAGGCGAGGTACCCGAGCCAACCGTTAGTATTCTCATACCAGGTGTGGTACCCGAGCCAACTATTAGTATTCCCATACCAGGCATGGTACCTGAGCTAACCGTTAGTATTCCGTACCAGGCGTGGTACCCGAGACAACCGTTAGTATTTCCGTACCAGGCATGGTACTCGAGCCAACCGAATGTCAAACCAATCCAGAGTCACAAATAATGAACAATCAACTTGTAAACCAATAAGCAAAATACACAGTTCAATTCACCAGACTGTTAAACAGGATCTTTAGACATTACTAAATCATTCGCTAAGCAATGCAAACATCATACAATTAGTTAGATAAGAGTACACAAACATACAAGGTATACAGGAATTAATAACCATCACCTACCCAATTTCGGGTACACTATGAACTGTTAAATCCCGTCCGGAGGCTAACCCCGAATCACCCCTTTAAACATGCTATTAGGTACCTTTATTCCTGACCCTCCTCCTAGGACCGAGATGCAACATGGGAAACCTCCCCTAGCCTTAGAAACACAGCCATTACGGTATTCTAATTATACCAATTCATTTTCTGGAACTTCCGTTCCTTGCACATTAGTTAATTACTAACCTTTTCCGATTCCCCGAACATTCTCGACATCCTACTCCCTAAATTTTATTAGCAAAACCATACCAAATAAGTATACACCCAAAATATCACAAAGCACTATCACAAATCTACTATTTCCAGTTCAACCAAACAACCCAACAATCTTCCTCCAGACTCCGTGCCCGAAGGCCTAGACATGGATTCTCCCTTTCATTCTACACAATAAATAGGAAATGAAAACAGGTCAAAAGTCTACTCAACGGAAAACCTAGCCTACCTGGATGCCAAGCAGCTGCATGATGCAATTTCTGGCTCCGTGAAGGCGTTCCTTCATGGATGACAGGCCCAAAATCCATGCTTTCGCGTTCTTTCAGCTGGAATCCCTCCTCCCCATGGCGCTCAAGCTTTGGAGTAGCCTAGGATTTTTGGAGCAACCCTCATCTGTTTTTGACTAAAGAAGGGAGAATAGAATTATAAAACCCATTTTTGGGCTTTGTGGTTCCGTCATTCCGCTATAGCGGACTGTCAACCGCTACGACGGTACCGCTATAGCGACCTAAATCCCACTACAGTGGACTCAATTTTTCAGCACGGATAGTCTTCAATAAAATAATCATAACTTTTTAATCGGAAAGCGGATTGATGAATGGTCAGTGGCATTGGAAAGAAGACTCTCATACTAAATAATTAATCCCAAATCTTATTACGAATTGAGAGGCACCTGCCTTGATCGCAGATATTTTCAGTAACGACGGAACAGGTCGTTACACCCAGACTCTTTAAGGTCTTGGCTAACGAAAAACTAGATCAACCCAAGATATA
Organism: Jaltomata sinuosa; assembly: GCA_003996215.1. NCBI lineage: Eukaryota > Viridiplantae > Streptophyta > Magnoliopsida > Solanales > Solanaceae > Jaltomata > Jaltomata sinuosa. The sequence continues at coordinate 31,349 of QJPP01000420.1, forward strand.
ACACCCAATCCGTACCCAGATTTTCCTAGACCTTACCTTGTTCAGAATTCGTCCGAGACTAGCCTAGCCCGAGATTTCCAACTCCTCAACCCTGAAGTTTTCTAACCCATTTCTTTGTACGAATAACCCACCCGATACAAGGTTTGTCTTAATAACGACTGACCAAATCGTTACAACAGATACCAATTTACCCATTGTTCATCCCCGAACAATCTCTAAGGTGAAAAGAGAAGAAGGAGCCCGCCCCCCGAACCTTAACTGGCTATCATGACAGCGGAAATATAACCTTATGCAAACCACTGAAACTTCCAAATCCCTTGGTGTACCCAACTCAATTAAAAATTTAACTCACTCCCGCTCTGTCAAGGAATTCCTTCCTTTGAGCTGCATAAGGCTAACTAGATTACCCCTCCCCGAGTGCCTAAGAAATCCGGGGCCTTATCGAAACACCGAAATGAAAGAAACTCAACTACCAAAAGAACAATTTTCCATGCCAAGGGGACTAGATTCCACCATGGCAACCTCTTTCCCGCTGTACCCGGAGTTCTACTACCCGAACTCCATTCCGGAAGCTACCTACGGGGTACCATGCCCCTCACATATCATAGTATCACCTTACTCCTATCAACACTATGCCCCGAGACACCACGTATCTCTAAACCACACAACAACGAAAATCCCATTGGAACCCATCCTAGCTTGAGATTTTTGTCAACTCTCATCTTAGGGGGAATTCTACCCGGGCAGTTACACCGTACTAATGCTATAGAGAGCACACACCCACCACTCAACCGACCCTACCACTAAGAATCATCAATAATAAACCAGCCACTACTCACCCTCATAACATAAGCCTATGAGCAGTGTCCAACACTACTCATTCAATTACGGGTCATTTTGCCAAATTCTATATGGGTGACTATTCCCACTAATGGCCAATCATAATTTTACCAATACCCCAGGATATCATATCTACCTCTTTTTTTAATCGCGCATGGGTGCTAAATAATTATGCAATAGCTTGCCGCTCAATTTGTGATCTAAAATGACACCGGGAATGGAAGCAAGACAGGGGAAAACAGGACAGGCATTCTGTCCCGCCCCTTCCCGCTATAGCGGTCGTCACTCCACTACAGTGGTATCACCATAGCAGAAAAATTCCCACTATAGCGGGATCGCCGTAGCAATACCATTCCTCTATGGCGGTCCCGACGGTAATAGCCCAGAAAATTTTACCATTTTCTGCAAAACAAAAAGTTCCCCTCATTCCCCTTTCCTGTTTTCACATTAACACATAAAACCATGTTATGGTCTTAAAACATAACTTCAAGACCAACCTCAACTATGCATAGTTGAGAATTTAGCACCACATTTTCATAAAATAAGTTATGAAATGCATCATAACCGTGTACAATAATACATTTCCGCTATCATACACTACTAGTTCCCCTTTTTCCCTTTCTATGGTTCCCAACCAATCCTGACTGTCCCAAAACCGGTGCTTTCCCATAGTTATCAATCCCATTTTGTTCCCTTACCATCTATATCAACAGTAAGTCTATACCCGAATGTAATGTAAGTCATTCCAATTAAGACATACCACAATTTATCAGTAAAGCCAATCGCAAACTTTAAAGCCAGAATAAATTTCCTTAAATCACAATCATGAGTTACCATAAAAGTTTTCTTACTGCAATTCCCGCTATCATGCAATAATAGTCCTTTTTCCCCATGGTTTCGAACCAATCCCGACTTTCCTGAAACCGTAGTTTCCCTATAGTCATAAGCCTTGTTCCCTTACCATTTGTACTAATGGCAAGTTCATTTCTAAATTGTGATACCACTTTACTGATCCATTCAAGTACACATGGAAAGTCATTACCGACCAAAGCACATAATTTCAAGTTATGACTCCTCCCGGACCAAAATATTCACCACAAGGCAAGCAATTTCATCCCCACACGACTGCAGTCATACAAATAATACAATACACATAGTTTCAAGTTTCAAGCCACAACAAAATCAAATAATTGTGCACCCCACATTCACAGTCATTCAAACAACATGAATACACATAAGCACAATCTCAAGTCTCAAGCTTCAACACTCAACCAAATCAGTTTCATTACCTTTTATTCACTTCATGGATGACCGTTAGCCTATTCATCCATCCTTTACATAGCCTCCCCGGCCAGATACCATTGGAACCTTCCCGGTTCCAATTTCCCTTGCATGTCTTATCGCAATCGGAATCCAATGACATCCTTCACTTTGTTGAGATATCAATTGGAATCGAGAGATAACAATTAGACTCAACCCATACAAGAAAGTGAATGAACCGCACGAAAAGGAATGAAAAAAGAGAGATATTTCCTAGAATGATTCATAGCTTCTCAAAGATTAGATGTGGACGTCAACACACCAATCCGTAGAACTCTATTCGATATTTTACTTTTGTACTGAGAGACCGATAACCTGGGCTTTGATACCATTTGTCACGATCCAACTATCGGGCCATGCAGGCACCTACTCTAATCCACCAAGATAGGAGAACCCTTACCACCAGATCCAACAGGTAATGCAGAAAATAAAGTAGAACAACAAATAACCCTTTTTATCACATGAAAATATTTACAATATAATGCGAAAAACCCTCTTTTAAAATACATACACCCTTCCTAGGTTCTAGTCTAAGCCGGTATAAGAGTTACTACAAGAGTATTATAAGAAAAATGTAAAAGGATACAACTCTACCATAGAACAAGAAGTAAGAGCTGCTAGAGATCACCATCGTCATGTACCTATGAAACATCACCAACCTTGCAACCAGACTATACCCAAAAAGGTATAGCAAGAGTAGAATCAGTACAAACACACGTACTGGTAGGCATCATCGGTCGACTTGAATCCACTCATACCATCATATAAGAAATCAAGGGAAATACACATTTAATATAACACTTCAATTCGTTTGCATCCAACTTTGTCAAATCCCCTTCGGAACCCAACTTTTTCTAACCCTTCTATTGCGAACTCCACCACTATGAGACGCTATGCTCTGACTCCTACGACTTTCCAAGTCACACTTAACCCTTAGACTTCCCAAGTGACACTAACCCTTAGACTTCCCAAGTCACACTTATCACCTAGATTTCCCAAGTCACACTTGTCACCTAGACTTCTCAAGTCACACTAACCCTTAGACTTCCCAAGTCACATTTATCACCGGGACTACCATTTTCTTACTCAAGTCAACCGCTATGACTCAACAACCCAGAGTAAACCCCACTACTTGGTGACGTAGACCACACCCGTCATATCGACACCTACTAGTACGAAACTTCCCCCAATGAACCTAGGGCCATACACAACAAGTAACAACAGCCAATATCATAACCAGACCACAAGTTTCCTCCTTAGTTTATCAACTGCACGTAATAAGTCTAACCGATCTTGATAATACTTAGTGACAACAACATATATCTTTTTTACATAATCAGGACCAAATAAGGATCCCTAGGACATCATCTACGCCAATAACATGCGACCCCGGTTCACAGAAGAACCACCTTGTCACTTAAGCACACTAACCCGGCCCTTCAAGGACCAACTATGCACCAAATAATAATAAATTCTGGCCCTCTCAGGAACCCAACATGTAAAGAATAAATAGTGCATCCGCACTGAGTAAAGCAGTACAACATATAATAACAGTCAATAGTATAATTTCAGACTCTCAGTCTACCTTTTGACTTATCAACCACAGGGAACAGGTTCAACAATCATTCAACAACAATAATAAACATGGCATTTATCCTTTTTCCATTACCCGGACCAATCAAGGATTCCTATACCAACACCTAGTGTTCACCTGCAATGCCCGGTCCACCCCAGGACTAACCCCACAATTAAGTATAACAACCTGAGCTCTCAAGGACCAATGTTTACAAGCACAAATTCAGCAATCAACCTTTGGTCCACTCATGGAACCTTCGACAAACACAGTCAATAAGGTATAATTAAACCCGTACCAGGCGTGGTACCCGAGCCAACTAATATAGAACTTGTACCAGGCATGGTACCTGAGCCAACCATTAGTATCCCATACCAGGCGTGGTACCCAAGCCAACCGTTAGTATTCTCGTATCAGGCGTGGTACCTGAGCCATCCGTTAGGAATTCTCGTATCATGCGTAGTACCCGAGCCAACCGAATGTTATACCAAGTTCAATCAATCACAACAAATGAACAAACATGCTTGTAAAACCAATAAGCAAACAAAACAAGTTCATTTCACAAGACTGATTACTGGACAACTAGACATTCATAATTCATTCCTTAAAGATGCAACTCATACACTACTACGAAATAGTACGTGAACACATAATGCATATGAGAAATCAATAACCATCACCTGCCCCTATCTCGGGTACATAAACTCAACCTTGGATCCCGTCCGAAGATCAAGCCCTCGTTCAACCCCTTTTAACACATGACTGGTAGATAAAATTATTCTCAGACCTTTTCTAAAACAGATACAATATGAGGAAGACATCCCCTAACATTGGTAATTCGACTATTTACGATATTTCAGTTTCTTTATAACAATATTTCAGAGAATCCCCTCTTTAACCTGTGATTTAATTACCCAAGTTTCCCGATTCTCTGAACCTTCCCGACATCCAAGTCCTCAGATTTTATCATCACACAACACCCAGTTAATCATAACAACCCAAAATATCACAACACATTATCACCATTCAAACAGTTCTAGATTAACCAATTCAACAACAATAATTCTCTTCCAAACTCCATGTCTGAAGGTCTAAACATGGATTCTCCTTTTCAATCTATACAATGATATGAAAAATAAGCAAGTCAATCTACTCAATAAAGAAAACCTAGCCTACCTGGATGCCAAGCAGCTGCACAATGCATTTCTGGCTCCGTGAAGGCGTTCTCTACCGGATGACAGGCCCGAAATCCATGATTTCGCATCCTTTTAGCCGAAATCTTCCCTCCCCTTGGCTCTTAAGCCTTGGAGCAGCCTAAGAGGGTTCTTGGAGTAACCCTCGTCTGTTTTTGAGGCTGAATGGGAGAGAATGAAATTATAAAATGCATTTTTGAGTGTTCTGATCCCGTCGCTCTGCTATAGCGGTCCATGCTCCGTTATAGCAGTACCATCATAGCGGAACCTACTACTATAACGGTGCTGACCTGCATTGACTTCCTCTATAGTGGTAATTTTTCCACTATAGCGGAGGTCGCTACATCGGTGTGTCAACTGCTATGGAGGTTGACACGGGACAGAAAGTCATAAAGCCCCCCAAAAGTGCCCATTTTACAACACACTTTGAAATCCTGATATTTCGTACTAACTCTTTCACGTCAACTTCGATATCGGGAGTTCTACTCACCCAAATTCATTTTCAAAAAGTCCTCCGGATTCCTTAAGGTCTTGGCTAATAGAAAAACTAGCTCGACCCAAGATATAACACCAAATCTGTATCCGAATTTTCCTAGACCTTACCTTGTTCAGAATTTATCTGAGACTAGCCTAGCCCGAGATTTCCAACTCCTCAACCCAAAAGTTTTCTAACCCGTTTTTTCGCACGAATAACCCACCTGATACAAGGTGTCTTTTAATAACGATTGAACAAGTCATTACATTTCCCCAGCTTGTTTTTTGAACGACTGTGCACATGTCGATTTTGGGGTACACAATTCTCCCTGACCTTTTTTTCATTTCCCACTCTTCGAACTTGTTTTATGCTTGTTTCTTGACCTTGGTCCCTTTGTTTTTTCATATCAGCGTGGTTGCTGCGGAAGGATTGTAGTGAATGTTGCGGGAGCAGGGAGCTTTGGAAAACAAGTACCAAATGCTTTTGAAGGCCTTGATCACTATGCATAACCAGCCGGCAAATGCCGAAGCTCTGGCCCTTCATAATTCTAAGGTTTAGGCATTACCTGTAAATAAAGTAAGCTATTTATAAGTTACAATGGGGGAGGGTCTTAACCCATAAAAAAAATACATTGATGTCCAATAGTACTACAACCAACCATTATGTGCCATGTGGAGATGTCATTGTTAGTGCCAACCAATATTTCTGCAATGCTCAGCTCCTTACAAGGCTCGTTCATGCTCTTGAATTCTCTGACACCTTTGTACCCCCTTTGTCTTTTTATTCACATCATCGGTGGTACGATGTCTTTTTCAAGCTTTCTCAGGCATATCTCTTTGAAGAGTCGGCTACTGGAGAACATATATTACTACTTTTGCTTTCACATACCTGTCACGTGGTCTAGATACGTCCTTTTCTTAGTACACACGTGTCTGCCATGTGGTCCAAATATATTTCTACCCAATACAATAATGTCTTGTTTAAATATTTTGTCTAGTGCTTGTGAAATATTTCATGATCTAAGGACAAAAAGAGTCTCTCAACTGAAAAAGATGACACAAGAATGTCCAAGGGATCAAAATTTCATTTCTAGCCATTTCACTGGCAATTGACGGCTAACTTCCTTTTTTTATTATTTTGTTGGTAGCTGCTGCTCTTTTTAAAAAAAAAACAAAATGCTCTCTTTTTTTTTTTTTAATTCTACCAAAAAAAATCACATAAAATTTTGTAATTTTTTAACAATCAAATATAAATTTGTAATATTGTAATTGATATTCTTTTTTTTATCAATTAAATATATATATATATATATATATATATATCTTATATAGATATATATTCTATACAACAATTATATAATTTCTATACAATTGTATTTGATTATTACTTCTTCTTTTTTTTAAAAAAAAAAGTAGATTTTTTAGCCCAAAAGAAATTATCGCGAAACAAAAAAAAATAAAATGAACCATTTAAAAACAGGGCCGAAACAAAAAAAAAAAAAACTATGGATCGAAATGGCCCCAAAAGGGAAAGGGCCATGAGAGAAAATTATTATGGGCCAAATGGTCACATAGTGGGATAAGTTTAAAAAGGTCATTTTAGGTGTCATTTCTTTGCTAGAATGGACAGTCCATGTGTTTTCCCCATATTTCTAAGTAGAGCTGTCAAAACGGGCTAGCCCCCGCGGGCTTTGAAATTTGACGGGCCAGGCTGGGCTGGCCCATTAAAATGATGGGCTCAAAAATAACAAGCCCAACCCATCACTCTGCGGGCTGCGGGCCTCGACGGGCCAACCCATTTTTTAAAATAATATTATTTTTATTATTTTTTAAATTTAAATTTAATTTTAAATTATTAATAACACAAATATTTACAAGACAATATTACATAATGTTACTACTTGCTAATTAAGTTCAAGTTCACAAAAAATAATCATAATAATCTGTGAAACTATATAACTTTTGACATGATATTGTTCGAATCTTACATATTTTATAAACATAATTAATATTTAAATATTTATGATGGTTTAAGTAGACTTTGAGTTTGGACTCATCTTGTTCTTTTTAGTCCTCTATTTTATTTTTATTTTTTAATTAATTTTATTTAGCTCACGGGCCAGCCCAACCCATATTGCTAAAGCCCTACGGGTCAGCGGGCTTATCCGGGCCGGGCTAAAAAGCCATGTTCTCAAATGGGCTGCAAAAATCTTAGCCCAACCCTATTAAATTACAGGCTGAGTCGGGCCAGCCCAACGGGCCTAGCCCATATTGACGGCTCTATTTCTAAGTGTTAATTTTTGTTCTTACTGCTTTGTGCTTGTGATGTTGAAACAATTTTCTCAACCGTCTATATAACGTGAATTAATAAGTTAAGGAAACTTACATAGATATGCTATATTAAGAAAATATTTACTATCTATAGCAATAACATTTTTTTTCTTCACTGGACACTTATAATACAATTTTAATACATATTGCAGAGAATAATTTATAAAACACATATAATACAAGTTATATTCATGGATAATACATTTATTACACATTTAATATATTTATAATGGATTGTGTCAATTTCTTACCAAATAAGCATAATTCACTTTTAATATGTACTGCAGATTTACCATAGTATTACTATATATTGTTATAGATGATAATAAATTAAAAAATCACTAAAAACAGTAATTATTTATTAAAAAGTACTCACCCAAATACTTTTTCCTTTAAGTTAAATCACTACCACTGTTTCAAATGTACATGTCTATATAACGTAGTCTGTACATCAGCCGCCCAGGTAATAAATGTGATGAATGTAATGTCGATTTCATAAAAAATAGTAAAATTAAAAAGTATTATGATTATTCTATGGTGTTTTTGAAAATTATTTTTTCATTTTTTTTGTTTTTAAGAAATTGAATATAAGATATAGACGGATTAAATAATCTAAAGCTTAAAGCAAGAATTAATAGTTCTACAAAAGTATATTATATTCCACTAGTTAATTATGTGGTAACAACCACCTTTATATATATTTTTAATTTATCGTTTGCTTTAGATTCTTTTACAACGAAAGAGTGGACTGCATCAACATTATACGATTGTAATTTATTGGAGCTGCAACTTGCAAATCACATCTTGCTAATTATTGGAATAAGAAAATTAAATTTTTTTAATTAAAAAAAGGAAGTCAGTGAGTGGGCTGTGGTGGGTAATTGGTAAATGTCATGTTGACTAGTTTGACAAGTATTCTCGCTAAACGTATGAGGATTTCGCATTGATGGCATAACTTTATTTTACCTTTTAAAGCTATATATCTAGTATTTATTGTCGATTGACTCGATTTATTTGAATACGCTTTTAATAGGTCCATTACTAAAGAGGATTATTACTCTCGATTACCAAGAAGTTTCACATTTGAATGGCTCGAACTAAAATCATTAATTAAATGTAGAAGAATTTCTACCATTTCACCACGTCTGAAAAGTTAGTCACAAATTATGAAAATATCTTTCTACTACGTGGAAACAAAGATCTTCGAGAACATTTTGATTATAATTGAAAGATTAATTAATGGACTATTTCGTTACATTGTAGGACGAAAAAGGGTAAAAATATCTTTAAACTATGTGAAATTAATTAAAAATATTCTCTGTTTATAGTTTTGTTGAAAATGTCCCTGTTGTTACTTAATTGAGTTAAAAATGTCTTTTTTCCTAGTAAACATATTATTTTTTTAAAAACACATTCTTTTCCTAATAAAAAGATAATTCTTAAAAAAATCTCTTTCTTGTTAATTTCTGTTCTTTTAAAACCTCTTTAATAACAAATAAAAAGTGGGTTCGTTTCTCTATGAGAAAGTCAACTGATGAACGGGAAGCAAAAAGACTTGTTTTTTTTAAGTTCTTAATCTTGTTTTATCAAAATAGAATAACCTCATGTACTTTTTTAGCTGATAGCATATGTCATATATATAAAATCAATCATATAATTAACCTATCACTAATTTTCATTTAGATAACAACAAAATTCTTTTTCTTTCTAAAGTAGAAATTATTTTTATTTCTTATTTTTTTTAATTTGAAGTAGTGTAAACATCTCTAATATAATCCGTGGTTTTAAAGTTAAGAAAGTCAGTAGTTTTAATTTTTCGGAAGACTATTTTTAACAGGAACTAATGTTGTTTGTCTTAAACCTTTCAACAGTTTGTGCGATTCATTTTCCTGCTTTCCATTTATGGTAACCATGTTTCATGGAAAGTTCATTTAAGATGAAAATAATTTTCTGGTTTTTCTTTAAACTATGTTCCATTTTTAGTGTGAATATACGTAGATTCTGTTAGGGTTTGCCCTGAATTTTCTATCTTATTTGGATTTTACATAATTTGTGTTCTAATTCAAGAAGATTTTCTTGGTAAAAATGAACTCTACAATATCTATCATTTTTTTGGAAGAAAAGTCTTGTAATTCTATAAATAGAAGACATGTTTTCTCAAATAGAAAAACAATAACATCCACAATGTAGTTCTTACGATAGTCTTGTTTAGGGGGAGATTTTCTCTCGATAGTCTTATATTTTCTTTTATATTAGTTTTTCATATGTAGGTCAATTATAGCCAAATCATATCAAAGTATTATGCCTCTTTAATATATTTTTCTTTGTCATCTGATTTATTGCTCAAGATTTGCAATTATAAGCTTCCGCATGACGCTCTCTCGATTTTGAACCCAATAAGTGGTATCAGAGTCAACGATCCAATGGGTTTAATGAGTCAACGATCCAATGGGTCCAGTGGTCTAACGATCCAATGAGTTCAATGAACCAATGGTTCAGAGAGGTCGAAGACATGGTTCAGGGCAAGTTCAGTTATATATAGTTGCAAGTAATTTGATGATAATGAAGATTTGTTGTCAAAAAAAAAGAAAATTGTCTATAGTACTAGGTGTGGAGAGAAAAAAAACAATCATATTTCAACAATCCTACTGCTGATCCATCTTAAAAACAAAATCAATTTTCAACTCATGCTTACTTTAACGCATGGGCTCCAACTTTCAACCCATGCTAACTTTTAACGCTTGGGCTCCTTTCAACTCATGCATACTTTCAACGCGTGAGCTCTACTTTCAACCCTTCTCACTTTTAACACAAGGCTTTAATATTATTAACTTGTGCTTACTTTTAACGCACAAGACTCTAATTTTTAACCCATGTCAATATTTAACCATGGAAAGCAGCAGTGATATATGAAGATTATGTGAAGAACGAAGATCAAGATTATTTTACCAGAAAATTCAGGTCAAGGGGAGATTTGTTAGGGTTTGCCCTGAATTTTCTACCTTATTTGGATTCTACACAATTTGTGTTCTAATTCAAAAAGTTTTTTTTGGTAAAAATAAACTCTACAATATCTATCCTTTTCTTGAAAGAAAAGTCTTGTAATTCGATAAATATAAGACATATTTTCTCAAATAGAAAAACAATACCATCCACAATGTAGTTCTTACGATAGTCTGCTTGTTTAGGGGGAGATTTTCTCTCGATAGTCTTATAATTTCTTTTATATTAGTTTTTCATATGTAGGCCAATTGTGGCCAAATCATATCAAAGTATTATGCCTCTTTAGTATATTTTTCTTTGTCATTTGATTTATTGTTTAAAATTTGCAATTATAAGCTTCCGCATGACGCTCTCTTGATTTTGATCCCAACAGATTCTTATACATTTCCTTATTGAGCTTTCATGCATATTGGTAAACATTGTCAATGTTGAGGACTTAATTTGACTTTCACGCCTCATATATGTAATCCATAGAATTTTTATCCATATATATATTGCTGAAATTGTCAACATTTAATTTTGGAAGAATTATCGGTTTTTTCGTAGATATGTTAAACATTTGTATGATATTTACATATTTTGCATGTCCTAAATTGACCCCCACTTGTTTTTTTTTAAGAATTTTAACGTTCAAATAAAAAGTCAAAAGAAGTTGGTGAAAGTCTCTAGTCTCAATTTGGATGGTGGAGTACACCATTGGAGGTCTGTTCTTGAGAATGACTGCTATCACTTAGTTATACAATTACTTGTTTAACAAACTCTAAAGTTAAATAAGATTGAACAGTTTTCACATGTTAGTGCAATATATATAGTAATTGACTAATTGCGACTAATTATTTGCTAAGTACCATTATTATAACATTAGTTTATTTAGACGTTCAATTATGAGCGTAAACAAGAATCTAATTGAAGGTAATTATTATAGTGGTTCAACACTTGAATAAGGTCAATGCCTAAGGTAATCTTTTTCACCCAAAACTTCATTTTTTAATTCAGAGAAATTGATTATTAGGCACTTAATAATATACTTGCATGTATCTTCCTATTTTGCACATTTTTATATATTAATCAAAGAAAGGTAACTGGAAAAGATGGAGTTGACAAAGTGATGAATTATAGTAATTACAAAACCAATAATGTTGGCGTAAGATGAATTTAAATCACTACAGAAAAAAATTAGAATTACTTATGAATTTCATTACTAATTCGTTGTCAAATTACTCATAACTAAATAAGATTAATGATGAAGTTTTCTGTTCAGCTACATAATTCGTCGTTAATTTTTATTTTTGTTAATATAGGAAATAAAGAATATGATCAATAAGTATTTATATAGCGGACCTAACTGTTTGAAAATTGAAATTAAGCGTAATATTTGTTGTACTAAATTAATTACGGCTTACGATGGCCTATGAATATGATATGGTTATCGTCTCAACTCTTGCCAGTTCAAACTTTTCTTTATTTTGCAACCAGAATATGAAGGACCTACTCAAACAGTTAGGTCCAAAGTGGAGACTCCCCTTTTACCTACTCATAAACTTTTTTATCTTAAAGTAATATAAAGATTATATATATTTAGCAGCCGCTAATGATGCTCGAACCAACACTTGAGTTTCCTCCACCAACCCCACTAACTAAATAAGTTATTAAGAAAAGGACCACAACTCCACTATAAATAACGACCATATCCTAAAATATTTTATCAAACAAACAATATCCCTTTACAAAACATTCTTCCTAGTCCTTTCAACATTTCCCACTTTTCTTTTTCCTTCTTCAACAATACCATGGCTTCAGCTATATCTGAGACAACTACCAATTCCTCACTGGAAAACAACAACGTTACGATCACCGGAAAGATATACACACGAGTCCGTCTAGCTACGAAATCTGATTTGTACCATATATACCAACTGTTTTACCAAATCCATGCATATCATAATTTCACTCATTTATACAAAGCGACTGAGTCCTCCTTAGCCAACTTGCTCTTTAAAGAAAACCCTCTTCCTCTTTTTTACGGGCCATCCGTACTTCTACTCGAAGTCTCCCCGACCCCTTTTACCGAATCCAAAAATACCACGGATGAAGGGTTCAAGCCCGTCCTTACACCTTTCGACCTTAAATTCCCGGTCGTGGAAGGACAAGTTGAGGAGTTCAGGTCCAAATACGATGACGGGAACGACAAGTGTGATGTTTTCATAGCTGGATACGCTTTCTTTTACGCGAATTATTCGTGCTTCTATGACAAGCCCGGTTTCTATTTTGAGAGTCTTTACTTCAGGGAGAGTTACAGAAAGTTGGGAATGGGGAGATTGTTGTTTGGCACCGTTGCGTCTATTGCTGCGAACAATGGGTTCGTATCTGTGGATGGAATAGTAGCAGTTTGGAATAAGAAGTCATATGATTTTTACATAGATATGGGAGTTGAAATATTTGATGAGTTTAGGTATGGAAAATTGCATGGTGAAAATCTTCAAAAGTACGCTGATAAGGAGAACAATGACGGAGGGAGCTGTTAGTTTTAAATTATTTTTTTTTAAAAAAAAAATCCGACATATTGAAGGTGCAATTTATCAATTTCTATTTGTAATTTTGTAAAAGCAGAATGCTCATCAGTGTGTATTACATTTGTATTTGAAAATTTTAATTTGGTTATCATATATAACATATAATCTCTCTGATTCATTTAATTTTTTCTGGCAGAATTATTATTTGAGAAATCACCGAGTTTTTTTCTTTGCCACCATGATTTTATTTTTTAGAATTTTCTGGATTATTATTAACTATTGTGACCTTACTATTTCTTATGTGAAGTTACTTCAGAAATCTTGAACGAATATACTCCCCCCGTTTCATTTTATTTGACCCTTATATTAAAAAAATAAATATTTTATTTTACTTGTTCATTTTAGCAAATCAAGAGAACTTTATTAGAACTTTTTTTTTTTTACATACGACCCTATATTAAATAACTACAAACAATAGTAGTAATCAAATTTAGAGTTTCAAAACATCATTATTAAGATTAATTTAGTAAAATACATCTTTAATTAAAACTTTTTAAAAGTATGTATCGAGTTAATATGGATCAAATATTATGAAACAAAGGGAGTAGATCTAAATTTTTGCCTAAATTAAGTAGTTTGAGCTTTGCAGACAATGTTGTAGTTGTTGACTTGTTGTAGTTCCAAGTCTACCATATTAAATGAAACAGAGGAAATATATATGCTGGAGTTTTCCGGTTTGTATGACATAAAAGTTCTACCCCCAAAAAAGAGAGATAATCTAATTTATATAGCTCCTTTGTTCAATCTTTTAAAATTAAGTTATTTTGAAATGTGTTTTTTTCCTAATCTTCAATAAAGTATTTTTAGTGAGAATAATTTGTATTTGACTAATAAATTTAAAAAATATTTTTAATCAACAATTAGTGTTTAATCAAATTTTTAAAAAATATTTCTAAGTATATTTTTTTTAAAAGTGCCTTTGGAGAAAATCACTTTTTTAACTTCAGAAAAAAAACTTCTGTGAGTATTGAAAACACTTATTTTGTCTCAAAAGCTTGACCAAACACTTTATTTTAAAATAAAATAAAATAATTTTGACTTTCCAACAATTTGATCAAACTATATATTAATTTGTTAGGAATATTGATGGCTCTCTTACTTTTCTTATATTCAATATTTTGTTTGCACCTTAGTGCTCTCGCATTGTGTGAAATAGGGGTGAATAAAATTGAATCGCAAATCGAAAAAAAAAACTCGACTAGTGATTTGGTATTGGAAAAACAAATCGACTATAATTGGTTTGATTTGATTTTAACTAAAAAAAGTCAAATCGAACCGAACCAACCCGATATTATATGTATACTATTTTAAAAAATATTTATTGTGATGTAATTTATAAATATTTCTTAAACTTTTTCATAATTTTTATCTTTCAACATATTATTTCAAGTTTAAACTTAGACTTTTTAAATGGTCCAATAAACTTTTAGAACCCATAGATATTAGTAACTCAAAAAAGTCCAAACTAATACTAATACTAACAAAAAATTATTCAATTCAATATTAGGAATGACAATCATGTTAGATATCTATTCTTTAATTTTGATAAATATGTAAACTAGTTTTATTTTTCTGTTTAATATTAAGTCATGTAGTTAATACTTATTAGACTTATTTTAGCATGACTTAATACTTTTAAATTATGATTCTTTTTATTATGACTTATTAATATGCAATATTTATTCTATGCGATTTTATTATTGTTTTAGTTGAATATTTTATTGTCATCACTCATTTATATATTATGTTATTTATTTTTAAATAATACCTTAGATAGTTGTATCTTGATAGAAATAAAGAAATATTTAAAGTACAAGTTAATTATATGTTTGTATTTAGACTTTACCGAAAAAAACTCAAAATCCGAGGAAACCAAAACAACCCGAAAAAATTCGAGGTTGAAAAAACTGACTTTTATTGATTTGGTTTGGTTTATAAATTTAATAACTCGACACTAATAATTTGGTTTGATTTTTAAAAAATTTGAACTAACCCGAACCATGTACACCCCTAGTGTGAAATATACTCTAGGTTCCTTAAGCTTCTCTTTTGGGCCAATTTAATTAGGTAATCATTGAGAACTTTAGCTAAATTATGTAAGGATTTTTTTATATATATACTATATTAGATACAATATTATAAATCATACCAATAGATTTTAATTTTTAATACCTATCAATATATTTCTAACAAAATCTAACAAAATAATTAACCCAATTAAAAAGAAAAATACGAAAAAAGAAAACAAAACAGATTGAGACTTAACTAATTCCCTTAAAAAACGTTGAGGGATATCGATTAACCCAAATATCTCTCCTATATTTTTATTTTCTTATTTTGCTCCTTCCTTTTATCACTTTTTGTTTCACACATTTTTATCCTCAGAAGTCTTCTTCTTCTTCATACCAAAACTCCATTAAAATATAGTTTAGTATTTTTTTCTACGTAACTTGATTTTTGAACACAAATTTATATCAATCAACCATTAATATTCATTTTTCAATATGGAAGATGGTAATCTTCATTCAACACGTTTGTTTTTACACATTTTACTCGTCACAAGCCTTCTTCTTCTTCAGACAAAAATTCCATTGAAATAGAGTTTAGTGTTTTCTTCTGTATAACAAGATTTTTGAAACACAAATTGATATCAATCAACCATCAATATTTATTTTTTAATATGGAAGATGGTAATCTTCATTCAATCATGATTCAACATGAAGGTCGATGGAATGGTACTGAAAGAGATATAAATCAGAATGCTTATATGTACATGACATATCCAATTAAATTTTTTAAAAATATACAACCAAATCAGTGTTATACAATAGAAAAACTCATTTTATACCAGTTTAATATCATTTACATACATTACGCAATCATACTTAGACAAATCATTCATTGTATGTGTCATGCCCCCAGCCTACACTCTAAACGTAATATGGTGCTTAGAGGCACAAGTGACCCCAAGCTAACCCATTGTAACAACCGAATCCGTCGTTATTTAGGAATCACGAAGTCAAAATTTTGGGAATTAATAAAAAAATTACGATTGTGTTATGTGGGGTGCTGTGACGAAAAATTTCAGATTTTTGGAAATTATCCGGGTTGACGTCACTCCGCTATAGAAGTATTTATTCTGCTATAGCGGTACCGCCATAACGGAAGGTCAATCGCTATAGCGGAGGGACGGGAGGCAGTAGCCTCAAGTCGGATTTTAATTAAAAAATTCTCCTCCTCAGTTGGAAACCATACAAGGGTTTCTCCAAAAATCTTTCTAGGCTGCTCCAAGGCTTGAGAGCTATGGGGAGGAGGAATTCCAGCTGAAGGAATGCGAAACTACGGATTCGGGCCTGCAGAATCATCAGGAAACGCCTTCACGGAGCCACAAAGGGCATGGAACAGTTGCTCGGCATCCAGGTAGGCTAAGTTTTCACTTTTGAGTAGATAGACCAGTTTACATTTGTACTTATTGTATAGTTGAAAAAGAGAATCCATGATTAGGCCTTCGAGCACGGAGTCTGATGGATTTGGTGTTGGTTATGTGTGAACTAGGAATCGATTGAATTGAATGGTGGGAGGATGAAATAAATTTTTGGGCTGTTCATGTTATCTCGGTATGGTGAAATGATAGAATTTTAGGGACTGAGATGTCGAGAAAAAGAGTACACTTGTACTCCGGCTAATAAGGGAAAGGTTTTTTTTTTCGAATCCAAGTTTGACGTTCGGCGAACCGGAAAATATTTGAATAACTAAATGGGAAATAAAAATGGGGAGATTCTTAGGTAAGGTTTGGGCATATGAGTAGACTAATAAGGAGTGTCTGAATCACCAAGGTTAAGGGGTGGGTTTCCATATTGTAACTATCTATAGAAGGGTTCGGAATCAATGTAGTTACTAAGATGTGTTAATAAAAGGTGAACGGGATATAGTCTTCGGACGGGAGTTAGGTGCCCGGGGAAAAAGGGTAGGTGATGGTTATTGATTCATGTATGCAGTGTATGTTTGTGTACCTTTGTCTAAGTATTTGTATGGTTTACATTACTTAGGGAATGATTTAGGAATGTCCAAAAGTCCTATTTTCAGTCTTGTGAAATGAACTAGGTGTTATTGCTTGTTGGTTTACAAGTGTTGATTGCTCATTGTTTGTGACTGTGGATTTATATGACATTCGGTTGCCTCGGTTATCACGTCTGGTATGGGTATACTAACGGTTGGCTCGAGTACCACGCCTGATACGGGTATACTAACGGTTGGCTCAGGTACCACGCCTGGTACAGGATATACTAACTATTGACTCGGGTACCACGCCTGATACAAGATATACTAACGGTTGGCTCGGGTACCACGCCTGGTATGGGATATACTAATGGTTGACTCGGGTACCACGCCTGATATAAGTTTACTTTATTGCATTGCTGCATTTGATAATTGATTCCATGAGTGGACCGGATTGTGTTTATAAATTGTGATATTGCATTTTGATCCTTGAGAGGCCGGGTTGTTATATTGATCTGTTAGTTTGGTCTTGGTATAGACCGGGGTGTTATGGTACATGGTGAGTTGGTCTTGGGGTAGGCCGGGTTGTATGTTTGACACTTAGGTATTGTCTAGAGGAGATTCAAGGTGGGACTGGGATATGTAATGGGGTATAATTATTGCTTATTGTGGATTGTTGACCATGGTTATAAAAGTGGATCACAGGTGACTAGTAAGCTAGGGGAATGATTGAGAGTCAGGTGTCGTACTACTAGCTGGTATTGTCACGTTGGGGAATTGCCTAGGGACCCTTGTGGGGTCCAGATACTCTTGAGTAGCACCATGAGGGTAGTGAGTCTGGATTGACAAGGACTGGGTCATTTCTGGATGCATAGTCATGGGGGGTTGACTAGGATAATGGAGAGGCAGTCAGAGTTGGAATTAGTGGTTGGGTTAAGGCTAAGGTGATTTAGGAAGTCTAAGGCTAGTGTGACTCAAAAGTCTTGAGAGTGAAGGAGTTGGCAGCGAATGGAACATGAAGGGTCGAGGTTTGGATTGTAGTTAGAAGGGTGATGCGATGTTGGAGGATGGAGCTACATTGGTTATTTTTATGTTTTTCCTGATTTTCTTATATGATGGTATGAGTGGATTCAGATCAACCGATGATGCCTACCAGTACGTGTGTTTGTACTGATTCTACTCTTGCGATACCTTTTTGGTATAGTCTGGTTGCAGGATTGGTGATGTTTCATAGGTACATGACGAGGGTGATCTCCAGCAACTACTGTCTTTCGATTTCATGACGGAAGTTGTGCCGCATTTATATTTTTCTATATAAATTCTGTAGTAACTCTTGTACCTGTTTTAGACTAGGT
The DNA here is from genome assembly GCA_003996215.1 of Jaltomata sinuosa. Taxonomy (NCBI): domain Eukaryota; kingdom Viridiplantae; phylum Streptophyta; class Magnoliopsida; order Solanales; family Solanaceae; genus Jaltomata; species Jaltomata sinuosa. Next base: position 50,010 of record QJPP01000420.1, read on the forward strand.
CCTAGGGAGGGTATTTTAAAGTTGCAAAACGGTCTTATTGTATTCTTCATAAATAAGTTTTTCTGAATAAAAGATTGTAAAGGTTTACATGTATTAGAAATGAATAGGGCTGTGCAATTTTTGGGTCAAACCAATAACCCGAACCAAAAATTAGATTATCGAGTTACTGGTTCAAGTTATTGGATTCTGGGTTCGGGTCTCGGTTAAACAAACTAAATTAATGATTTACCGGGTCGGTCCTCAGTTTTGAAGAGTTGGGTATCGGTTAACCCGACAAACCGATAAGCTGACCCACTAAATTAATATTTTACTTTCACTCGCCTTAGTCGCCTAAGTTAGGTTAGGGTTTACACTTTACCCACTACCCAGAAGCTGCGACTCATTTCAATCTCTCCGCCAAAAGTTGCGGCTGCTCTCAGGCCTCAGCTCTCACGATCTCTCAACTCTCAAGTCTCAACTGGTAAGTTCACTCATCACTGCGGCTCACAATTGTTTGTTCTTGCTGAGTGCTAATGTTTCAACAATAGTTACGATTTCTCAATCTTCTTGTGCTAATGTTTCAAATATCTCGTCTGTTTTTTCTGAGCAATTGAATGACTATTACGTCAAACGAAACCATGGCTATCAAGTATTTCATGCTTCATCTTTATTGATGAGTTATTCTACAAATTGTCTTTGGGCTAAATAAGTCTATATCTGCAGTTGTTGGTGATAAGTTCGTGAGAGACCCAGTAACATTCTCCAACCAGTCAACTACATTTGGTCAAGAAGCTTGCGTATTCTGATCCATGAAGCTGAGAAATTTTAATGGAATATGGAAACGTTAAGTGAAGGGCTCTATTACTTTTGCTAGACATGGAGTGAAAAATTGATTTACACCCTTACAGTTAATAAGCAAGTGTGTTTGTGTGTTTTTTTTGTTGAGTATTTTAGAAGCCTATTAGAAAGTTGTTTTGCTGTGTTTGAAATGTTAGTAGCTGAAAGATTACTTTAGGTTTAGTTTTGGGTAAGCATTAGAATTTTGAATGCTGAAAAAAATAAAATACTGGAAGAACTAGTCACTATTTTCGTCTTTATGCTTGTATATTATGATCCATGATTTTTACTTTTTTTCCCCTCTAAAATTTGGTGGGTTTAGTTATATTGTAAGATATGAATTTCGGTGCTCTATTACATTTGTTAGACATGCAGTTACAATTGATTTTCAACCTTACAGTTAAGCAAGTGTGTGTGTGTGTATGCACGTTTACTTTTGTTGAGTATTTTGAAGCCTATTAGAAAGTTCTTGTGCTGTGTTTGAAGTGGTTTCTCGTTTTGAAATGTTAGCAGCTAAAAGATTACTCAAGTTTAGTTTTGGGTTAGTATTAGAGTTTTGAATGCTGGAAAATATAAAATACCGGAAGAACATTGGAAGAACTCGTCGTTATTATCGCCTTTATGCGTGTATTTTCTGATCCATGAAGTTGGGATATTTTGATGAAATAGGAAAAAGTGAAGTGAAGGGGTGTAAAGTACATGAGATGATTCTGGTGGTCGGGCTTGGATTTAAATTCTTATTACTTTTTTACATAATAAGACTATTGAATATCTGTTATCTGATACTTTTTCTATTTTTCTGTTGATTAGGTTTAACCATGCCTCCACTTCGTCGTCCTAAAGCTCGATCACCTGTTTGGGATCACTATGAAAAGCTTGAAGAAAATGATGATGGATGGTGCAAAGTGAGATGTATTTATTGTGATCGTGTTGTTCGCTATCATTCGTGGCAGACTGGGACTGGCTCCTTAAGATCTCATATTAAGCGTTATTTGGAGAAGGAGAAGAACCGGACTCGTTTAAGTTTTAACCCTCAATGATTGAGTAGCTACTAGCTATTATTTTGTTGACTTGAATATGAATTAATTTAGTACAATACTTGGACTTAATTTAGTACCCTAAATTCTGTTTGTGCTAGACTGTGACTGCTTTGATTGTTGAAATTCTTATGGACTTGAGTTGTGTGTTTGTCCTTCTTTGATTGTTGTTGAGCAGAAGTAAAGCTGCGTATCAGTGTATGTGAGCAATGGTGAAGTATATAGTATATATGAACTCTCTCTGTGTGTGTATAGTTTGTGGGTTGTGTATGTGAGTTGGGATAATAGATAAATGAACAAGTTGATGGGGTTCACATCAGTGAACTTTGTTGCTACATGCTGCAACCTACACAGGACCGTGTGTAGGTGTAGCTGTGTATAGGTTGTGGGTTGTGTACGTGTATATGAGTTGGGACTTGATAAAATGTAAATTTGTTTAAGAAGGATGGAGACGATGTCGTACTGTATGTATATTGTTCTACATGTTCTACATGTTCCACAAACCACAAGATTAAGATATGTTATTTGTGTGGGTCTATGCACGTTTTTTTAATTTGTGTGAAATATTAACGGTTAACCCAATAATCGAACTGATAACAATAAAAAATCGATAAACCAATAACCGATTAGCCGATATCTTAATGGTTCTTAACGGTTTAGCATGTGTACAAACCGATAATAATTAAGTAAAAATCGATAATTATCATAACTGAATCGAACCGAACCGACCGATACACAGCCCTAGAAATGAATGTTTATGGTTATATTTGAGTTTTTTTGCATTTACCTGTTGAACGGGTGGTAAGGGTTCGTCTATCTAGGTGCATAGAGTAGACGCCCACACGGCCTAGTAGGTTGGGTCGTGACACCCATGACATGGCAGACACTAAGCATTATAAATAATAAAGACTGAGCGAAAGTGAAACTGATTTATAATTGTAAATTTTCATAAAGTAACTGAGAATATCTAAATATCAAAATAAGTCTACCAACTGAAGTAGTTGAATATCTGACTCTATGTCTGAAAAGTCTCTACCAACTGACGAGTTGCTGGAACAAGTCTCCAGCTAACTCTAAATGCTGAAAACTGAAGGTACTAAAGAAAAATCATAATAAAAGTTCATCCTCGAATGATGAGGACTCACCACTAGTAGTCGCTGAAGTGGCACTGGATCGTACTAATCGCGATGCTGAGCTTGAGCACCTGAACCTGCATCATGGTAGAATGCAACAAAAAGAGTATTCTATCAGTACTTTGAATGTATTGAGTGTGCGAGATATGCAAGCTAAAAGATGATTGAACATGCAAATATACTGATCATCTATACACATGCAATCTATATTTGTAGTACAATAACCCAAAATCATAAGATGCATAAAATCTGAAATGTAAGAATATTCTGAAATGACATAGTGAAAAAGTAGTAAAATTGAACTGAACTGAGGGCCAAGAACATGTCTACTGAGTCTAAGTCTATGGGAGAGTCTGTTAACCGACATAAACCACGTGAGCTAAATGTGAAGTCTGATGTATACGACCCATCGAGAGGACCTAATATACCTTGCCAGGGTATAGAGGCATGACTGACGTGATCACTAATCTGATGCCCAACTGAGGGGCTAAATAGACCTATGGTGACACGTAATTCTGGGACTTTGGATGAAACTGGGACCCTAGTCTAACTCGGTGCTAAGTACTACTCTCAAACTGAACACCGATAGCTCATTTTAAAACTGAGGTTCTAAAAGCTAGGTGAGAACTTAACTAGCCTGAGAACACTTTTCTGAAATAGTTGTAGACTGAAAATTAACTAATTTCTTACTTAAAACTTAATGCTAGTAATCTAGGTAAATTTCTGAAGAAAATTAATTCATGTGAAAAATACTACAAATTTCAGGCTAAGTTCTTGTCTTCTCAAATCATTGTAGAATCCATGCAAGTTATTGAAAACTAAGTTATAAATTATTTAAAACAGGATATAATTCATATAATAAGCATAAGGACTAAATTTTATAGAAATATGTGTAATAGGGTAAGAACCCTAGTTTCATAAATCATAAAAATTGCAAAGAAGACTAAAGTTTTGGACATAAGGGCGAACAAGACCCTGACTGAATACTCACATACCTGAATGTAGAAGAATCTTGAACTCGAACTAAAGTTTGAAGCTTGTGAGAAGAAGTCATAGGTTTGTAGTTTGAGAGAAAATGCTTTTTTTCTTTCTTTCTGGGGCTTGATAGATGGAATGAGGGGGATTTTGACTAAGTGTGAATAAAATTCCTCTAATTAGGCCTAAAACAACTTAGTTTAGGAGTTAAAAGAATAGGAAAAAATCTAAAATACCTCTGAAAAAGCTTAACTGAAAAATTGAGAAATTTTTTGGAATCAGGTTCCACGGATGGGAACCACGGTCCGTGGACCGGTCCACGGCTCATGGACATGGTCCGTGGCTCTCTTCGATATGGCAGCCTGCATATCTGATTTCCACGGACGCAGACCACGACCCGTGGTCTGTTCCACGATTTGTGGACCTGGTTGTGGATCTCTGGCCCTTTGGCTGATCCTCAGGTCTGATTTCTACGGTTAGGGATCACGGTTCACGGTTTGTTCCATGGTTCGTAAAATCCTTTCGTGATCCCTGTCTGTCACTTTGACAGTTTTACACTTAGAATCCTGGTCTATTTCTTAGCTTAGAATTTTTGAGGTGTTACAGTATGAAATGAGTATATTAACAGGTTTCAGTATAAATGATTGACTTAGATCATGAGTATTTACATCATTTTAATACACATTTATTAATAAATAATGCATTATTTGTGTGTTAAATTTTACGTATCAATTTCATGTATATAAATAGGTTTAAAGAAGATTGATTTAAATAACACAAGTAAATCATATTTTATACAAAATTCATGTGTGCAAAATTAATCAATGTGAGGACCATTTCACACAAAACCAAAACACAAAATTTGAATCGACTCCTAGAAATTAATTAGAAACTTGAAATTAGGGAGAGAAAATCGGAGTAAATGTATGATTTTGGGTAATGAAATCAACTAAAGGAAAAGAGATTTTGGGGAAGAAAAAATAGAGAGAATCGAGGAATAGATTTAGTGGGTCCAAGTTTGAATTTATTGCATAATTAATAACTTATTATAATTATCTTATTATAAGTAACTTTTTCCTTAAATAAGTAGAATTAAGTAAAAATCACATTAAAATACAGTAAAAAAATTTAACCACTAATTTTTAAATTCTGACTTGTAATTAAAAAGGTAATTTAGTAATTAAAAAAAAGGTGATGTATTTGGCGTAATAAAAAGTCTTAAATTAATATTTAGGATGGTTTTCTCATTATGTAAAATAACTTTATGGGCTGCACTAAAGTGTAATCTCTTTTTTTTGTTCTTAATCTCGTTTTGTCATAATAGAATAACTCCATGTATTTTTTTAACGGATAATATTAGGAGAAAATCATATCCTAGATCTCAATTTAAGATTCTTTATTATACCAAATACATTAACTTTTTTCTAATTATTAAATTACCATTTTAATTACAAGTCATACCATATTTTAAAAATATTAGAATCTGGGAAAAAAATAATTATGTGGGCTAAATTTATGGAACCTATTAATGAGCATGATTTTCCCTCTCTCTTCAATTATATTCAATTTTAAAAAAGGAAAACAAATATCCTCCTTCTCTTTCCACAGTTCCTTCTTACCCAATCTCTCTCCAAGAATTACGAATTATTATTGACAATATTTTAATTTTTAATTCACGAGTGTGGAATTTGCAATAATATTAGTGGTAGAATTATCGTATGAAAACTGATGTCCGATAAATATTATATATGTTAATAACTTACTTTTAGTTTATGAAAATTGTATACAATCTGCTATTCATGTATTATTTTAACCAATCAAGTTGTAATCAGTTTATATATAACTAAATCATACTTTGAATAATTTTTACTTTTTTCAGTCTCATGTATGAAATTGGTATATAAGATTCTACATACAAATGATGTACTCTTATAACTGATTTTTAGTGTATTAAAATAGTACACAATATGATATTCATGAATTAATTTTTTTTTAAAAATAAATCTCGTTGAAATTAATTTATATACTCATTTCATACATAAATGATTTTCTTTTTTGAGTGCTCAATGTATGAAATTAATATTAAAACTGATATCGATAAAGTTTTCTTATATGTCACATTTGTATGAAATATGTTCTATGATTATAATAATTGATAAGAAAAATGGTGCTCACTAAGTGTCGTATGTTACATACCTTTTTTAGTATATGTAATAAGTATTGAATGAAAACTATCACATTTCATACTGAAAAAAACTAATTGATGATTGTTTGATATCAAATAACTTTTCGTTGCTATAAAAAAGAATAATCAGTATTTTAGTGGCTTTGATTAAAAAAGAAAAACTAGATTCTGAATTTTTTGAGAGAGAAACAAGGAGAAAGATGATGATGCCACAATAAATGATTTCTTGTCAAGATTCGTTTGGATAATGGGTGAAAAATTCATGGAAGTATATCCAGTTTTAGAGAAGAAAACAATCGATGGGATGTTTTTGGTTATTGTTGGGAAGGTTGTTTCGGAACAGGAAAAGGGTGATTTCGATCAAATAGTGGAATTCTCATATAATTTTTATTCGAAGAATTTTAGTGAGAATTTGTGGAAGACAACGTGGGAAGTGAGCAATGTAGTGTTGAAAGATATGAAATTGATGATGATGATGGATGAACATGGGAGAGAGAAATAAGGGAAAAATCTGGAGAATAATCACGAATGGAAAGTAATGAGAGTTAATTAAGGGATGAGTTGTAGTAAAAGATACACTACCTATTTTGATTTTGCTTCATTTATTATTTTGCTATGTTTGTGATAGAAATCTATTGGTAGTATTTGAAAAGTAAAAAATATTGGTATAATTTGTAATACTCAATCTAATATAGTATATATATATATATATTCCCCTAATATTAGTCATATATTTAAAATCATAGTAATCCCATCATTAATTTTCATTTAGATAACAACAAAAAAAAATTCCTAATAAAATAAAAAATATTTTTATTTTTTAATCTTTTCCGAACTAAAGTTGGATAAACATTCTCTAACAACATGGAACTAATGTCCCTTGTCTTAAAACTTTCAATAGTTTGCCTGATTGATTTTCCTGCTTCCCATTTATGGTAACACATGTTCCATGGAAAATTCACAAGTTCATTTAAGATGAAAATAATTTTCTCGGTTTTTCTCTAAACTATGTTCCATTTTTAGTGTGAATATATGTAGATTCCTATATATTTCCTTATTGAGCTTTCATGCTTCTTGGTAGACATTGTCAATGTTGAACATTTGTATCATATTTTGCATGTCCTAAATTGACCCCCACTTGTTTCTCTTATAAGAATTTTCACGTTCAAATAAAAAGTCAAAAGAAGTTGGTGAAAGTCTTTAGTCTCTGTTTAGATGGTGGATACACCAATTCTACACTATTGATGGTCTTTTCTTGAGAATGACTTCTCTCACTTAGTTATACATGCAATTACTTGTTTAACAAACTCTAAATAAAATTAAATAAGAATGAACAATTTTCACATGTTAGTGCAATACACGTAGTAATTGTGACTAATTATATGCTAAGTACCATGATTGTAACATTAGTTTATTTAGACGTTTCAATTATGGTATGATTATAACTACATACAAAGTAAACAAAATTCTAACTGAATGTGAATATTATATATAGTGGTTCAAGACTTAAATAAGGTCAATGCCAAAGGAAATCTTTTTCTCCCAAAACTTTATTTATTAATCTAATGCAACTCCTATACTTATAATGATAATTAGTCACTTGATAATTTACTTGCATGTATCTTCCTATTTTGCATACAAGACCTTATCCACTAATCTGTTCTGAATATTCTTCTATAGGAACGTACATTGAAAAATTAAAGGTTATTGGAAGTTTCCTTTGCGAGCATCTTTTAGTCTATTTCGAACAAATGGAAAAGATGGACAAGTTGAAAAACTGATGAACTCTTACTTATACTAAATCAATAATGTTAGCCTGAGATGAATTAAAATGGAGAATATAGTTAGAAAGTACTTCCATTCTGGGGGTCTGTAGCTGACAGCGGCAGTGATTTTCTTATCGATTATTGTAGATTAATAAGACCCAAAATCGGTAGCGAATAGAATAAAGAATTTGCTTCTACAATGCCGATTACTAGGTAAATCGCCCACTATATATAGCACCTATCGGACGGGGAAACTATGCGATTTCATCTCATGATTTGAGCTTTTTTTAAATACAAAATTTGACCCATAAGTTTATATTTTGTAAAAAAATTATCATTTTAAATTTTGCAACAAAAAAAAGAATTTCATGCTCGATTTGAAGAGATTGTTCGTACTATGTGAAAAAAATTATATTAAAAAATTACTAGTTACTATCATTGTTGACTAATGGATCTTTATAAATTATATGTACTTCAAAGTTTGTAATTACAAACATTTATTTATAAAAGAAACATGGAGATTTGTGATTTATCAATGCGGTGTTTTATGATATTACGATATCCTATTTATGAACTATAATTTTCTCATTTGATATCATTTTATAAGAAATTGAGAAAAATTTAATAGTTTTCACAACTTGGAGTTTCATGTTTATGAGGAAAAAATACAACTTAAAAAATCTAAATTGCATGTCCAAATAAAAATTCAATTTCATATCACATATCCAAACGGACCCTAAATTAATTACTGCTTACGGTGGTGAAGTATGATATGGTTATCGTTTCAACTCTTGCCAGTTCAAACTTTTCTTTATTTTGCTTTGAAATTTTTCCCCATGTATTAACAACCAGAATATGAAGCAAAAAATTTTAGTGGACAGTATCCAAAGTGGAGACTCCCTCTTTCACCTACTCACAAACTTTTTTTATCATCATATCTTAAAGTAATTTAAAGATTATTTAAAGATTATACATTATATATTTAGCAGCCGCTAATGATCGCTCGAACGCACGCTTGAGTTTCCTCCACCAACCCCACTAACTAAATAAGTAATAAAAATAGGACCACGACTCCACTATAAATAACGACCATATCCTAAAATATTTTATCAAACAAACAATATCCCTTTACAAAACATTCTTCCTAGTCCTTTCAACATTTCCCAATTTTCTTTTTCCTTCTTCAACAGTACCATGGCTTCAGCTATATCTGAGACAACTACCAATTCCTCACTGGAAAACAACAACGTTACGATCACCGGAAAGATATACACACGAGTCCGCCTCGCTACGAAATCTGATTTGTACCATATATACCAATAGTTTTACCAAATTCATGCATATCATAATTTCACTCATTTATACAAAGCGACTGAGTCCTCCTTAGCCAACTTGCTCTTTAAAGAAAACCCTCTTCCTCTTTTCTACGGGCCATCCGTACTCTTACTCGAAGTCTCCCCGACCCCTTTTACCGAATCCAAAAATACCACGGATGAAGGGTTCAAGCCCGTCCTTACGACGTTCGACCTTAAATTTCCGGTCGTGGAAGGACAAGTTGAGGAGTTCAGGTCCAAATACGATGACGGGAACGACAAGTCTGATGTTTTCATAGCTGGATACGCTTTCTTTTACGCGAATTATTCGTGCTTCTATGACAAGCCCGGTTTCTATTTCGAGAGCCTTTACTTCAGGGAGAGTTATCGTAAGTTGGGAATGGGGAGATTGTTGTTTGGGACAGTTTCGTCCATAGCTGCAAACAATGGGTTCGTATCTGTGGATGGAATAGTAGCTGTTTGGAATAAGAAGTCATATGATTTTTACATAGATATGGGTGTTGAAATATTTGATGAGTTCAGGTATGGCAAATTGCATGGTGAAAATCTTCAAAAGTATGCTGATAATAAGGAGAAAAATGATGGAGAAAGCTGTTAATTTTTTTTTTAAAATCCTACATATTGAAGGTGCAGTTTATCAATTTCTATTTGTAATTTTGTAAAACCAGAATGCTCATCAGTGTGTATTACATTTGTATTTGAAAATTTTAATTTGGTTATCATATATAACATATAATCTCTCTGATTCATTTAATTTTATCTGGCACAATTATTATTTGGGAAATCACCGAGTTTTTTCTTTTCTTTGCCACCATGATTTTATTTTTTAAAATTTTCTGGACTATTATTAAATATTGTGACCTTACTATATCTTATGTAAAGTTACTTCAAAAATCTTGAAAGAATGTAGTCCCTCCGTTTTATTTTACTTGATCTCTATATTAAAGATAGATGTTTCATTTAAACAAATAAAGAGTGCTTTATTACTTCTTTCACTACCCTTAGAATTAAACAATTATATAACATAGTAGTAATTAAATTAGAGTTCCAGAACATCATTATTAAGATTAATTTAGTAAAATACACTTCTAATTAAAATTTTCTTAAAGAATATGTCAAGTTAATCAGGACTAACTAACATGATAAACTAGATACCTACTACAGACCAAGTAGCTAGGAAGAAGTATAACGAACAAGAGTAATATAAAACGGAGTGAGTAGATCTAAATTTTTGCCTAAATTAAGTAGTCTGATTCTTGCAGACAATGTTGTAGTTTTTTTTTTTTTTTTTTTTAAAACAGTTTCGGGCCTCATTTCGATAATGTTGTAGTTGTTGACTTCTTGCAGTTCTAACTCTACCACATTAAAGGAAACAGAGGAAATATATATGCTGCAGTTTTCCTGTTTGTAAAACATAAAAGTTCTACCGGAAGAAAAAGAGATAATCTAATTCAATCTTTTAAAATCAGGTTATTTTAAAATGTATATTTTTTTAAAAAAAAATATTTTTTAATAAAGTACTTTTATAGAGAACAGTTTGTATTTGACTAATATATTTTAAAAAATATTTTTGATCGATAATTAGTGTTTAACTGAAGTTTTTAAAAGTATTTTTAATTATATTTTTTTTGGAGAAAATTACTTTTTTAGCTTTAGAAAAAAAACTTTATTACTACTTAGAAACACTTATTTTGTCTCAAAAACTTGACCAAACACCTCATATTTGTAAAAATAAACACTTCTAACCTCTCAAAATTTGACCAAACAAACTATTAATTTGTTAAGGACATTGATGGCTCTCTTACTTTTCTTACATTCAATATTTTATTTGCACCTTATATTAGTGCTCTCGCATCGTGTGAAATACACTTTATAATTAGTAGCTCTTCATCGGTACATGGTCACTGTCGTTAAATATTTTTATAAGGACATTTCTGCAATGATAAGCTTAGAATTGATAAATGAGACTTGTTCTCATGGTTGAACATCTTTATTATTGATTGACAAATTGAGGATTTGAATCATGTTTAAAAAAAATGAGAGCATTATTGATCTCCCGAAGCAAGTGAAAAAAAAAGATATAGGCTTAGAATTCTCTCTAACCTCTATATTTTATACTGCTATTTTATTGACTGCCATAGATTTTGTAACGAAAGTGAGTTCTGTGATTCCAAAAAAAAGGGCAGATTGGACTATATCATTATATTACTTTTTTGTCTCAATTTATATCATAGCATCCGAATTTCGAGAATCAAACAAGTTATTCCTTGATTATAACTTTTATATGTTTTTAAAATATTTTAAATTATTAAATATTGTAACCTATAATATTTTTTACATAATTTTTAAATACATAAACTTTTTTTTGAAAAATTTAAAAATCCTATGTTTAAACACAATCAAAATTAAAAAGTTCGAATCTCAAAAGGTGAAAAATGTCACATAAATTGTGACATAGAGAGTATTAATTTATTGGAGATGCAACTCGCATCTTGGTATATTATATGCCATTCTCTAGTATATAAGGGTGATCATGGTACGATAGATACCGAATTACCATTCGAAATTAAAATTTTTGATGTCTCGATTTTGATATTATATATGATATTTGTTATGACATTTGATATTCAGTATGGTATTCTGTATTTATAAAAAAATACTGAATATCGTACTGAATTATATAATTATATATTTCATTCATATATATTATTATAGTATAAACAAATTTATAAATCAGTATTAGTATAAAACTAATAATTAAAAGTTGAAATTTTAACTACTCTATCTTAATATCACAATGTTTTTTTTGTGTAATTAATTACCAAATGTAATTTGTTTTACTTTCTTTTGAAGTCATAATTATATATTTTTAAATGATTATATGTAAGTCAAAATTGAACAAATTATGATTATTGATTTTCTATATCCACAAATATCAAAATTGAACTTATTAACCAGAACTATACCAAATTAAATTGGTATGATAATGATTAATATTCTTAAAAATCGAAAACCAAATTGTTGAATCAAAACTTCTAATACAGTGTTATGCCCACCCAAGTATATACCACACGTGGAAGAAGAAAAGTCAATTTTTCTTTAAGAAGTCAAAGGGTTGTTGTAGGTAAGTGGCAACTGGCCGTCATGTTGACTACTCGTTAGCTGAGAGGAAGTCGTAATAAGGATTTGGGCGTTGCACATAATTTTACTTTTATATTTTTTTAACTAACAATATTAATTGGGACACATTTCAACCCGTTCACACAGTTAAATGTTGCTATTCTTTTATGGTGTTTGAATACTAAAATGTCAATTGTTTGTATAATATTTTTTTCCGTTTGAATTATTAGAGAAACAAACTTTCATTTGTTTAATCTTCTCTTAATTGGTTTAACTTGTACAATTCAATAGTTTATGAAGTTTGAAATTCGAGCAATATTTTATATTCAGATTGTGAAAGTTTAAATTTCATAAATCATTCTTAAAATTTACTTGTTAAAACTTCGAACTTCATCATACGTTTGAGATTGTTCTGTTTTAGCTAGATATATTTTTATTAAAGTTAAACCTAAGAAATGACAACATTTGAAATATGGCTAAACTTTAATTTACTGCTCCCACCAATTTTTTTTATAAAAATACATAATTGGGATCCAAAGCAATTGTATCATCAGTTGCTTGACCCTTTAGCTGACGCTGCCAATATAGATATAACATGTGCATTTGAATTGATCTCCACCAACCTCACTAACCAAATAAAAAATTACAAAAAAAGGGACCAAATCACCACTATAAATAGCCATTATTATCCTATAGTCTTTCCATACAATATCCCATTTCAGAAAACCTTCATCCTACTCCTTTCAACAACATTTCCTTGCCTTAATATTTTACCTCAAACCTATTGACAACACCATGGCTCCTGCTCCTCAACTACCAATGTGTGAAACAATAACCACCAACTCATCATCGGAAAACAACAACGTTACGATCACCGGAAAGATACACACACGAGTCCGTCTCGCTACGAAATCTGATCTTTACCATATATATCAATTGTTTTACCAAATCCATGCATACCATAACTACACTCATTTGTACAAAGCCACCGAGTCCTCCTTAGCCAACTTGCTTTTCAAAGAAAACCCTCTTCCTCTTTTTTATGGGCCATCCGTGCTTCTACTCGAAGTTTCCCCGACTCCTTTTGCCGAACCCAAAAATACCACGGACGAAGGGTTCAAGCCCGTCCTTACGACGTTCGACCTTAAATTCCCCGTTGTGGAAGGACAAGTTGAGGAGTTCAGGTCCAAATACGATGACGGGAACGACAAGTCTGATGTTTTCATAGCTGGATACGCTTTCTTTTACGCGAATTATTCGTGCTTCTATGACAAGCCCGGATTCTATTTCGAGAGCCTTTACTTCAGGGAGAGTTATCGTAAGTTGGGAATGGGGAGATTGTTGTTTGGGACAGTTTCGTCCATAGCTGCGAACAATGGGTTCGTATCGGTGGATGGAATAGTAGCAGTTTGGAATAAGAAGTCATATGATTTTTACATAGATATGGGAGTTGAAATATTTGATGAGTTTAGGTATGGCAAGTTGCACGGTGAAAATCTTCAAAAGTATGCTGATAAGGAGAACAGTGACGGAGGGAGCTGTTAGTGCAATTATATTTATTAATTTCTATTTGTAAAAGCAGAATGCTCATTACATTTGTATTTGCAATTCTTTTATTTCATCATCATATTAATTAAACTGCCTCTATTCAATTTATATGACCATTTCTTTTATTTATCATAAAAGAATTACATCTTTCTATAAAAAAATAATGAAAAAGATAATCTCGTATATATATATTTGGAAGTAAGTTTAAAATAATTCTTTAAATATAATTCCTAGCACAGAAAGCAATTAAAATTATAGAGAGAGTCAACTAAGTTGACTTCCCTCACGTTCATGGATTCTGTCCTTTTTTTTCCTTCTCAAAATGTTCCTAGTACTTACATAATGAATGAGAAATAGGCCAAAGTGTACATAGTGTTACGACTCGAAATCTGAAAAAAGTGAGGACACCTACAATTACCTCTATCAATAGATAAGTCAATTCAAAATTATACATCACAAAGATAGAAATGAATACACAAAATTAATAAATTAAGAATAATATAAGTTATAAGGTACTTTTTTTTACATAAAACTCGAAGTAGAAAGCGAAAAACATCATAATCAAATCACAAAATCTGAAAATCACTTGTACAAGCCTCTGAGGAATTCGATACATCATTATAAACATTAAAAATCTCAAAGGAAAGAAAAATGACAAAAAAAGGATTGGAGAGATTCAATAAGGCTGCAAATCAGTCAAACAGCTATCTCAAGATCTCAAAGTGAACGCCTCGAATACAACTACAAATTACCGTCCGGAGGTAGTAGGTTTGGTATCTGACCGCAGGGTGCAAAAATAAACAAGTGTGAGTACTAATCCACATGTACTCAACAACATCATTGACTGATCCTAATTCAAAGCGATGGGGAGAATCAAATCTAAACACTCGAATTTGATATCTTCTACATATATCTTGCTAATTTTAATAAAGACAGACCCGAATTAACAGTTAATGTCAACTACAACATATACATCAATCTCGAAGTCTCAAAATCATAGATAAAATAAATATAAGAGGAGTAAAGTCACTATCACAATCAATCAATTAATTCTCACACTCATACAGTAAAAATCAAGTAGAAATAATGTGATGGAATGTATATGATGAATATGCCTCCTACCTAACCAAAAAATCTATATACACTCGCTGCTTTGGGGAGCTGAAATCCATGGAGGACTCACGAAATCCATATACTCACACTATCCTGGACAATCATACACCTGGACATGCCCTGGGTGATAACCATCCTGTACCGGATAATCATATACATGAAAATATTCTAGATGATCCTTTACCGAGATTTATCCTTTCACTTCCTCAATGTCCATGTTTATATGAATGAGATGCAAATATCACAAAAATATACACTAATTCTTCACTGAATTCAATCCTCAGTACAAACATAAATAACAACACAAAACAATCAATAATATAATAAGGACAGTGAAAATACGATCATATAAGCGATTCATATGGTTACTTTCGAATACCAAAGTCTGGGTAAGTATTAGTGATCAAGCAACATAAGTAGTTTCACCAATGCTACACTATAAATAGGCTCACGTAGTTAGATAAGTCAACAAAATAGAGAATACAGTCTAAAATATCCATAACATCACACCAATATTTGCATAGATGCTCGTCATTTCACCTATATGGGACTCCCATTATCCATTCCCCAATTACACAATCGTTTAATATACTAACACTTCAAAAAAGAGTCAAAGAAAGTCTCAATTTTTCTTAAACAAAGCTGAAAAGTCAAGTTATAGCCTTTCCATTTTGTAAGGCTTTTAAATATTCTACATAAGAAAATAAATTCATAGACACTCATATTGCTATTCTTCTATTTTGAGCCCAAAAAATTAATTCAAAAGTCAACTCCGAGTCCACAAAGACAAAACTGAACTTTTATTTGAAAATCATATTATTATTAATTTAAAAACTCAAATATGAAATTTTATAAAAAAACAGAGTTCAAATCGACCATCAAAATCACAAAATACAATCTCATAATTTTAGCCCAATAATTCTCAAATTTCTCAATTTAAGTCATTGATTTGAAGGTAAAATCATAAATAAAGTATCAGAACATGCGTAAATAAAGGTCAAGAATCATATCCAATGAAAAAGTCTTGAAATTCCTCTATTGAATCGCCCAAAAATGAACTTTTAAAATCCCAAAATCGATTTATAGGGTTTATGTTTGAAAGTGAAGTTTTTAAATCTGCTTAGGTATCCCTTCATCGAGATCGATACTCGACTCAGACCTTTCGCAATCGCAAAAATTTGATTGCATTCGTGATGACCAAACTCCACCCCAACCCGCCCACTCTTTGAGATTGTAGACCTCCTTCACGCGATCGTGATGACCATACACCATCACCCTTTACGATTGCGACAGGCACCTCGCAATCGCGAAGAGAAAAGGTACCTGCACCAGCAACTGAAAATCAGCAATTTCATGCAGCTTTCCAATTTTTTTGAATGGATCCAGGCGATTAGTTTGGAATCCTGTGAAGACAAATCAAATATAGTACTAGATTGAAAATGACACTTCAGACCTGTTGGAATCATCAAAATTTTGATCCCAGGTCATTTTGATTAAATATTAATCAAAGTCAATCCTTAAATTTTAAATTTCCAATCAATGACTTAAAATTCATTTGAATGCCTCAAAATTTGAATAGAAGGTTCAACTAACCTACAAATCACTTTTCGAAGCTAAAAAAGCTGTTAAAATTTCATTCCAAGTTCGTCTTTATCAAATGTTTACTTTGGTCAATCATATCAATTTTTCAATCTTCTAAATTTAAAATCTCATACAAATTTTGTCAAACCATCTTGAAAATTGTGTCACCCACTCTCGTAGATCACAAATGCCATGATGTAACTATAAAATAAAATGATAAAACAATCATAACACACAAAAATCATAAAATAACTATGAAGGTTATTACACATAACCTGATCTCTCATAGAAAAATAAATCTTACTCTTCAATCTGACAAAAGAAAAAATCAGAAAAGGAGATACTCTCCTGTACAGTAATATACGCAACAAAGGGACTAAGCATGAACTTAGTATGTACACAAATATACAAGTCAACCTGGATCAAAGATAAAATGTTTCTTTTTTACTCGAATTCTAAAATTTTGGACATCCAACTTCATCATTGATCTTTATGAATATAATTTGTCAAGGAAAATTTTATTCTCAGTGAAGAATGCATCCCTTTTACTTGCTTCATCATGATTGACAAATAGATCTATAAAGATATTGTCTTCCCTAAATATGTGTTGAAACTTGAGTTGGCCCCTACGAATTATATTTTGAACGTACATGATGTATATCTTCTCTAATTTTTCAAGAACTTTTAGTTTCTCTTTTTATCATTTTGATTATAAGGAGTGAATCTGATTTCATATATAGTCACTTTCGAAAAGCCATGTATCAAGCACCATCTCATTCATATTTTAAAGTTTGAATTTCTGTGAAGTTATTGTTGTTGCTTTCAAAACATGTCGTGAATGCTATGATCAAGTGTTTCTCCCCCGCCTGAAATTTTTCTGCTATATCCATCAACATTTAGCTTAACTTCACACCAAGCAGGTAATTTTGTCCAATTGATCAATGTAAGGTACAATTTGAGTTTGAGAGTATCAACCACATAAGAAATATTAGTTATGAAAAAAGTAAAACAATAGAGGAAAATTAAACATTAAGCATCAAATAAAAAAGATAAGAGATCTGAGCAATTAGCTTATCAAGATTGTCTCTAACGTCTTCAAATTCAAGAATACAATTATCTTTTCAAAATTTTCAAACAATAATAAAGAGAAGACATTGAATCATTAAGTCATGAATATTATTCAGAAGCTTAGTCAACCGCCATCTTAATTAATTATAACCTTAGACCTAGCAGTATTAGAAGCTATCAAAGAGATGCCACAAACATTAGAGAAATGAGACCAAGTTTTAGAGGCCATTCCCCCTTCTTCGAATTTTAAAGGCATTGTGCAGAATAGTAAGTCCCATTGAAACAACTCTTATTATGAAAAAAAGCCACTACAATACCGATAATTATAAAACTGAGTGTGTAAATTGACCTGGCTAAATCTCTTATTATAAAATTCAAGTAGATGTTAGGAATCAACAAGAAAACATGATCAATTTTGCTCAAAAAGTAAAATACAAAGCAATGTCCTCATACTATTTCAGTGGCAATATTCAAGGTCATTCAAAGGAGAATTTCATTTTATTTTATATAAAAAATAAAAAATCAGAGAGAGATTCAAGCTACAACTAGCAACGAAAGGGATGTACCCCCAAAAAATCTTGAAAAAGCTACAAATGTTAACAACAAACTAAGAAACAGTGTTAACAATTCTACTAAGGAAGGGTCTAATCAACAGGGTCCAAAATGGACAAACAAAACAACAACAAAGATGAGTGAATTAATATTGTAAAAGAAAGGAAAAAGGATATGAAAATACTGAGGTGAACTGGTGCTGAGAGGACAAAATAAGAATATCAAGGCAGGAGAGTTGAAAGACAAAAATAATTCAAAAATTCACACAAAAATGATAACAACGCCTTCAATATCCTATAACAAGAAAATCAAGATGAAGGGATGATGAATAATACAAATTAAAACAGTGAAGTTGATACTATAGAGTAGATTATAGTGGGACAATCACAACCCAACTACAAGGTGGGACAAAGCACATAAAAAAAAGAAAAAGAGGAAAGAGCGAAAGGAAAAACAAGAAATACCGAGAGAGCCTAAACAAAAAGAGAACAAGAAGTAATGCCTCCCAAAACATCAACCTGGAGAACAGAGAATGCAGGGTAAAGTACTAGAACTGGTTAGAGTTAATTTGCAAACCTCCAAAGATATGTGCAAGAACAAAAGAAAATTCTTCAAGAAAGTTACTATTCTAGAAGGAGAGATACTGAATGATGAAAAAAGAGACAACAATGACATTATCAAAAAGGAAAAAAAACACCAAAAAGCAATGTGAACTCCTATCAATTCAAAGGCAATTAACCAAGTTAGACAAGAAAATGGTAAAGAGAAAAAAGAGTGAGAACCTGAATCTTGGTAAAGTAGAGAATTGTTAATGATCCTACACAACTCCAAACCTGATCCATCGGATAGACCAGATGAGATAGGGGAAGACCATAAATAGGTATTTCATGATATATAGATGCTATGAAGACTAATTAGCTCACCGTCGTATGCAGACCAATGCACCACCTATCCTTCTCGAATAATGAAAATATCAAAAGAGGCAACAACAAGGATTAACATGATGGTTTTTACACTCCCATCAACTCACTATAACAAAATATAAACTTTTTCAACAGCTTGTCACCAAGAAACCTTCAGAATCCAACAAAATTTTCAGAATCAAAATCCTAGGTAATTCCCCTTAAAAAATTCTAAAGTAAATATTCTCAACTACTCCGCATGTAATTTTTCCTTGGAATTTTGCTACAAAATAACAAAGAAAATTATTTTTGTTCATTTACTTGCAGATTTACCTATGAAATAGTAAATGCAGATTAATCTCCCCAACTAATTTTTCAGATAATATGTTTGCGCAAAATGGTGCCAAATTTATATGTGAATTTATACTAGAAAGAAATTTCACAGATAAAATATTGTAGAACTTAGGAAATTTTTATTTTCGCATGTAAATTCGTAAGAAGTTCCCGCGGAAAGAATTTTCAGGTAAAATTCTCAGGTAATTCATATTTTTCTTGTAATGATGTGCTTAATACACTGTCTAAAATCCCTTATTTCAGTTGCTGTCACATGACTTTCCACCCTTTCCTCCACATTCATAAAACAATTTTGATCTTGAGTAGCAAGTTATAAGATATTAGTATATTTTCTCTTTTTGGGATTCATGATCACTATCATTGTCTCTCAAGTTCTCCTGATTCATCACGTTTTAAACAATAAAAAGATCTAGAAATTTTTTGCTAAAATCCTACGAAAGTATACATGTATACATATATTAACTTTTACTTGTGACTTTTACATGACGTTTAAAAAAAATACCAAAAATTAATCAAACCATTACGATACCTAAGAAAAACCGATATGTGAAGCGGTTTTAAAAAATCAAATTTTAGTTATACAAAATAAAATAATAGAAAAATTAATACGATATAGATTTTAAAAAATAAATGGAGTTAAACCCGTACCATTGACACCCCTAATAGAATTAACATTGTCTTAAAACATTCAACATATTTGCGTGATTGACTATTTATATACGGAAACACATGTTTGTGTTTCCTGGAAAGTTCAGTAAAAAGTTCATTTAATATGAGACTAATTTTCTCGGTTTTTCTCTAATTAAACCATATCCCTT
Organism: Jaltomata sinuosa; assembly: GCA_003996215.1. Taxonomy (NCBI): domain Eukaryota; kingdom Viridiplantae; phylum Streptophyta; class Magnoliopsida; order Solanales; family Solanaceae; genus Jaltomata; species Jaltomata sinuosa. The sequence continues at coordinate 70,312 of QJPP01000420.1, forward strand.
TCAGTGTGAATATAAATGGATTCTTGTACATTGTCCTTAATCCTTATTTTTAAAAATTATACGGTCAATGTTGATGACTCTATTTGACTTTCACACCTAATTTATATAATCCATAGAATTTGATTTTATCCATATTGCTGAAATTGTCAACATTTAATTTTGGAAGGATTATCGATTTTTCATTTGTTTGATAAGAAGTTGGTGAAAGTCTTTGTTCGTACAAAGTCAACATTTTTATATATTAAGAATTGTCAGTTTGTTCCTACAACATAATGGCCAATATTTTTATGATATTTTGCATGGTGCACGTGCACCCACTTGTTTCTTCTCTATATTTCTCCTTTGTTTCACGGAATAGAAAGAACAAATTTGTCTTTGAAGAAGCAAATGTGAAAAAAATGCTAGGTGGCTACTATAAGTAAATTAAATTAGAATTTAATGAGGCTTAAATTTTTTGGGAGAAATGGGAAAGTGGCGATCACTTCATTTCATGAGGCTAATCAAGTTGTACGTAGCAACATTTTAAAACTATTCATTGTTTATCCATTATTTAATATGAAAATAAAATTTTGAAAAATAGCTAATTATCACTTACATATAAAATTGTGCCAAAAGGAATCACCCTACCAATTTTTTTTCCCCTCAGTATCCTACCTATTTTCTTACAAAAAAAAAAACAAAATTGGGACGAAAGGCCAAAGCAATTGCATCAATACCTTTAGCCGACGCTGCCAAAAGATATAACACGCACGTTTGAGCTGATCTCCACCAACCTCACAAACTAAATAAAGAATTATTTAAAAAAGGACAAAATCTCCACTATAAATAACCATTATTATCCTAGAATCATATTCCAAACAATAACCTTGCCTAATCCTTTAAACAATATTGCCTTGCCTTAGTTCTTTTATCTGAAACCTCATTCCTCTCAAATTTAACTTAACAATATTATCCCATGGCTCCTGCTCCTCAACCACCAACTCTATCTGAAACAATAACCAGCAACTCATCATCCGAAAACAACAACATTACGATCACCGGAAAGATATACACACGAGTCCGTCTGGCTACGAAATCTGATTTGTACCATATATACCAATTGTTTTACCAAATTCATGCATATCATAATTTCACTCATTTATACAAATCTACCGAGTCCTCCTTAGCCAACTTGCTTTTCAAAGAAAACCCTCTTCCTCTTTTCTACGGGCCATCCGTACTCTTACTCGAAGTCTCCCCGACCCCTTTTACCGAATCCAAAAATACCACGGATGAAGGGTTCAAGCCCGTCCTTACACCTTTCGACCTTAAATTCCCGGTCGTGGAAGGACATGTTGAGGAGTTCAGGTCCAAATACGATGACGGGAACGACAAGTGTGATGTTTTCATAGCTGGATACGCTTTCTTTTACGCGAATTATTCGTGCTTCTATGACAAGCCCGGTTTCTATTTTGAGAGTCTTTACTTCAGGGAGAGTTACAGAAAGTTGGGAATGGGGAGATTGTTGTTTGGCACCGTTGCGTCTATTGCTGCGAACAATGGGTTCGTATCTGTGGATGGAATAGTAGCAGTTTGGAATAAGAAGTCATATGATTTTTACATAGATATGGGAGTTGAAATATTTGATGAGTTTAGGTATGGAAAATTGCATGGTGAAAATCTTCAAAAGTACGCTGATAAGGAGAACAATGACGGAGGGAGCTGTTAGTTTTAAATTATTTTTTTTTTTTTAAAAAAATCCTACATATTGAAGGTGCAATTTATCAATTTCTATTTGTAATTTTGTAAAAGCAGAATGCTCATCAGTGTGTATTTGAAAATTTTAAATTGGTTATCAATATCATATATTAACATATAATCTCTCTGATTCATTTAATTTTTTCTGGCAGAATTATTATTTGAGAAATCACCGAGTTTTTTTCTTTGCCACCATGATTTTATTTTTTAGAATTTTCTGGATTATTATTAACTATTGTGACCTTACTATTTCTTATGTGAAGTTACTTCAGAAATCTTGAACGAATATACTCCCTCCGTTTCATTGCGAGCCCCACATGTTCGCCCTGAAATTCTTCTCTTCGGGGTGTGAATTTCATAGGGGGTGTAACTTTTACCTCAATTCGGTTTAGAACTCGTTCCGCGATCCTCTAGTTTTGCCCTGAACGTTACTTTGGTAAATTCGATTTTCTGAGCTCTATTTTGGTCTCCTTTTGGCTACTTTCTTCTAATCTGCACAAAACATCTTACATAAGTGATATATCATGAAATCAAGCATAAACCATCAGTATTAGCCCAAATTATCCTTAAAAAAAAGCTTAGATTTGGGCAAAAAGTAGTGAAACATTAAAAAAATTCAGCAAGCTTAGAGTGTATATTAGACCCACATCAACTATCATTGTCATCTTTCAAGTTCCCCTGATTCACCACGTTTTAAACAATAAAAAAAATCTAGAGAGGTTTTGCTAAAATCCTACGAAAATATATATGCATAATATTAAGTTCTAACTCTTACTTGTGACTCTTATATGACATTTTTTAAAAAAATACCAAAAATTAATTGAATCGTACGATACCAAAGAAAACAGATACGATGAGACGGTTTCAAAAAGTCTAATTTTAATTATACAAAATAAAATAATCAAAATATTAGTACGATATAGATTTTAAAAAATAACTGATTGAACCCGTACCATTTACGGAACCACATGTTTCCTGGAAAATTCATGATAAAGTTCATTTAATATGAAAATAATTTTCTCTGTTTTTCACTAAACCATGTTCATTTTCAGTGTGAATATATATAGATTCTTATACATTGTCCTTATTGAGCTTTTTCATGCATCTTTGGTAAACATGATATCGTCAGTGTTGACCATTCATTTGACTTTCACACCTCATATATGTAATCCATTGATCTTTTTATCCATATTATTGAAATTGTCAACATTAGATTTTGGAAGAATTATCGGTTTCTTCGTAGATGCTAACATTTGTTTGATAAGAAGTTGGTGAAAGTCTTTGTTCGTACTAAGTCAACATTTTTATGTTAATTAAGAAGAATTGTCAGTTTGTTCCTACAATTTAGTAATATTTTTATGATATTTTGCATGATCCTAGTTAGGGGTGTCAAATGAGCGGATTGAGCTGGAATTGGACAGATTAAAATGGATTAAATTATAATTAAGTTGGATTATAACCCATTAAAAATTACTTTGGGTTAAATTGGATTGAATTAAATTGGGTTAAAATTCGGATTGGGTCATGACCCGCTTAATCTAAATAATACTATATTATACTAATATAATTTTATGTACTATTATAGTATTATCACCCATCCCCACTCCACCCTACCCCCTCTCCCCAATATATCTAATTTTAGGTAGATATATTTTATTCAAATTTTATTTTTACATTAAGAAATTGACTATTTTTCAGTTAAATTAGAAAGATGGGTTAAACTTTAATATACGGTTCCCACCATTTTTTTTAATAAAAATATAAAATTGGGATCCAAAGCAATTGCATCATCATCAGTTGCCAGTTGCCACTTGCCTGACCCTTTAGCAGACGCTGCCAATAGATATAGAACGCACGTTTGAGTTGATCTCCACCAACCTCACTAACCAAATAAAGAGTTTTAAAAAAGGGACCAAATCTCCACTATAAATAACCATTATTATCCTAAAGTCTTTCCAAACAATATCCCATTTCAGAAAACCTTCATCCTACTCCTTTCAATAATATTTCATTGCCTTAATATTTTGTCTCAAACCTAATTGACCACAGCATGGCTCCTGCTCCTCAACTACCAATGTCTGAAACAATAACCAGCAACTCATCATCGGAAAACAACAACATTACAATCACCGGAAAGATATACACAAGATTCCGTCTCGCTACGAAATCTGATCTGTATCATATATACCAATTGTTTTACCAAATCCATGCATGTTTTACCAAATCTAATCTGTAATTTTGTTAAAGCAGAATATTGCTCATTACATTTGTATTTGAAAATTTTAAATTTGTTATCATAATAAACCACCTCTATACAATTTATATGATCATTTTTTTCTTTACTTTATCATAAAAGGAGGACATATTTCTTTAAAGAAAATGACAAAGATGATCGCTTATATTTGAATGCAAATTTTAAATGATCCTTTAAATATAACTCCAAGCAATTTGATCCTTTAAATTGGCTAAAAATGAGCTATTAAAAAATTATAACGAGAGTCAACTAGGTTGACCTCCCTCGGATTCATGGCTACCGTCTCACCTTCGCGGTATCTTCCTAGTTACGCGAGCTTGGCTGCGCGATTGCTGCTCACGAGATAACAAAAAAGATTCTGCAATTTTTCCTAAATTGTTTCAGAACTTCCAATAACTTCTCTGTTCACAATCCAAACCATACTAATAACTTATAAAATTGTATTGGGTAGAAGGTCCTAGAGAGTTGCTACATAGAGCGGAGGGATCCCTCGAGGGAAAAGTTTTGTTTTTCGTAAAAACGATATAGTTGAATTTGTAGATGAGGTCAAGAGCATGTGTGTTAGATCTAACTCCGTTTGGGATGCGTTACCAGCGGATCGATTATCTAAGTGGTAAAAAAATGAGCGTAAATGAGATTAAAGTAAAGAAAAACAATAACACAATAATAAATCTATGGAATGGAGCTCTTGATGACATTCCTCGAGGGTCAGAGTCATTCCAACAAAGGTAAAATGTAAGCAGAAAAGTAATAAGAAGGCTAAAATTTGGAGAACAAGTAAAAGTGTGTTGCATTCCTAGAATGGAATGACAGATCTCTTACAAATGGAAAGAAATCCCTATTTAAAGGTTACAATCGGTGGCTTGCAGCAATCATGGAGGTTTATTCCCTAAAACCCTAATGGTACTATAGCTAATGATGCAGCGCCATGAGTCCTATCTATTGTAGGTGTCAACCTGTATCCTCAGCCCATATCTGATAGGTACGCTACGCGTCTGCGTACCTGAAAAGTCTAATACCTTTGTCTCATATCCTTTTCTTTTGCGTCATATGAGCACTGGGAAGGATTAGTCTTCACCGGCTATGGTTTTCCACAATGGGGCTTACGCAGGATCCTCCTCGAGGGTACCAAAATTACCCAATTAGCTACGGAGGAAACTATTCCCCCGAGGGATCCCTTCATTCTGCTTGACTATCATGCCAGCGAAAGCCGAGGAGCGGAAAAGACTTCCTACCAAATCCTAGATTATTAGAAATTATCCCAGAGTTTGAAGCATCTCTTGTCGTCAAGACCTGTCCTGCCAAGTGTCCAACATTTGATACGAAGCCTTTATCAATGCAGTAGAATTTTCTCCCGCAATTGCCTTTGTTTATATTAATTTTATCCCTTCCTTTATCCTTCTTTAGTCTTTCTCAATATAGTAGAACTTTTCTCAATGCAATAGAAAATTTCTCCCGCAATTGCCATTGTTTATACTTTGACCCTTCCCTTATCCTTCTTTAGTCATTCCTCATTGATCGATTCACACCAATATCTTTACAATTCTTTGCTATTTTTCTGAACATGTCTCCTCTAGTGTCTGAACTCTCCATTAATCATCTCTTTCTTGAAACATTCCATTTTGGCGATGACTTTAATGTTTCTTCTAAAGAGGTCCAAACTCTGGCCGATTGGCGACCTTGGTTCCCTGGTGAAGGAAAAAAAATTCCTGTCATTCATCACAAATGAGAATTGCTAGAACCCTTGCGTACAGAGATGCCACAATGTTCTGAGAGCATCGCTTTAGCCAGACATGGTTACTTCTTTGTCCATACCTATCATTTTATCCTAAGTTTTGAATGATCAATCGTAAAGTTGATTGTGTCTTTTTGTATAAGATTCTGACTGAACTTGGGTCAAATTGGCCCTACGTGTGGAGGATGGTGGCTTGCCTCCACATACTTTCACTCAAAGCCAGCGAAATCTTCTTGCTGGACCATCTTATCTTTTTGTACTAACCTCGGTTGTTTCGCGGTGGCATAGTGAAACTGGTGCACCGAGAAAAGAGGTCCCTCTTCCAAAGTTTGGACAACATTTATGATAGAGATTAGATTGACAAATTTATTGTCATAGCATCCAAAGATTTGGCCAGAGAGTGCCCTTTGTTTTTCTGGAACTCACATCGTGAGTGTTTATAATGACCTGTTCCGTCGTTACTGAAAATATCTACGATCAAGGAAGGTGCCTCTCAATTCGTAATAAGAGTTAGGATTAATTCTTTAATATGAGAGTACATTTGGTATGTACTAAGGTTTTACAATACTTCTAGCACTAAGTTAAGTTGAAAGCTTCCTTACCGATTTAGTTTTGGGCTAAGTTCAAACTAGGGTCAACTTCAAATGTGCATTCCTCCTAGAATATAAAGAGTTAGGGGTCCCAATACCCACCAAATTAAATATCTATGAGTCTTCTTTCCAACGCCACCGACCGTTTGACAATCCGCTTCCCGAGTAAAATGTTATGACTGTTTTATTGAAGCAGTCCGTGCTGAAAAATTGAGTCCGTTGTAGCGGGATTTAGGTCGCTATAGCGGTACCGCCATAGCGGTTGGCGGTCCACTATAGCGGAATGATGGAACCAGAAAGCCCAGAAACGAGTTTTATAATCTCATTCTCCCTTCTTTAGTCAAAAACAGACGAGGGTTGCTCCAAAAACCCTCCTAGGTTGCTCCAAAGCTTGGGAGCCATGGGGAGGAGGGATTCCGGCTGAAAGAACGTGAAACCATGAATTTTGAGCCAGTCATCCATCAAGGAATACCTTCACGAAGCTAGAAATTGCATCATGCAGCTGCTTGGCATCCAGGTAGGCTAGGTTTTTCATTGAGTAGACTTTTGACCTATTTTCATTTCATACTGTTGTGTAGATTGACGGGAGAATTCATTTTATAGGCCTTCGAGCATGGAGTCTGGAGGATTATTATATTGGTCTGGCTATTGATTGAATAGGGAATGATAGGGTCGGCAGGACATGTTCATTCGGGTATATTTTTTTTACTTATTAGATTGTGTGTGATGCTAGACTCTGGGAAACTTAAGGGTTGGGTAGGTTTGGGGAACCGGTAATGTTCGTGGGATGAGGGAATTGCTAAGTTGTAGTGGGTTCCCAGAAATATTTAAATAGGGTAAATGAGACGAACATGCAGGGTCCAGAGTCCGTATTGTCAGGGGTGAAATCCCTAGAACGCACTTACTTTTCAGGGAAGGAGTCCGGATTAGATGAAAATGATTATACGTGTTTAATATGATGAGCCGGGGTTAGTCTTTGGACGAGATTTCAAGGTTAAGATTATGTACTCGAAATGGGGGTAGGTGATGGTTATTGATTCCTGTATGCATTGTATGTTTGTATATTTTTGTCTAAGTATTTGTATGATTGGCATTGCTTATGGAGTGACTTAGGAATATCCCTGAGTCCTGTTTTCAGTCTTGTAAAATGAACTGGGTATTATTGCTTATTGGTTTACAAGTGTATTTTATTTATTGTGTGTGACTAATTGGGTTTCTATGTGACATTCGGTTGGCTCGAGTACCACACCTGGTACATGTTACTTATTGGTTGGCTCGGATACCACACCTGGTACAGGTTACTTATTGGTTGGCTCGAGTACCACGCCTGGTACAGGTTACTTATTGGTTGGCTCGGGTACCACGCCTGGTACAAGTTACTTATTGGTTGGCTCGGGTACCACGCCTGGTACATGTTACTATTTGGTTTGCTCGGGTACCACGCCTAGTACGGGATTATTTATTATTTGGTTGTATTTCTCTCGATGGTTCCATGAGTGGACCGAGTTGTATTCATGATTTGTGATATTGCATATGGTCTTTGAGAGGTCGAGTTGTTACAATTAAATGTGGGGGATGGTCTTGGGGTAGACCAGGTATCGCATGTGAACATTTAGGTGTTGGTCTAGGGATCCTTGATTGGTCCGGGTAATGAAAAAAGGTAATCTTATGTTTATTATCATTGTTGAATGATTGTTGAACCTGTCCCCTGTGGTTGTCAAGCCAAAAAATAGACTGAGAGTCTGGAGTTATATTACTGGCCGTTATTATATGTTGTACTGCTTTACTCAGTGGGGGTGCATCATTTATTCTTTATATATTGGGTTCCTGAGAAGGCCGGGATTTATTATTATCTTGCGTATAGTTGATCCTTGAAGGGCCGGGTTAGTGTGCTTAAGTGACAAGGTGGTTCTTTTGTGAACCAGTATTGTATGTTATTGTCCTAGGGATCCCTGTTGGGTCTGGGTTTCATAAAAAGGGATATATATTATTGTTACTAAGAATTGTCAAGGTCGGTTAGATTTGTTACGTGCGGTTGATAAGCTAAGGAGGAGACTTGTGGTCTGGTTATGATGTTGATTGTTGTTATTTATTGGGTATGGCCCTAGGGGTCGTTGGGAGTAGTTTTGTACTAGTAGGTGGTTGTATGACGGATGTGGTCTACATCACTAAGTAGTGGGGTTTACTCCGAGTTGTTGAGTCATGGCGGTTGACTTTGATAAGGAAATGGTAGTCTGGATATGGGCATAGATGTTGGCAATGGTAAGTGTGACTTGGGAAGTCTAGGTGATAAATATGACTTGGAAAGTCTAAGAGTTAAGGTGACTTGGAAAGTCTAGGTGTCAAGGTGACTTGGAAAGTCTAGGTGACAAGGTGACTTGGGAAGTCTAATGGATAGGAAGGTTGGTTCCGAAGTGGGTTTTGATAATGGTGGATGTTGACGCATGGAAGTACTTGACTTATGTATTTACTTTGATTTATTATATGATGGTAGGAGTGGATTTAGGTCGACCGATAATGCCTACCAGTACGTGTGTTTGTACTGATTCTACTCTTGCTATACCTTTTTGGGTATAGTCTGGTTGCAGGGTTGGTGATATTTCACAGGATCAGGATGACGGTGATTCTCCAGCAGCTCCTACTTCTTGCTTCTATGGTGAGAGTTGTGTCTTCTTCATTTTTGTACCATTTTGTAGTAGCTCTTGTACCTGTTTAGACTAGGTCCTAGGGAGGGTGGTTTAAAAATTGTAAAACTGTTGGTTGTATTTAGAGCTGTCAAAATGGGCTTGGCCCTTGAGGCCGACCCAACCCTGCCCTTTAATTAAGTGGGGTTGGGCTAAGTTTTTGCAGCCCATTTAGAAGTGAGGCTTATAAGCCCAGCCTCACTTGGCCCATCAGCCTCAGAGGCCTAACCCGTGGCCTCAGAGGCCTAACCCGTGGCCTCAGAGGCCTAACCCGTGGCCTCTGAAGCCAGCCCGCTAAGTTAAAAAATAATTAATAATGTATTTATTTATTAAATAAAAAATTTAAAATAATTAAACAAGGTAAAACAAAAACTGAAAGAAGTACAAAGTACATTACAAAGAGACAATAGTAATTACTCATTTAATCAATAGTCATTAGTAATATAATACATTACATCAATATATTATATTATATATGATATATCATAATCGTATATACATATTTTTTGCCCTTTGGTCTTCCAGTTTCTCTTTACTCATAAGCAACAACAAAAATTAGGGCTTTTAAAAGTTATTTCTCTTTCTTTTGTGCGCAATTTTTCTTATTTTTTGTCCAGATCTTTGTCTTAGTTCAAATCTTCCTTCAATAAATCTTCGTCTAGTTAAAGTGAAGTTATTAAATTCTAATTAATGGATTACATTATTTTTAACACTTAAGAATTTTAATTTTGTAAATGGGCAAAAATTTTGTGTATAAAAGATTTGTAATTTTTTACATTATTATAATTCAGATGTGCAAAAGTATGTTGACAATCTTTTTAACTAGCTAGTTATTTTTTTTCTTCATTTGATTGATATTAATTATTATCGTATACACTTGTTGTTAAAATGAAGACTTATTATGGTTGGTAATTTTCTAGTTATTACATTTTTTTCTCGTTTATCATGTTACGGGTCACTTTTAATTTTTATTGAAGGGCCAACCCGTCCTAGCCCGCGGCCCGCTTAGGGTTGAGTTGCTATTTTAAAGGCCCTTTAGTTAAAAGGGTCAGCCCGTCCCAACTTATTTAACTCTCTGGCCCGCTGGGGTTGGGTTGGGTTGGGCCAGCCCATTTTGACAGCTCTAGTTGTATTCTTCATAAAAAGGATGTTTTTCTGAAACAAGGTTGTAAAGGTTTTCGTATATCAAAAAGGCTATTTCATGGTTTATTTCTCTTTTCCGTATTTACCTGTTGGACGGGTGGTAAGGGTTCGTCTATCTAGGTGGATAGAGTAGGCGCCCGCACGGCCTGGTAGGTTGGGTCGTGACCAATGGTATCAGAGCCCAAGTTACTGATCTCCCAGTACAAGAGCAAAATATCGAATAGAGTCCTACAGATTGGTGTGTTGACGTCCACATCTAATCTTTGGAAAGCTATAAAACATTCTAGGAAATATCTCTCTTCTTTCATTCCTTTCGTGTGGTTTGTCACTTGCTTGTATGGGTTGAGTCCAATTGGAATCTCTCGATTCCAAATGGTATCTCGACAAGGAAAAAAGATATCGTTTGACTCCAATTGAGATGACATAAGCAAGGGAAATTAGAATCGGGAAGGTTCCAATTGGTATCTGGCTAGGGAGGCTATGTAAAGGTATAGATGGATCGGCTAACGGTCATCCATCAGGCGAATAAAAGGTAATGAAACTGATTTGATTGAGTGTTTAAGCTTGAGACTTGAGATTGTGCTTATGTGTATCGATGTTGTTTTAATAACTGCAAATGTGTGGTGTGAAATTATTTGATTTGCTATGAATATTTTGGTCCGGGAGGAGTCATAACTTGATTTTGTGTGCTTTGGTTGGTAATAACTTTCTATGTGTACTTGAAGTGATTAGTAAAGTGGTATTACAATTCAGAAATGGACTTGCCATTAGTAAACATGGTAAGGGAACAAGGTTTATGACTGTAGGAAAACTCCGATTTCAGGACAGTCGAGATTGGTTGGGAACCATGGGGAAAAAGAACTATTATTTGCTTGATAGCGGGAATTGCGGTAAGAATTTTTTTGTGGTAACTCACGATTGTGACTTAAGAAAATTTAGTCTGGGTTTAAAGTTTGTGATTTGCTTTAGGGATAAATTACGGTATGCTTTAATTGAAACGGTTTATATTATATTCGGGTATAAACTTACCGTTGGTATAGATGGTAAGGGGACAAAAGGAATTGTTGACTGTGGGGAAGCTCCGGTTTTGAGACACTCAGGATCGGTTGGGAAACATAGGAAGGAAAAATGGGGACTAGTAGTGCACGATAGCGGGAATGTGATATTGTGTGTGGTTCTGGGGTGTTTCATAACTGATTTTATGATAATGTGGTGCTAAATTCTCAACTAGGCATAGTTGAGGTTGGTCCTGAGGTTATATTTAAAGACCGTAACGTGATTTCATGTGTTAATGTGAAAACAAGGAAGAGGAATGAGGGAATTTTGCAGAGAATGGTAAATTTTCTAAACTGCTATTGTTGGGGGTAGCCATAGCGGTGTGCAAGCCGCTATAACGGGATAGGCAGGGCATAGTCCTTGTCCTATTTCAACTATTTTATTTTTCATTCCTGGATTATTTTAAATCGCCAGTTGAGCTAGTGCATGAATTATAAGAATTAATATTTATGTGCGATAAAAGTAAATGGGTAGATATGGTATTACTTAGTTGTTATTTTTTTTTGAGTGATTGAGACATGTTGAGTCAGTAACTTGACTAGTTATAAGACAGTTGCGAGGCTAAATAAGCATAGCTTGACCTCGGGTGATAACTAAAAAGTTGGTTAGTTATAAATGATGGATTGATGAGGGTTAAATAGACTAATATAAGTGATGGTGGAAAATATACGCGTTAATGAAATCCATAGTGGTGTATTGGTTATACTCTAGATGGTCTATCCTTATGTGTTAGTCATAGAAGGGTGAAAAGGGTCATAAAGTAGAAGTCCCAAAGGAAAAACACGGTGTAGTATTTGGTAATATTATGTTCGGTATATCATTGTTTAGGGTGTAATTGCTCAGGTTAAGATTTTTCTCGAATTAGGAGTTAGAATTTTAATGCTAGGCTAGTCTCGGATAATTTCTGAGCAAGGTATGATCCAGGGCAATCCGAGTGAGGATTGGGTAACGTGTCTTATTTTGAGCTAGTTTTCCTTTTAGCTAAGACATAAAAGAGTCCGGGGAACTTTTCAGAATTGAATTTGGGTAAGTAGAACTCTCGGTATGAAGGTTGACATGATGGGGTTGTTTCAAAATACCAGAAAATTAAGTGTGTTGTAAAATGGGAACTTTTAGGAAGCTTTACAACTTTCTGTCCCATCGTGTCAACCGTCATAGCGGTTGACACATCGCTATTGTGACCTCCGCTATAGCGGAGAAATTACCGCTATAGCGGAATGCTGACGGCTATAGCGGACTGGGTCGCCACAACGAGTTTTGGTTCCTCGTAGTGTGGAAATTAAGTTTTGGTCCGTTATGTTTGAAATTCTTTTTCTCTGGTATTTCAACGAGGCCCCTGATTTCTTGGGCACTCGAGGAGGAGTAATCTAACTGGTCTCGTACAACTCGAAGGAATTTTTTTTTTGACAGAGCAGAATCAAATTAAATTTCGGTTGATCTTGGGTACACCCGGGGGATTTGAGAGTTTGGTGGTTCATGTAAGGCTATTTCTACACTTTTATGGTAGAGCGTTAAGGTTCTAGGGGCTGGTTTATTCTTTTCCTTCTGCCTTAGAGATTATTTGGGGATAAACGATGAGTAAATTGGTATCTGTTGTAATGACCTGTTCCGTCATTACTGAAAATATCTGCGATCAAGGCAGGTGCCTCTCAATTCGTAATAAGAGTTAGGATTAATTCTTTAGTATGAGAGTACATTTGGTATGTACTAAGGTCTTACAATACTCCTAGCACAAAGTTAAGTTGAAAGTTTCCTTACCGATTTAGTTTCGGGCTAAGTTGAAACTAGGGGCAACTTCAAATGTGCATTCCTCCTAGAATATAAGGAGTTAGGGGTCCCAATATCTACCAAACTAAAGATCTCTGAGTGTTCTTTCTAATGCCACCGATGGTTCGACAATCCGCTTCCAGAGTAAAAAGTTATGACTGTTTCACTGAAGACTGTCTATGCTAAAAAATTGAGTCTACTGTAGCGGGATTTAGGTAGCTATAGCGGTACCGCCATAGCGGTTGGCAGTCTGCTATAGCGGAATGACGCAACCAAAAATCCCAAAAATGAGTTTTATAATCCCATTCTCTCTTCTTTAGTAAAAAACAGACGATGGTTACTCCAAAAACTCTCCTAGGCTGCTCCAAAACTTGGGAGCCATGGGGAGGAGGGATTCCGGCTGAGAACGCAAAACCATGAATTTTGAGCCTGTCATCCATCAAGGAACGCCTTCACGGAGCCAGAAATTGCATCGTGTAGCTGCTTAACGTCCAGGTAGGCTAGGTTTTTCTTTGAGTAAACTTTTGACCTGTTTTTATTTCATATTGTTGTGTAGATTGACGGGAGAATTCATGTTATAGGCCTTCGGGCATGAAGTCTGAAGGATTATTATATTGGTCTGGCTATTGATTGAATAGGGAATAATAGGGTCGGGGCGACATGTTCATTCAGGTATATTTTTTTTACTTGTTAGATTGTGTGTGATGCTAGACTCTGGGAAACTTAAAGGTTGGGTAGGTTCGGGGAACCGATAATGTTCGTGGGATGAAGGAATTGCTAAGTTATAGTGGATTCCTGAAAATATTTAAATAGGGTAAATGAGACGAACATGCAGGGTTCGGAGTCCGTATTATCATGGGTGAAATCCCTAGAATGCACTTACTTTTTAGGGAAGGAGTCCAAATTAGATGAAAATGATTATACGTGTTTGATATGATGAGCTGGGGTTAGTCTAGGTGACAAGGCGACTTGGAAAGTCTAAGGGATAAGAAGGTTGGTTCCGAAGTGGGTTTTGATAATGGTGGATGTTGACGAGTGGAAGTACTTGACTTATGTATTTACCTTGATTTCTTATATGATGTTCGGGTCGATCGATGATGCCTACCAGTATGTGTGTTTGTACTGATTCTACTCTTGATATACCTTTTTGGGTATAGTCTGGTTGCAGGGTTGGTGATGTTTCACAGGATCAGGATGACGGTGATTCTCCAGCAGCTCCTACTTTTTGCTTCTGTGATGGGAGTTGTGTCTTCTTCATTTCTGTACCATCTTATAGTAGCTCTTGTACCTGTTTAGACTAGGTCCTAGGGAGGGTGATTTAAAAATTGTAAAACTGTTGGTTGTATTCTTCATAAAAAGGATGTTTTTTTTCTGAAACAAGGTTGTAAAGGTTTTTGTATATCAAAAAGGCTATTTCATGGTTTATTTCTCTTTTCCGCATTTACCTGTTGGATGGGTGGTAAGGGTTCGTCTATTTAGGTGCATAGAGTAGGCGCCAGCACGGCCCGGTAGGTTGGGTCATGACAGTGTTTCTTTACTTTTGACTCTGTCGTTCCGTGTACGATTCGTAAGTTACATCATCTACCCATCTTGTTTCTATCCCAACTCAAAAATAGCAACCAAACACGGAAATTTTGAATGCGCTAGTTGACAGAGCCTAGGCATGAGTCACCAAGATTCTTGAGATCTCCGTCGTTGGCAATCGGTCATGTGCGAAGATTGCTCTTGGGAAAAGTAGAGAGCCAAAAACCACGGTTTGATTCCCCATACTTCGTTTGTCATTGACCTTTTTGCTTCCTCGATCTTTCTTAACCTTTTTCCTTCTATGGTAGGCCTATCATGTGAGCCCATTATTTTTTCTCCTCGAGAAGCTGCATCTTCCTCTGCTGTCGGTCAATAATCCGTAGATAGAGGCTCCACTGGCTGATCCCAAGAAAATGAGGCACCTTATGTGGCAGCTATTTCTGATGGTGATGAAACCAACACTAAGAGTTCTTCTGACGATGCCCTCGTGACTAGAGGCATAACCTGGGGTGTTGCACTCTATTTTTATCAAGGTTAGATAAAGTACAACTTATGGACTCTAAAAGAATTGATTTTGTACAGAGTCGCCACCCAATTTTAAAAAAAAATAAGGAAATTTATTTGATTATTGACATGTATGACTCATGTTTTGATCTACAAAAATCACTTTAGATTCTAAGTAAGGGTTTAAATTATTCTGAAGGAAGGGGTTAGACATCCTTCAGAATTCACAAAATGTGGTACCCGACTAGACTTAATTTATCAAAGAGGGAGAAGGTAAAAAATAATTTTTTGAAAGTATAAATGTATACTTATGTACAAAAAATAGTGTAAAAATGTATGTATAAGAAAGTGTGCATCAAGCATATAAATAAAGTATATTGTTACAAAATGTGTGTAGAGAAATGTGTAAAAGATATATTATATAAGTAATGTATAAAAAATATATAAAAGATAATAGAAGTACTCTTTAATACTACTACTTCGTTGAAGTTGCCAACATAAGAATTGTCAGTTTGTTCGTACAGTGTTGACATTTTTATGATATTTTGCTTGGTCCTAGACTCCTAGCTAAACATCCCTTGCACTCACATCCACTTGTTTCTTCTCTATATTTCTCCTTTGTTTCGCCGTATAGAAGAAACAAATTTTAGTTTTTGAAGAAGCAAATGATTAAAAAAAAAGGATAAGGACAAAAGTGACCACTCGGTGAAAAATAATTTCAACCGAATGGAATGGTCCATTAATTTGGTATGTCAAATTATGACCTTTTTTTTGGCTTTCTCAACGTCACTTTTTTTACCTTTTTACATTTTCATTGTTTTGTTCCTTTTTTTTTTTGCTTGTTTTAAAAAAAAACTTTTATTGTAATTATTTCTTTTTTAAAACAATCACTGCTTTTTTTTCATTTCATTGCTTTACTTTTGACACTTTTTTTTGTTAAGTTTTTCTTTTTGCTGTTTCTTTTTTTAAAATTAATTTGCTCTTCTTATTTATTTATTTTGCTGCTTTTTTTTCAACAAAAAAATGCTCTTCTTATTTTTCTTAACAATCAAATATAATGTTATAATCTTTTTTTTTTATTTTCCCTCAATATAATAAAGCGCTCATTATTTTTCTATAATGTATTGATACATATTAATACATATATATAATACATATTGATACAATACAATACATATTTAATACATATATACAATATAATTGTAATAAATACATTTTTATGCAAACAATGATACAATTTCTATATATATCCTATATAGATACATATTTTATACAACAATGATACAATTTCTATACATATTCTATACAAATACATGTTCAATACAATAATTATACAGTTTCTATACACATCCTATATAGTATCTATAGAAATCTTATACGGATATATATTCTATACAATAATTATACAATTTCGATACACATCCTATACAGTTTTTATAGAATTATTATACAGATACATATTCTATACAATAATTATATAGTTTGTATACACATTTATACCTAAAGACCACAAATTAAAAATAAAAAATGCCGAAGGCATATTTTTTATCCAATTTACAAACCTAGGCCATTTGTTTTGAAAGTGGTCATGTCCTTTTTCCTAAAAAAAATGATTGGTGGCTACTATTAGTAAATGACAAATTAACGGGGCTGCAAAAGATTTGGTAGAAATAGACAAATAGTTATTTTTAGATCACTAACCAAGTTTTAGTCATCATTTTAAAACTATTTTTCCAATTTTTTTAATATGAAAATAAATTTTGTTAAAAATATCTAAGTTAAAACACGCTAGAAATATTATCAGTTTGAACTTCATGAATCATTACTAAAATTTGAACCGAAAACAATAAATTAAATTCTACAAATCATTCTTGGCGTTTGGAACTCCATTAAGTTTTCACTCTTAGATTATGAAATTTTGAAGTCTTTGAATCATTCTTTGAGTTACACTTGTGAAAAGTCGTCCAAATTTTATTTTACTTTTTAAAGGAAGTAATTATTTTCAAATACATCTAAAATGATGACCAAATTTTGATTATTGGCTCAAAAATCGACATCTCACTTAGTTCTTACAAAAAAATTGCCCCCAAAGCAGTTGCTTGACCCGACCCTTTAGCCGACGTTGACGATGATATAGAATGCGCACCTGAGTTGATCTCCACCAATCTCACTAGCTAAATAAAGAATTATTAAAAAAAGGGACCAAATCTCCACTTTAAATAACCATTATTATCCTAGAATAATAACCACTACAATATATTGGAAACCCCATTTCTCTCAAATTTAACTTAACAATATCCCATGGCTCCTGATTCTCAACTACCAACTCTATCTGAAACAATAACCAGCAACTCATCATTGAAAAACAACAACATTACGATCACCGGAAAGATATACACAAGAGTCCGTCTCGCTACGAAATCTGATTTGTACCATATATACCAATTGTTTTACCAAATTCATGCATATCATAATTTCACTCATTTATACAAAGCCACCGAATCCTCCTTAGCCAACTTGCTTTTCAAAGAAAACCCTCTTCCTCTTTTCTACGGGCCATCCGTGCTTCTACTCGAAGTTTCCCCGACTCCTTTTGCCGAACCCAAAAATACCACGGACGAAGGGTTCAAGCCTGTCCTTACGACGTTCGACCTTAAATTCCCCGTTGTGGAAGGACAAGTTGAGGAGTTCAGGTCCAAATACGATGACGGGAACAACAAGTCTGATGTTTTCATAGCTGGATACGCTTTCTTTTACGCGAATTATTCGTGCTTCTATGACAAGCCCGGATTCTATTTCGAGAGCCTTTACTTCAGGGAGAGTTATCGTAAGTTGGGAATGGGGAGATTGTTGTTTGGGACAGTTTCGTCCATAGCTGCGAACAATGGGTTCGTATCTGTGGATGGAATAGTAGCAGTTTGGAATAAGAAGTCATATGATTTTTACATAGATATGGGGGTTGAAATATTAGATGAGTTTAGGTATGGCAAATTGCATAGTGAAAATCTTCAAAAGTACGCTGATAAGGAGACTCCTCCTCTTTCTCCTTCTCCTCCTCATTTTTCTTCTTCTTCTTCCATGGTCAGCAATTAATAACTTCCTTCTCCTGCTTGTGCTCCTCCTTCTCCTTCTGCTTCTCTTTCTGCTCCTCCTCTTTGTTCTCCTTCTCCTTCTCCTTCTTTCCTTCATTCCTCCTTCTTTTTCCTTTCTTCCTTCTTTTTCACTATTTTCCTTCTTCCTTCCTTCTTCTTTTTCCATTTGGCCATTAAAGCTTCTTCAAAGTTTGATTTTAAAATTTGATGTGCCGCAAACGTGAATCTTTCTGAGTGAATAATATATTAAAAGACATGAAACATCAAGAGTAAATCATATTTAAAATTTGAGACTGTTTAAAAGAGATTTTGAGTTGGTCGTAGTCAAAAGACTCCATTAGCCATTAAGGCTTCTTCAAAGCTCAATTTCAAAATTTGACGTGCCACAGACGTGAATTATTCCGAGTGAATAATATATCGAAAGACTTAAAACGCTGAGAGGAGCTTATATCTAAAATTTAGGATTGTTTAAAGGAGATTTTGAGTTGGTGGAGACTGAAAGACTCCATTACCCACATATTAATGCTTCTTCAAAGCTTGATATAAAAATTTGGCGTGCCGCAAACGTGAATTATTTAGAGTGAATAGTATATCAAAAGACTTGAAATATTGAGAGGAGATTTGAGTTGGTCGAGATTGAAAAAAAATCAGCTTACAATATATAAATATTGTTTAAATAATATATGTGGATATATATATATCTAATACATAATTATACATCATATATATCCGGTTATACACTATTTATACAATATCCATACATTACATATATATACAATTTTTTTGTTGAACTTTTTTGTTGCCTGTACAGTTACGAAAGAAGTCCTATAAAATAATCCTGTAAATATAATTCCAAGCAATTTAGTCTTTTAAGTTTATTAAAAGCTAAGCAATTAAAATTATAGAGAGGGTCAACTAAGTTGACTTTCATTACGTTCATGATCAATTTTGTATACTTTTTTTTTCCAAAAGGTTCCTAATACTCGTATAAATGAGAAATAGGCCAAAATGTATACAGAGGGGGCATAGCCTGACCTCTCATAGCAAATAAAATCTTACTCTTTGACCTAAAAAAAGAAAAGAGTACAATAGGAGAGACTCTCCTGTGCAGTAATGTACGCAAAAGGACTAAGTATGAACTTAGTATACACAAACATATAAGTCAACCTGGATCACAGATGAAATGTCACTTTTTGACTCAAATTCTAAAATTCGAACACCCAACTTCATCATTCTTCATTGTGAATATAATCTGATGAGGAAGATTTATACTGTTAGTGAAAGATGCATTCCTTTTAGTTGCTTCAACATGGTTGGAAAATAGGTTTGCACAGGTACTTTCTTTCCTAAAAGGAATGCATTCTTCATTGAAAATATCTTACTATGTCAAATCTTCCTATGTGTTAGAGAAGAGAGGTACCTTTGGACTTTATGAAAGTGTGCCAGACAGACTTGATAAAAACAGAGCTAGTTTGATCAGGTATCCAAATAGGGTGATCCTTACCAAAAGGATTTTTCATAGATAACATTGCTGATAAGCAGTGGTACAATCAATTTATCTCTCTTAACTTATAAGAAGTCTAAAGGTTATAACTAACATTGCTGATAAGAAGAGTAAGAATCATGATAACATCATTGGCAAAGAACAACAGGAAGAAATACTTAAAGGGACAAATCAAGATTTGAATGTGCAGAAACATAACATACACAATCACAATAAGGATGAGATGAAAAC
Source organism: Jaltomata sinuosa (assembly GCA_003996215.1). NCBI lineage: Eukaryota > Viridiplantae > Streptophyta > Magnoliopsida > Solanales > Solanaceae > Jaltomata > Jaltomata sinuosa. The sequence goes on from QJPP01000420.1 coordinate 90,133, forward strand.
TGATAAAATTCTATTACAGGAGGCAACATGGAAGAAGAATGCCATTGAGTAAGCCTGACAATAAGGAAGACAACCAACTACATGAGGTTTCAAATAGAGAAATTATTACTAGTAGTGTATATACATTAGTTAAAAATCAGGATCCTATTCAATTATTTGTTGATATAAATTGTGTTAATATTACTATTAAAGACCAGAGGGTGAATTTTACTTCTCTTACTCACAATCCAAATGGTGAAGAAGACAAATCAAAATACACTGTGACTAACACAGAAATGGGCAATGACTAAAATCAAACCAGCAACAATAGGAGAGAGAATGATACAAAAATAACAAATGAGAAGAAATTGGACAGGAAAGCTAAAGACGGAGATATTAGGGATAGCTCATTTAACAAAAAAAAGTAAAAAGAGGATGAGATTACTTATGAAACTAAAGAATCCTCCATCACCAAGGACGAAAGCCATGACTTAGTTGAACACTCTATTCAAGCTCATCAGAGAAAGAACAAAAAAATAGAGAATGACTACACAAAGTTAGTCTCACCCTCAAGCAGAGGAAGAAGCAGAAACATGAAAATGGAAAATAAACATAGGCAAAGAAATGCCACTAAAAGAAGTAAGCAGACAAATGGTACTACTCAATCAAGTTTCTCATGATCAAAGTCATCTTTTGAAATATTAGAGGTGTTAGAATCAAGAATGTTGTCCACATACTTAAAATTTTGATTCAAATCTACAATGCTCAATTTGTTGTTATCTTTGAACCTTTCATCAACAAGAATAAGATTGAAGGTTATAAAAGGTTTTTGAATTTTCATTCTTGTCTTTCCAATAAAAATGGACAAATTTGGTGCTTTTGGAAGCACAACTTCAATGCTACTATCATTACGAATGAGGATCAACAACTTTTCATTCAACTAACAAAGACTTCCTCCAATAAATAATTTTATGTCATTTTATCTGTGCAAACTGTACTTCAGTAGAAAGAAATAATCTCTAGGAAAGTTCTGAGCTCACTAGAACAACCATTAATGGTCCTTGGTGTATAGGTGGTGATTTCAATGTCATCACTGATCCACAAAAAAAAGTTATTGGTAAACCACATAGATTGTACAAAAGCATGAACTTCGTAAATTTTATGGAGAATGATCATACTACTGATATTGAAGTTACAGGTCCTAAATTCAACTAGTGTAATAATAGAAAATCGAGAAAAAGAATTTGAAAATAATTGAATAGAGTTTTCAATAATTCTTAAACCCATGTATGTGTTGATATATACTTGTGAGTGAATAAGGATAACTCTCTTACGGTGAGGGACATGATTAATGAAAGATAGGTGAAATACTTGATCTTTTGATTGGGTGAATTATGAGTGTTTACTAATATCATAGAGTTGGTTCTTGAGCCTAGTAGGTCTTGAAGTAGTTATTTATGAGCTTTTCATAAATAAAGTATGTCGTGTTAAGACCTTGTCATCGATAGTCATTGTAGTGGGCGTTTGGCCATAGAATTTTTTTTACTTTTTTCGGAGTTGAATTCCGAAAAGGTGTTTGGCCATAAAATTTTGAAAAACTCCAAAATTCAACTTAAAGTTGAATTCTGAAATTTGAAAAATAAGTAAAACTTATTTTCACTTTTTTTCACTCATATTTGTCTCACAAAAATTCAAAAACAACTAAATTTATATTCATGGTCAAACACAACTCCAACTCCAATTTCAACTTCAACTCCAACTCCAATTCCAATTTGGTATTTGGTTTTCATGGCCAAACGGGTCCGTAGTCTTAATTTGAGTAAACTTATTCAATTGGTGTCGTTTGTAGTAGAGTCTAAGTCATGAGTGTATATCTTACTCGAGGATGAGCAAGGGTTTAAGTGTGGGGTGTTGATGTAAGGCTAAAAGTTATGCTTTTATACGATCATTTGTCTTATATTTGGTCTCTTTTTAGTATCATCCTAAGCTTAAATAAAAGTCCAAAGCAAGGTAGTGGCGTGAGACCTCACACTCCTAAGTTATGCTTTTTGATCTCTTTTTAGTATCATCCTAAGAAGAAAAGGATCACCAAGGAACTAAGAAAGAAGCGGCATCACAAACCGTCGCAAAACATGCGGAAAAAGGCCAAGTTGGGTGAGGTTTCACGCCACTACCTTGCTTTGGGCTAGTGGCGCAACTAACACTTAGAATTTTTCATGAGCCTTGTGCCACTCCCCTGCTTTGGGTGAGTGGCACGAAAATCTGTCCCATGGTGAAAATTATTTGTTCTCCTCGCCACTGTTCCATTTTTGGGTTGTGGCACGAGCGGGGGTCAATCCTAACCCTATTTGGATTGGTTTTTAAAGTTTCAAGGGTTCCTAAACTCTATATAAACCCCCCACCCATATTTATTTTATCACACATATCATATTTGGGGAAGCCAAAAGCTAGGGCAAAGCTCAAGACCAAGGTCTAGTTTCTTTATTTTATTTTATTTTTAATTTTTATCTTATAAAATCATGAAATTCCTTCTTCAAAAGAGATTCATGAGTAGCTAAACTCTTTGTTTCTAGGGTTGTGGTTAATACATGAAAGTTGATGTTTGATTATCATATTATTTAATTTAGATTTTCATTATATGATTTATTTATCTTCTCTTGATCTCAATTGTTTGTTAACTTGATCACCTAGCAAACACTACCTATGGTGCCTAGATTGGACTAGGAATAGGGTTTTTTTAGATGCAATAAGGAAAGGTAGGGCCTTTTTGTGAACTTTATAGGAAAGGAGAGACGATTCACTAATGTGGATAGGAATATACCTGTTAGCCTTGTCCAGTTGATATGGAAGAGAAATTACACGCCCTTCACTATCGATCGATGACCATAGAAATATACGCATTAGGAATAGTCGAGGAGATCTAGAGTTGTTTAAAAAATGCTCAACATGGTTAAAATCAACATGCAACTCGTAATCAGGAAATCAATTAAATGTATGATTTAAAAACTCAACTAGATTGTCAAAATACCATAACCCTAGATTTTTTCTTAAAATCTGAATCACAACTCATCAAATCACAGCTTGTCTATAATTGTTCTTATAAAGTTTCAAATTAAACAAATTCACTCTGTTTTATTGATTACCTACTGAATAGCGACTATAAGAATTCAAACTAGAACATCAATTCGTCAAATCCTTTGAGTACGATATATGAACTCACATCCTGTGTTGCTTGTACAACCACGTACACTTACCTGTGCGCTTGATAAGTTGGTATTCTACCTACTTACTTATCTTTTAATCTTATTCTTTTGCTAATATTAAGTGAGAAAATAGTGCAATTGACACGAATTACTTCTATTTTGCAGGTCCATGTATTTTAGAAGTGTTCCTAAAGACTTTGGAGGAAAACAAGTCAAATGGAGCTATTCGGAGAAGCAAGTGATTGGCAGTTGTACATGCCTATGCGAACGTGGTGCACTTCCACGAACGTGGTGCACCTCCGCGAATGCAATGTTCACTCGAGCCAAAGCTTCACGAATGCACTGCACTGATTACGTATATAAAGGTCAACCAAACAAAGACACTTCGCGTACGCGATGACTCTCCCGCGTAGGCGAACAAGGAAATGTCAGCTGCGGGGCAGAATTGGAAATGTTTATTTTTGGAAATCCCAATCCACATAAAACACTTCTCAGCCATTTTAGTAGGGATTATTGGAAAATTTCACAACCCTTGACAAGCTTGGAGAGCAAGTTCATCAACCCACACCATAGGAGTGAAAATTTGGATGCTCTTTATTGTAAAAATCTTTAGTTTCCATTCTTCAACTCTTGTTCTTAATTGCTAATTTGTAGGTGTGATTGCTGAATTGAGATTTGGATTTTGTATTAGAGACAATACTTGTTTGGGTATTGAATTCATGTTTTGTATTTGCTCTTGCTTAATTATGTGGGTCTATTGAATCCTCCATGCTTAAATTTATAGTTAATGGTTGCAAACATTGACTTAGCATTCCAATTGGGTTCTTGTTTGAGAGAGGAGTTCCTTAATTCGGGAAGATTCAATAGAGGAGATTTGGGGTTTCCACTCTAGATCAAAGCTAGAGATAGTTTGGTTGTCGGAAACTCTCATCTAAGAGTTGGGATTAGAAATAGCCCAACTTACCCAAGCAAATTTGTTGGTTATTGCTCACTCATGATGATTCAAGAGAACCCATGAGGATAGTTGCTTGATTGGTTGAAAGATGGTTGAGTATACCTTTAGCCAAGACTACCCATGTGTTAGTTGGGTACAAGTCTTGTGAATTGAATTCCCATTCTCATTTCTCCCTTGTTGTCCTTGCTTGGTGAAAGAAAGGTGAAAGTCATTGATCAAAGCTATCTTTTGTTTGATTTTCTTTTATCTTTTATTTTAGCTTAAAACCCCCTATCATTATCTTTCCTTTTTGCTCTTTGAACTTTAATAAGTTCCTTGGATTCTTCATTGGCTCAATTGCAATTATATTATTCTCTGTGGGATCGAACCTGACTTTCATCGGGAATATAAATATATTTTGCTTAACGATCGCCGATACCTCCTTCTAGGAGAGTACATTTGAGCATTATCAAAAATGGCGCCGTCGCCAGGGAGCAATTTGGCGTATTTAGTTAGTTTAGAATTTGAGTTTACTTACTCTAGTTCAATTTTATGAATAGTTGTTTTTATTTTGTTTAGTTTTAGTTTATTGATTGGTTCCATGGCATCTCAAAATGATAAAAATATTGGTGGTTACATCCTAGTTTATATTTCCGACTATTGTGTTTATTGCGGAGGACCGCACCTTGGGCGTAGGTGTAGAATTGGACCTAGGAGAGGGAGGTATTCACCTTTTTGCTCCTATGATGGGAGCAATTATTATTTGTGTGGTGATCGTCACATACATTAGAGCGAATGCCCTAATGATGACCGTCCTCCTCCCCTCTCTTATGCTAACATTGTTGCTAGTGGTGTTTGTGATCTTAATAGGAACCAAGACTTGGCAAGCGAATAAGGCATGTGTGCCAAGCTCCAACCCCTATTGGCCTCGCTAGAAACCCAAGAGAAGGGTGTGAAATCCATAAAGCAAGGCTTGGTAGACATGAGAATGAAGGAAGGCAAGGAGATAAATCATGCCATGTAATCCATGGAGGATTTGTCTACTCCTCTTGGTCAAATTGATGAAGAAACCCCTCCAAGTCCAATCAATGAACATGCCTCCAACATTGAGACCGAGCAAATTCACTTTGGGGACGATGAGGAAGACTTTCAAAATATGAAATCTCCCGAAAGTGAGTTTATAGTGGGAGTGCTTGAATCTAAACAAGGGGAAGACACAAGGGATGGTCATGACTTGAAGGTATTGTGGCAACCAACTAATCCATACATGAATCATGATGCTGAAATCAAATTGATGATACTAGAGTTGCAAGGCAAAGTCCAACGATTCATCTTGAAAGACTCTAGTTCATTCGAAAGTGAAGATGATATGAATGAGACAAGTTTGAAGGTGGAGACGCCCAAATCCTACTCCAATCACTTTTCAACTTTGAGTTTGGTTGAATGGACAAAAGTCAAAGTAATCAAGCTTTTGGAAGACCTGGGAAGGAGGATGGATCAAATTTTATCCGGTTTTAAAGTTGTCGTGGATAGAAGGCAAAGTGACCTTCCTCACTTGAAGGCTAGAGAGTGCAAAATGCAAAATCAAAAAAATGACCTTCTTATGTTCATACCTTCACCCCGTGCTTGTCACTGGAAGTTCGATTCAAGTTTGGGTCGAAGGTTTAACTCATCCAAATGGTGACATAGCTTGCGTCGTACTGCGACATTAAATTATGCGCTTGATGGGAGGCAACCCATCGATTGGAATTTTTTTCTGTATGTTTTATTTCACTTTTTATTTCTTTTTGATTTGTTTTTAGGTGCCCAAAGGAATAAGAAGGGGACCCAAGTGTTGAGAAGCACAAAAAATACCTCTGAAAAATATATGTTTTGCACTAAGAAGAGTGCCTGTCACACATGTCATCGCATAAACAACCAGTGAACTAAGCAAAAACATTGGCATGTGCATGCATTTCACACCTCTCAAGTGCCCGTCGCACCCGACTTCGCACGTCATAAACAATAAGCTGGAGAAAATGTGAAAATTTGGTCCAGCAAGCCTTTTTCGCGAACGCAGTGGAACGGCCACATATGCGAAGGCCAATCAAAATTCAGGCTATCGCGTACACGCTAGACCCCCCCCCCCCCGGTGAATGCGGAAGCAATGGTAGTTTCCAGGTACTTAAAATGTTCAAAAATCAGAAGGGCTAAAATGTTTTTTCTTCTCACAACAAAGATGCTCTTCTTCCTTAAGCACACAAATAAAATCCATCAATCCTTCCATCATCGATTCATAAATTATAATCCATTAGGTATGAACTCTGCCTTCCTTGTATCTTGAAATGATTCCCGTCTTCCTCATCTTGATGTTGTAAGAATGGGACAATTTAATCTTATCTCTTATTTTGGTGCAGTGAGGGCACTGCCCTATTTTAGTTGGGGGTGGCGTGTTGAATTATTACGCCCTCGCTGGGCTTGTTTCATTTGTTTGGATATTAATGTGCCCTTGTCGGGTTTTTGAAATTGATGATTTAGGTTGTTAGTTTACATGTAGCTTCTTTGTTTTTATTTATAGTATGTGTTGGATGTTTTGGAGCCAAGGGAAGTTTGAGTACCCGATAGTCTAGATAGAACTTGTCTGAGCTGGGAACATTACATCGCACATGTCAATGTGCGAACCGCACGAGCTTTGCACATGCCCACTGTCTGGCATGTGCGTTGCACGTGCAACCCACACTTTGACATGTGTGAATTACACGTGCCTGTGTATTGGGATTGTTGTGTTGGTAAACCTTGAGTAGCCATATCGATTTAGATAGATGAATTGGCCAAATGATAAACTGAGCGACGTCATTCTTAAGGGCAAATCATCGTCTTTTGAGATTTTGGTTGCGATTGTCTTGTTTGGTACTAATGAAGTTAGTCTTGCATGATAAGTGAAATAGGCATACCCTTCCAAAAAATTTATGAAAAATGCATGGCAAAGAATGATGTTTGTGACAACTCCTTTAATCTTTTTGTGACTCTTAGCACATTAGTGGTGATAATTCAGAATTGGGAAATGTGTCTCTTTTTGTTCTTGATTAGGAGGTAAAAATTGACCCTTCTTGAATGATTCGCATGCCATGTGTGGTGCGGAATAGTTGTGGAATAGTTGAATAATTCTTGTGGTTGCTTGTGTTAACTAGAACTTGCCCGGTTAGTCATTTAATATTAGTCTCAATTGCGTTGGTTGGAGACGTGATCTTAGGCCTTCTTTGTGATTGTTCAAGCCTACTTAGCCTTAAAGTCCACCATTGCACTCAAATTGCATCATTAGTCACCCCTCTTGAGCCTAAAACCTTTTCTTTGGCAACCTCGGTACAAGCTTTGAACCATTTTGAACATGAATCCCTCTCTTGAATCTGTCCCTCCTTGAACTCTACAAGTGTGAAATCGAGGCTAAAAGTCTAAGTTTGGGGGTTGATTAAAGGTACCTTGGAGGAGTGTTAAATGAGTTTATCTTGGTTTATTTCCTAAAAAGAATTGTCAAAAAAGAAAGAAGAATGTGAAAAAGAAAGCAAGGAAGAAAGGAAAAGAGGAAAGGAAAGAAAGGGAATGAATCCTTCAAGGTGAATAAAAGGATAAAATTTGAGCCCCAATTGAAATGAGTGAAATGGTGTCTTGTATTGAATGAAAATGAAAAGAAATGACTTTGGTTTTGAATTGAAAATGTTGTGTGGAGTTCGAGGAGGATGTTGTCACTTGAATCCAAATGCATATCCTACCCTTCCCCGAGCCCACATTACAAGCTTAGAAAAGTCCTATGAGATCTCTGACCAATTATTTTGAGCTAGCGGCGAATGAAAATAAGGGCAAGTCTATGGTTGATACTTGTTGGTAGTTGAAATTCCTTGTGAGTGTGAGTGTTTTTGTTTTTTTCCCTTGTGATTGTCTTTGTACATAATGTGTTTTTGAGACTTTCGTTCTTGGGAGGGCATACAAATTATGATAGTTGGTGAAATTGATAAACTCTGAAAAATGAGTCAAATAAGCATGTTCGGTAAGCTAGTGGTTGGAGTCACATCTTGAGGATTGTTTGTTGTCACTTGGTTGTTCTTATAGTTCCATTGCATCCGTGAATTGTGTTTTGAATAGAGGGGTATGTTTAGATTAAGTTATCTTGTGATTGACTAATCATTAGTACCAACCGAAGTCATGCTTGGTGCTTGAAATGGGCTTTCCTTGGCTTATGGTATTGTCATTGCACTTGTTTTGTGTGCCTCTTGAGTTATAATTTTTAGTTTCTTGAGGACAAAAAATAGTTCAAGTTTGGGGGTTTGATAAGTTGGTATTCTACCTACTTATTTAGCCTTTAATCTTATGCTTTTGCTAATATTAAGTGGAAAAATATTGCAATTGACACAGATTACTTCTATTTTGTAGGTCCCTGTGTTTTGGAAGTGTTCGAGAAGACTTCGGAGGAAAACAAGTCAAAATGAAGCTATTCAGAGAAGCAAGTGACTAGCAGTTGTACATGCCTACGTGAATGCAGTGCCCCTCCGTGAACGCGATGTTCACTCGAGGCAAAGCTCCACGAATGCACTGCACTAATTGCGTACGTGAAGGTCAACCAGACAAAGACACTTCGCGTACGCGACGACCCTCCCACATAGGCAAAGAAGGAAATGTTTACTGCGGGGTAAAATTAGAAATGTCCATTTTTGAAAACTCCAATCCACATAAAACACTTTTCAGCCATTTTGGGAGGGATATTTGGCAAATTTCATAACCCTTGACAAGCTTGGAGAGCAAGTTCATCAACCCACACCATAGGAGTGAAGATTTGGATACTCTTTATTGTAAAAATCTTTAGTTTTTATTCTTCAACTCTTATTCTTAATTGCTAATTTGTAGGTGTAATTAGTAAATTGAGATTTGGGTTTTGTAGTAGAGATAATACTTGTTTGGGTATTGATTTCATGTTTTGTATTTGCTATTGCTTAATTATGTGAGTCTATTAAATCCTTCATGCTTGAATTTATAGTTAGTGGTTGCAAACATTGACTTAGCATTCCAATTGGGTTCTTGCTTTAGAGAGGAGTTCCTTAATTCGGGAAGATTCAATAGTGGGGATTTGGGGTTTCCACTCTAGATCAAGGTAAGAGATAGTTTGGTTGCCGAAAACTCCCATCTAAGAGTTGGGGGTTAGAAATAGCCCAACTTACCCAATTAAATTTGTTGGTTATTGATCACTCGTGGTGATTCGAGAGAACCCATGAGGATAGTTGCTTGATTGGTTAAAAGATGGTTGAGTATACCTTTAGCCAAGACTATCCATGTGTTAGTTGGGTGCAAGTCTTGTGAATTAAATTCCCATTCCCATTTCTCTCTTGTCGTCCTTGCTTGGTGAAAGCAAGGTGAAATCCATTGATCAAATTTATCTTTTATTTAATTTTCTTTTATCTTTTGTTTTATCTTAAACCCCCTATCATTATCTTTCTTTTTTGCTCTTTGAACTTCAATAAGTTTGTCACGACCCAGACCATCGTGAGTGGTACCCACCCAATCCCCGGATGAGCGAACCAGTAGAGTTCGACCCTTTGCCTAGACTAACAGTCTAAAACCAGTAAACAGAAAATAAACTAGCAATTTAACAATGCAAAAACTAAAGCTTTAATATATCCTGCGGAAAATCCCTCCTAGAAACTGAAAGTCGTTGTACCAAACATCACTACATTTATCTAGAATACGGGAATGCAACCCCAAAAGAAAATACAAAATAGTTTCAAGTCTGAAACAAGTGGACTGCAACTCTAAAGATAAGCCCAAGGTAGCTTGATCAAACAACTCACCCTTGAAGTCAGAAATCATCGGTGCTAAAGATGAGGTCGCGTCTCAACTTAGCTTGTTCCCGCATAAATCCACCACCTATACTCTAAGCCACAACCATGTTCCAATAACTATACCTTTTCGTCTAGCCCGGACCCACCTTGGGATCTCCTCTAGACAACACCAAAAATCAATGAACAACCCTGCCTAAACCAAGACCAACATAACAGTTATACAGAATTTTCCCGGCCTCTCAAGGAACACCAAACCAATAACACATTTTAATAATCAACCCGGTCCACTCACGAAACCAATATCAATCAATGCAACACAATAATGAAAATGCAATAATGCAACAAAAGTAAACCCGTACCAGGAGTGGTGGAGCCAATCATTTGTTATACCCGTACCAGGCATGGTACTCGTGTCAACCATTTATTATACCCGTACCAAGCGTGGTACCCGAGCCAACCGAATGTCAATAATTTATAGTCAAATAGATGATCATACAACTTGTAAACCAACAAGCAAACACCCTTCAATCACAGACTGTAAAGCAAGAACCTTAGACATTCTACACAAGTCCCCTAAGCAATGTAATTCATACAAACACTTAGATATGAGTACAAGAATATACAACATTCATAGTAATCGTAAGCGATCACCTACCTCGAAATGATCCAAGCTCTATTCAGCCCGAGTTTTCCCGTGTTCCGGATTCCTTTCTCATTCTGGGTCTAAAATAACACACAAGTACATATAATTAACACACAAGGCCTGCACAATACCCAGATTACACCAAATCCCCAAACCCCAGGCCATCCATGATCATCCCACCCTTTTTCCAGGCTTTTCCATCGTTAATTCACCTACTTCTATCATTTTTACGGATAAAAATAGAGAATTTAATAACCTATGATCATAATAACATACTTTTAACAATGCCCAAGAACATTCATGCTTGGAATCCCCTTCCTTCCCTGGATTCTACCATTTCTAGGTCATTCCAACCTTCCCCAAGTTCCCTCCTAGCAATTCTACCGCATAGGAAATGTAGTACAAAGATTGGGGAGTAGAAACCTTACCTTAGGGAAGAAATTCAAAGGAAAAAGGAGAAAAAACGCCTGAAATTGCCCTAGTTCTTCTCCCAAATGAATTGTAGAAAACTGAACTGTTTTGGGGAAGTTTCTGCATTAAAAATCCATCGGCCCGCTATAGCGGTCCCGTTATAGCGGACGACTTCCGCTATAGCGGTCTTAAGTGGGTGTTGACCGCCTTGACCACCGCTATAGCGGTATTTTACACCACTATAGTGGAGGTCGCTACGGCGGACCGTTGCGCTTGTCACAGACAGAATGTCCCGAAATCTCCCAGTTTTGGCCATTTTACAACACACCTGCTTTCACCGATGATCTGAAATAACCCCTTCACGTCAAACGCGATTTTGGGAGTTCTACTTACCCAAACTCGATTCTGAAAAGTCCCCCGGACTCCTTTATGTCTTGGATATGTGGAAAACTAGCTCAAAACAAGACATATAGACCAATTCTTACCCGGATTTCCCTAGACACTACCTTGCTCCAAAACCAGCTGAGGTTAGCCTAACCCAGAATTTCAAACTCTCAAACCCGGAGTTTTCTAACTCTAAAACTTGGCATGATTGGACTACCTGTAACGATGGACCCGGTCATTACAACAAATATCAATTTACCCATCGGTCATCCCCAAATTATCAAACCTAAAATTACGGAAATAAAAGGAGGGAAGTGTAGTACCTGAATCCTCAAACAGTTAAGGGTACTTGTCCAGCATGTCCTTCTCAGTTTCCCAAGTTGCTTCCTCAACCGGACGATGCTTCCACTAAACCTTCACCATATAAATCACTTTTGTCCTCAACCTCCATACATCCCGAGCAAGAATCAAAACTGGTTCCTCTTCATAACGAAGATCCTTATCAAAAAGTATCTCATCCCACTTGATGATGTAATCCCCATCCCCATAGTATCGCTTAAGCATGGATATATGGAACACCGAATAGACGCTTGACAAACTAGGTGGCAGTTCTAACTTGTAAGCCACTGGCCCCATAATTTCAAGAACTTCAAACGGATCGATGAACCGAGGGTTAAGCTTGCCCTTCTTACCAAACCGCATAACTCCTTTCATTGGTGATACCTTTAATAATACATGTTCACGAACCTGAAAATCCATTTCTCGGACCTTGCGATCTGCATATTCATTCTGCCTGCTTTGAGCAGCCAGCAACTTGGTCTAAATGCCCCTTACCTTTTCCTGTGCTTCCTTTACTAAGTCTATGCCCAGAGGCTTTACATCGCCTTCCTCAAACCACCCAACCGGTGATCTGCAGTTCCTCCCATACAATGCCTTGAATGGTGCCATATCAATACTAGAGTGGTAGCTATTGTTGTACGAGAATTCGCACAATGGTAGAAACTGGTCCCAATGACCCCCGAAGTCCATCACACATGCTCTCAACATGTCCTCCAATACCTGGATCGTCCTTTCTGACTGACCATCAGTCTGAGGATGAAAAGTTGTGCTAAAAGTGAGTTGTGTACCTAACTCTTCATGTAACTTGCCCCAGAACTTAGAAGTAAACAGCGTACCTATGTCTGAAATGATGGACAGTGGTACCCCATGCAGTCTCACAATCTCCTTCATATAGATCTTAGCTAATTGCTGTAAATTGTAATCTACCCTGACCGAAATAAAATGAGCGGACTTGGTCAGCCTGTCAACAATGACCCAAATTGAGTCATACTTCCCCAATGTCTTGGGAAGACCCACCACAAAATCCATGGCTATTATTTCCCACTTCCACTCTGGAATTGGCATTCTCTGAAGTAGTCATGCAGGTCTCTGATGTTCGTACTTTCTCTGCTGGCAGTTCTGACATTTGGACACAAAATCAACTATGTCCCTTTTCATTCCGGGCCACCAATAACGCTGCCTCAAGTTCCTGTACATTTTAGTCACACCCGGATGAATTGAGTACCACAAACCATGGGCTTCTGCCAAGATTTTCTGAATCATATCATCCACCCGAGGAATACAAATCCTCTCCCTGAAATACAACACTCCACCAGAGTCTAACATGACATCTCTGGACTTCCCGAATATTACCTTAACTCACAACTTACTCAGTTTTGGGTCCTGAAACTGTTTTGCCTTTATTTCCTTTATGAAGGTGGCCTTGACCTCAATGCTGACCAATAACTCACCTCGATCTGAAACACCTAAGTTCATGAACTTGGCCTCCAAAGTCCGAATTTCCTTAGCTAGTGGTCGTTTGGACACCCCCAAACAAGCCAAGCTACCCATGCTAATAGTTTTTTGGCTCAATGCATCTGCCACCACATTAGCGTTACTCGGATGGTACTGAATGGTCATATCATAATCCTTCAATAGCTCCATCCACCTCCTCTGCCTCAAATTCAAATCCTTCTGAGTGAATACGTGATGCAGACTGCGATGATCTGTGAACACCTCATACTTGACACCATAAAAGTAATGTCTCCAAATTTTTAATGCAAATTCCACCGCTGCCAACTCTAAGTCGTGAGTCGGGTAATTCCTCTCATGCACCTTCAACTGCCTGGATGCATAGGCTATCACATTATTATCCTGCATCAACACAGCACCCAAACCAGAATGTGAAGTATCGCAGTAAACAATAAAGTCTTTACCTTCAACCGACAAGGACAATATATGAGACGTGGTCAAAAGTGTCTTGAGCTTTTGAAAGCTCTCATCGCACTTGTTGGACCACACGAATGGTACATCTTTCTGTGTCAACCTAGTCAAGTGAATAGCAATAGAAGCAAAATTCTCAACAAACCTCCGGTAGTACCCCGCGAGCCCAACAAAACCCCTTACCTCTGTCATAGAGCTAGGCCGAACCCAACTCTTGACTGCCTCAATTTTCTAGAGATCCACCATCACCCCCTTTTCTGACACTACATGCCCCAAGAATGCCACAGAAGTCAACCAAAACTCACACTAAAGCTTTTGGTGCCTCAAGATATCCAACACAATATGAAGGTGATTAGCATGCTCCTCCCTACTCTTAGAGTAGATTAAAATATCATCGATGAACATGATAATGAAGGAATCCAAGTAAGACTTAACACCCCATTCATCAAACTCATGAATGCTGCCGGCGCATTGGTCAAGCCAAACAACATTACTAGAAACTCGTAATGTCCATACCGAGTCCGAAAAGCAGTTTTCAGAATATCCTCAGGCCTAATCTTTAACTGATGGTACCCCGACCTCAAGTCGATTTTAGAGAACACTGATGCACTCTGAAGGTGGTCAAACAAATCATCTATACGGGGCAGAGGGTACTTATTCCGGATGGTCACCTTGTTCAACTGCCTATAATATATGCACATCCGCATACTACCATCCTTCTTCTTTACAAATAAAACTGGAGCACCCCAAGGCGAAGCACTGGGACGTATAAATCCCTTATCTAGGAGTTCCTGCAGCTGAGTCTGAAGTTACCTTAACTCTGCCGGAGCCATACGATACGGAGGAATGAAAATGGGACGAGTGTCTATCTCCAAATCAATACAAACATCTATATCCCTGTCCAGAGGCATACCGGGCAAGTCCGCTGGAAATACCTCTAAAAAATCCAAAAGCACTGGAACTGACTCAATAGGCGGGGACTCCACACTATCATCCCGTAGATGAGCTAAGAAGGTTAGACACCCCCTCCCCACTAGCTTCCTATCCCGAACAAATGATATTATTTTAACTGGCTTAGGCCTGTACACACTCTCCCACTCTAGTCTATCCTTACCCAGAATCTCTAAAGCCACAGTCTTGGTGTTACAGTTCAACACAACATGATAAGGAGATAGCCAGGTCATACCCAAGATAATATCAAAATCAGCCATATCCAGAATTACCAAGTCTACCCAAGTATACAACCCTACAAACACAACAAAACAGTCACGATATACATGAGTCACAATCACAGACTCTCCGACCGGGGTAGAAACATAGATAGGGGAATCAAGGATATCACAAATCAAATCCAGGCCCAAAGCAAAACTCATAGACAAATAAGAATAAGTAGAGCCTGGGTTAAATAATACTGAAGCCATTTCATCGCAGACAAGAATGGTTCTTGTGATCACTGCATCTGAGGCTTCCACCCCGGTCCTCCCTGGAAAAGTATAGAAATGAGTCCGATCATCAATCTGGGCAACTTTCTGGGTCGGCTGCGTCGCACCCCTTCCTGCACTACCATTCCCTCTGTCTCCCCGGCCTCCCTGAAAATTACCTTGCCCACCCTGTGAACGACCCCTAGCATTACCGCATCTGCCTGTCGGAACCACTGCTCTAGCCTGCTGCTGACCCTGATTACCTATCTACCTATGTGGACACTCCCTCTTAAAGTGGCCCAACTCACCACAATGGAAGCAACCATGGTCAAGAGTAGGTCTGCTAGTTGATGTATAGGACACTCCTTAGCCTCTAGGAGCTGAAGACTGAGCTCTATGATGACCACTTGTAGTAGCTGGTAGAGCCGACTGAATAGGACGGGCCGAGTAAGCCTGCTGATGCTGGCCCCTGGAGTATGATCCACCATAGTTTCCCTTATTTCGAGGCTTCTTGGCTAAAGCCTTAGCTCGCCCCGCTTGCCTAACTCCCTCTATCTTCTTCACATAAACCACCACATCATTAAAGCCCTTTCCTGAAGAAGCATATGCACTGACAATACCTGTAGTTCACTATTCAAACCCTTGATGAACAACCGGACTCGTTCCTCCTCGAAACCCAACATCTGTGTAGAAAATGAGACAACGCATGGAACTTAGCCTTATTAGCCGAGACCGACATGCTACCCTACTCCAAGTTTAGAAACTCATCTTTCTTCCGGTCCCTCAAAGTACGGGGAACTTACTTCTCTAGAAATAATGCGTGGAACTGCTCCCAAGTCAGTGGAGGTAGAACAGAAGACCGGCACTCAACATGAGACCTCCACCACTGTTTGGCATCACCCTGCAGCTGAAAGGTGACAAACTCAACCCCATGCTGACGTACAATACCCAACTTGTGCAACCTCTCATGACAATCCAGGATGAACTCACATGCATCCTCTTTGTCTGTACCCTGAAACGTCGGAGGTTTCAGCTTAACGAACTTAGTCAGCATCTCATGCTTATTTCCTGTCATCACTGGGTCTAGCATTGGCCTAAGGAGATCATTCGTGCCTGAAGTTGCATTCATCCTAGGTGTTGTAGTAACCGTTGGCTGAGTATCCAAGGCCTGATTTGCATAAGCTGCGAATATGGATCCAGCGCCAACCAACCCACTCAAAATGTTCCAAGCCTGCTGAAAGGCTTCCGATGTCATAATAGCAAGGCCTGCACCCTCAACTGGTGTCGCTTCCGCTTGTGCCCCTTCATCCTCTGCAACCACTTCTTCACCTTTCGCAATATGATCCTGAGGTGGGAGAGGGGTTGCTTTATGAACTTAAGCAGCAGCTTGAGCTCCACTCCTGGAGGGTACGGCTCTAGCACGTCCCCTTTCCCTTCCCCTACCTCTTCTATGAACTACCGGGCCTGCTACTGGGACCACTGGCCTTGATCCATTGTTCCTTGTAGTAACCATCTACGGACAGAAGAGTGAATGAGGTTAGATACCAATTTGTATCACCAGCTACCAATTGGAATCAAGTTATAGCACGAAGGAAAGAAGGAAGAGATAGTTTTTCCTAAAGCCCCATAGCCTCTTGAAGAAAAGTACAGACGTCTCCGCACCGTTCCGCAGGACTCTACTAGAACTGTTTGGTACGATGAGATCAACGAACCTAGGGCTCTGATACCATCTTTGTCATGACCCAGAGCATCATGAGTGGCACCCACCCAACCCCCGGATGAGCGAACCAGTAGAGTTCGACCCTTTGCCTAGACTAACAGCCTAAAACCAGTAAACAGAAAATAAACTAGCAATTTAACAATGCAAAAACTAAAGCTTTAATATATCCTACGAAAAATCCCTCCTAGGAACTGAAAGTTGTTGTACCAAACATCACTACCAATATCTAGAATACGGGGATGCAACCCCAAAAGAAAATACGAAATAGTTTCAAGTCCAAAACAAGTGGACTGTAACTCTAAAGATAAGCCCAAGGTAGCTTGATCAAACAGCTCACCCTTGAAGTCAGAAATCGTCGGTGCTAAAGATGAGGTCGCGTCTCAGCCGCTGGAAGATTTCCTGTACTCACCAAAAGAAAAGCAAGTGCAGTATCAGTACACCACCACTGTGTACTGGTAGGATCATCAGCTAGTTTTCAGATAAACAGTATATAAACAGTACGACAATATCAAGTAATAGGTATGGAAAATATGCAATAATATCAACAGACACATCTAGACTACAAGTCTCAACTTAGCTTGTTCCCGCATGAATCCACCACCTATACTCTAAGCCACAACCATGTACCAATAAATATACCTTTTCGTCTACCCCGGACCCACCCTGGGATCCCCTCTAGACAACACCAAAAATCAATGAACAACCTGGCCTAAACCAAGACCAACACAACAGTTATACAGAATTTTCCCGGCCTCTCAAGGACCACCAAACCAATAACACATTTCAATAATCAACCCGGTCCACTCACAAAACCAATATCAATCAATGCAACACAACAATGAAAATGCAATAATGCAACAAAAGTAAACCAGTACCAGGCATGGTACCCGAGCCAACCGTTTGTTATACCCATACCAGACGTGGTACCCATGCCAACCATTTGTTATACCCGTACCAAGCGTGGTACCCGAGCCAACCGAATGTCAATAACTCATAGTCAAATAGATGATCAAACAACTTGTAAACCAATAAGCAAACACCCTTCAATCACAGACTGTAAAGCAAGGACCTTAGACATTCTACACAACTCCCTTAAGCAATGTAATTCATATAAACACTTAGATATGAGTACAACAATATACAACATTCACAGAAATCGTAAGCCATCACCTACCTCAAAATAATCCAAGCTCTATTCAACCCGAGCTTTCCCATGTTCTGGATTCCTTTCTCGTTCTTGGTCTAAAATAACACACAAGTACATACAATTAACACACAAGGCCTGCACAGTACCCGGATTACACAAAATCCCCAAACCCCAAGCCACTCATGATCATCCCACCCTTTTCCCAGGTTTTTCCACCGTTAATTCACCTATTTTTATCATTTTTACGGATAAATATAGAGAATTTAACAACCTATGATCATAATAACATACTTTTAACAATGCCCAAGAACATTCATGCTTGGAATCCCCTTCCTTCCCCGGATTCTACCATTTCTAGGCCATTCCAACCTTTCCCAAGTTCCTTTCTAGCAATTCTACCGCATATGAATTGTAGTACAAAGATTGGGGAGTAGAAACCATACCTTAGGGAAGAAATTCGAAGGAAAAAGGAGGAAAATTGCCTGAAATTGCCCTAGTTCTTCTCCCAAACGAATTGTAGAAACTGAACTATTTTGGGGAAGTTTCTGCCTTTAAAACCCATCGGCCTGGGATTGACCCTGACTCCCGTCAGGAATATAAATGTATTTTGCTTAACGATCACTAATACCTCCTTGTAGGAGAGTACGTTTGAGCGTTATCAACACTTAAAAGCAATAACCCTCTCTAATATCCCACATATTTCCTACCCAAAATGTGATATCATAAAGTTAATTTTATTAGGAAAATATATGTGGTTGTTCCTACTATCATGCCTTAATACATATTCTAATTTCTAACTTGGAAGAGTCCAACTTGAGTGATCTTTCTCTTTGACTTCTCTCTCTAGAATGGGAGCTCCTCTAAGCTAGGGCTGGATGGCAAAGAAATCCAAGACTGGAGGGGGAGGGCATATGGCAAAAGGGAACAATTCTATAAATCAACCATACAAGAAATGTGTTCCACAGTCGGATGATGCCAAGAAGATGCAAAGTATCAATGTTCTCCAAGGAATCCCGACACTACAACAGACTCCAATACCTATGGATCGGATAGTAACTCCGCTAGCAAAAAACACACAGAGCCCTGCATAGAGCTCAAGGTCGCACTTATGGGCGGACCAAGTAGACGAGGAGGCAACAAAAAGCATGCCCGCAGGTACATCTCAAACTTGAGATCCAATGGTGAAATAGAGTGTTATCGTAGAAAAATCCAATCTGCATATGGGACAATCTCACAATGAAAAGGACAAAAACAAACGTAAAGATTACACCATAGGACATCACTGATGAAGTCACCTAATGGAGCACTGCAATTCTGTGCTATGTCTTGGGGTCAAACCCACCTTTAATAGTGACTAAAGGGTTCTTTAAGCAAATTTGGGAAAAGATGGGCATAGACAAGATTTCCCAAATGAATATGGGGTACTTATTGTGTGATTTGGATCTATGAAAAGTCAAAACAATGTAATTGAATAGGTATTTAAATCTTTGATCAAAAACTAGTGGTGGTGAAAGGTTGGACTCCTCAGGTAGAGATGACCAAGGTTATGGTTTCAAAAGTACCAATATGGGTTAGGTTAGAAGGGTTGGATCTCAAATATTAGGGCCATAAATCACTCACAAAAATTTCCTGTTTGATTAGGAAACCAATTAAGGCGAATAGTGCTACCACCAATAGGGAAAGGCTAATGTATGCTAGGGTCCTAGTAGAGGCCCTGAACTAAAAGCTACCCTGAAAGCATCCTATTTGAAAATGAAAGGGCAAATAGTAGAAAACAAGGTGATGTACGAGTGGAAACAAGTCCTTTGCACTCATTGCAAGAACTTGGGTCACTCACAAGAAGATTGCAGTGGACTCATTACAGAGAAAGAGGAAATAAGCAGACAAAGGAAAATAAAAAAAGAAGCAAGCACAAGACAAACAGACAGGGTGTCTTGAATAACCAGACAAAGAGAGATTAACAGAGGTTCTACAACATAGTGCTCAGAGGGATAAATAAAACACCTAAGTAAGGAAATTAAAGGTGGCCACCAGCAACCACTTCATAGTGTTCAATTAGAATAACAAGTCCAACTTGCATATTATAAACACTAATATAGGAAGGATAATGCAGTAGGGCATGACCTCTAGTTCTACTGAAGGAAAGAGTAACAAGGTACATACAAGTGGGGAGGGTGGGGATAATCCCCTTACTATGGATAACATAGAGTTCTGGAATACAAGGGGACTCAATAGACCAGAAAAGCATAAGGAGAGGAATCTTTATTTGCATAACAATAAAATTGGTCTATTTTGTCTCTTGGAAAAAAAACGTTAAGAGGAACAAACCTTAAAGAGTAGCCCTTAACCTAAGTAATGGGTGGTCCTTCACTACTAACATGTCCCAACACCCTGGTGGGAGGATTTGGTTGTTATGGAGACCCATGGTATATGATTTAAATATAGTACACATAACCTCACCGGTGCATTGTAAGGTCCAACATAGAGGAACAAGCAAACATTTTAATGTTACAGTGGTTTATGGCTTCAATTATCAGGCTCTTAGAAGAGTATTATGGCAAGACTTAGTGTCTGTGGGGAGTACAATACAAGGGGTATGGGTAGTTATAGGAAATTTTAATTGTTCGTAATTAATATAAAATAGTGAGGAGCCAGGATTCAGTTGCTGAGATCAAAGACTTGAAAATCTGTATGACCACATGTGTACTCGAAGAGCTCAAATCCTCTGGATCATTCTATATATGGAATAACAAACAAGGTGACACAAATAGAGTTTATAGCAGAATTAAAAGGGTAATAGTGAATGGTGATTGGCTAACTACTCAACCAGATTCTGAAGTGCACTTTGCCAATGAGGGGATTTATGATCACTGCCCTGCAATTATACACTGGAAACTAGTCTGCCAAAGGCTAAAGGGTGATTCAGGTACTTCAATATAGAGATCTTGGCTCTAGATTTCAAAGAGAGAGTAAGGATTGATTGGGAGAGATTCATAACTGGTACCAAGATGTATCCGTTTGTAGGCAAATTAAACAGGCTCAAAGCTACACTAAAAGCCATAAATTGAGAAAGGTTTCATAAGATGGAGACTAACAGTAAGCTGGCATAAGCTAAAATGCTTCGTAGTTAGGAACAATTACAACAAGACCCCAGGAATGCCCAATTGATCGCCGAAGAGTTGAAGTTGATGAAGGAATATTCAAACTAGAATCTGGATAGAACTAAGTATCTACAATAGAAATCCAAGGTCCATTCGCTGAGATATGGGGATCTAAATACGAAATTTATCACATCATTCTCAAGGATAGGAGAAGTGCATATAGAATATTTACAATTAGAGACACTGAGAATAAAAACCATACTGATACGATTGGTATCACCAATGCTTTTGAGAAATTCTACACCAATTTATTAAGAACTTCTGACCCTAATAAAACTCATAGTATAGTCTAGCAGGGGCCTACTTTAGCAAGGAATCAAAGGGAAATGCTTATTAGGTCAGTCAATTAAGAGGAGGTAAAATTAATTTTGTAGGCAATTGGAGGAGACAAGGCTCCAAGTCTTGATAGATATAGAAGTCAATTCTATAAAGCTTGCTCGGATATAATCAAAGGTGACTTGACAGTGGGATTACAAGATTTTTTAGGTTAGGGAAACTACTCAAAGTTGGAATAATACTACCATTAACTTTATCACAAAGTAGAACATGCAGAAACAATGAGTGATTATAGGGCAATAGCATGCTACAATACAACTTATAAAGTGACAAAGATCTTATGCAACAAACTGAAGAAAGTTTTGCCTGAGATAATTTCTGACAACCAAAGTGCTTTTGTGGAGAGAAGAACAATAGTACAAAATATTCTTATTTTTCAAGACCTAGTCAGACTTTACAACAGAAACTAAGTACTAAAAGTTACCTGATCAAAATCGACCAGAAAAAAGCGTATGACAGAGTTGAGTCAGGGTTTTGTTGAAGAAATGATGCATGCTTTGAATTTCCCTAGTCAGTTTATCAGATGGACTATGAATTGCATAACAACTATCCAATATTCACTAGTCATCAGTTGAGGGATCAATGGATGTATTGAGGGAAGGAGAGAACTTAGACAAGGGGATCCCATTTCTTCCTTTTTCTTTGTCATATGTATGGAATACCTCACTAGAATCATGAGAGTGGTGAAAAATCAAGAGGGGTTCCAATATCACACAAAATCCAAAATCTTGAAACTTAATCACGTATGTTACGCAGATGATATATTGCTATTTTGCAAAGGACATTTTCAGGATGTGCTTTTGATGCTATATGGACTGAAATCATTCTCCAATTCCTCGGGCCAATATACTAGTGCCTCCAAGTTAAATATATTTTTTGCGAACATATAATCAAAAGCTATTGAAGATCTATGTGAATTAACTGGCTACTCCAAGGGATCCCTCCCTTTTAGGATACTTAGGAGTCCCAATCTTGGCAAAGAAGATCTCAAAAATAGACTATGAAGTTTAATTAGACAAGCTCACTACAAAGGTGAAGAGTTGCAAGAGTTGGGGGTCTAGGCATCTTTCTTATGCTGGCAGGGCTATCTTGGTTAACTTTGTGGTTTTGCACATTCACATCTATTGGGCTTCAATGTTCATTCTTCCCAAAAAGGAGAGAAAAGTAATCACCTCAATTTATAGAAACTTTATGTCAGATGACAAGACAACCATCAATAAAGTACCTCTAATCACATGAGATTGGGTTTGCAAGCCAAAGAAGCAAGGTGGCCTAGACTTAACAAAGTGTATAGCCTAAAATAAGGCAGTAATTGTAAAATATGTATGGAACTTAGCTATAAAATCTTATAACATGTGGTTCAAATGGGTGCATAATGTATACTTAAATAACCAAGATTGGTGGCAATACTCACACCCTATAGACTGTTGTTGGTATTGGAAAAAAGTAAGCAACATAAGAGACATTTTCTCTATAGGATATGTTCAACAAGATTGGCTACAACTGAATGGCAAACACACCATTGGAAGTGGGTATAATGGAGGAGGGGAGATGTAGAACCATGGCCTTGGAGCATATGGGTTTAGAGTGGTGGAAATATCCCAAACCACAACTTTATCTACTGAATTGTTGTGCATAGACAACTACAAACTAAGGATAGGTTCTACAAAATAGGGGTAAGCCAATATGAAGAATGTCTACTACGTGAGAGTGAAAGGGAAACCATGAAGCACTTATTGTTTGAATGCATACTCTCACAACAATGCTTAGTGAGGTTCCTGAATTGGGTTGGAACAAGGATCCAAAACTGGGAGGTGAAGGGTATTTGGAGAAGACTAGCTAGATGCATTAAGCGGAATGGATGCCGAGAATTAGTCATAGTTGCACTGGATGGCATGGTATACCGTGTTTAGAAGGCTAGAAACACTACTATATGGGAGTCAAATTAAAGGTGATCAGACCTACGCTTTTACAAGAGCAGGTTCAACAAGAGTGTAAATACAGAAAAGAAGAATTCTTGAACAAGAAACAGAGCATGGCCAACAAGAGTGTAAATATAGAAGAGAAAGATTCTTGAACAAGAAACAGAGCAGGGCCCAAAAAAATGGATACAAAACATACTTAGATAGAGGAGAAAACCTGAAGATTGGGGATAGCTCTTAGTTGTTTTTGCTTATACATAGGGCATACCCTGAGGTGGTTGAGTAAGGAAAAACCTACTTTGTTCTACACTATAATTTGTTCGCGTGAATATTAATAAAATGTTTCTTTTCACCAAAAAATGAGTCCAACTGCCAACAATTTAAAAAACAACATATGTCGTGGGTAAAATGAGGTCTGGAGAGGATAGAGTGTATGCAGACTTATCCCTACCTTTTGGATATAGGAAGGTTATTTTTGAAAGACCCTTGGCTCAAATAACGCATATCAAAGCAGATTTAAAAGAAAGAAAAAGTAATAAAGACATCACAAATAATAGAGAAAGCATTCTAAAACATACATAGAAAAGAAAGAGTAATCACAACAAAATAAAATAATACTTAACACACAACAAACAACATGTAGTAGAGAAAATTGGCAGGCCAGAAATTACGAAAATAGTGCTACTACTAATAAGCAAGGAAAAACCTATTTCATTTAATGTGTTGTTATAAAACAAGATTCTTACATATCCTTCTTTTCTCCTTCATATTTGAAGCAAGTTAACTTAAAATTTTAATTTTATCCTTGATAACAAGTTTTTATCGTCACACGGATATTATGACATACTCCCTCTATATCAAAAGAAGTTGTGTTTTAAGAAAATTATCCATTTCTAAAAAGTAAGATATATTTTTAGTAACTTATCCTTAATAAATATCTAAAAGAAGATGTAGTTCTTTAATAACTTCTTGGTTACGTAAAATTCTCTTTATTTAAATAAAGGTAAAATTGAAAGAACATAATTAATGTCTTGTTGATTATGTGAAACATCAATAGATAAACTATTAAACATCACAAATTGCAAAAGTCTGATAGCCACATAAGTATTATTACATATTTAAGATCACAAATTTTAAAAATTATTTTTTCTTAAAAATATTGTCCACATTATAGAATGAAAAATAATAATAAACCTAACATTTTACATATAATGATTTTGATCAGTTCTGGTTTTTACTTCTCAAATAACTCCTATATCTTTAAATCCAAGAGTTAAGACTAAAAAGATTAGTATATGGAAAAATTTATTGTTGAAACGATGTTAATTGAAATTATCCTTAGGTAATTTAAACTAGAGTCTATTGATTTTATTATTTAAAGAAGTAAATGAGAAATAGATAGTAGTGGGACCCAAAAGGTGAGAAAAATTCAAGATGCAGAGCAACTCTCAGGAAGAACAAAGGGTCCACAGATACTATTTGCTGAGCAACTCTCAGGAAGAACAAAGGGTCCACAGATACTATTTGCTCATTTTAATTATTTACTTTTCTTTTTAGTTCGTTTAAAAAAGAATTACATTTTTTATTTTTTTAGCAACTCTTTAATTTTAACTTTCCACGTGACATGTTTAACACCACAAGATTAAAAAGCATTTTGATACATTTTAATTTAAGATCACAAGATTTAAAATCTTTCATATTTTATTATACTCCGTGCCAAGTCAAAACACATTAATCAATTTAAAACAGAAAGAGTACATTTTTTCTTTTTTTGCTGGAAAACGGAAGGAGTTTATTTATATATATCAAGTTTCGTCAATAGACGTACAAAAGGGAACTGTTCTAGTGTAGACAGTTCCATTAGCATCTCTATTTAGAGCGTTAGTTACAAAAGTAGGAGGAGCTTCCAATATATATGGTTGGCCTAGCTCTATTTCTTGATCCATGTACTTCCTTCCATGTTTTTCCATTAGATCAACTACTGCATTAATTTCCCGCGGGATGTGCCGCATTGGTGGATTCCCCAGTTGTAGTAGTAAGGACCTCCATTCGAGCAAAATGTGTGAGTATTTTTCGTTGTTTTTTTGTATAGAATTTACAAGTACGTGTGAATCCGTCTCTATCATTATGAGATGATAGTTGTTTGATTGAGCAATTTCCAATCCATGTAGTAAAGCTAAGAGCTCAGCATGTAGAACGTTTCCAACCTTAATTTTGCATGCATAACCTATAATCCATTCTCCGGTGTGATTTCGTATTACTCCTCTTGTGTCTCCTATGCTAGAGTTTGGATCATAGGATCCATCGATGTTAAGCTTAAGCATTCCTTCTGGAGGGTGGGTCTAGGAGACTTGAATTTGGTGCAATGGTTTGGAGGTTGTCGTGGGGGATGCTAGATGGTAATATTCTAGTGAATGGAAAGCAATGGAGTGAATGACGTTGGTAATTTTAGCTCTGGGCAGAGTGCTAAACAATTTTCTATTTCTATATTTCGAAATATTCCAAAGAATAATTGGAGTTAATATGACAGCAGGGACTGAGATGTTGTCCTTAAGGTGGGTAAGACCTTTGGACGTGCTAAGACGGTAAATGTCGTTTAGAAATTTTTGTGAGTCTATGGAGATGGAGAAATGGTTCCAAATTTGCGTTGCATCTGGACATGAGGAAAATAGATGGGGGATGTTCTCTTCCTCGTCTGGACATGACTTACAAAGGTTGGATAGTGCTATGGTCCTAGTGTAAAGCAAGGAGGCGGTAGGGAGTCTATTGAGGAACAATAACCACATTAAGAATTTTATTTTATTTATGGTTTGGGATTGCCAAATCCAAGCATTTCGAAAAAGTTCGGGTGAAGAGGTATCAAAGTTAGGATGGAGGTAAAGGTCATACGCAGATAGATGCTTTTTATTGATGATTCTAATTCATACGGTATGTGAAAGGTGATGGAATTGAGGTTCCAATTATTTCTATTGATAAGTTCGGATATTGTCATAAATTCCTCGTTCTTATTTAGAGGACCAGTAAGATTTCCTCAGAGTTTGAGATGATGATCTATCCAATTGCTAGTCCAAATGTTGATATTATTTCCATTTCCCACATTCCATGATATGCCTCTGGAGAAGAGAATGTTGGTACGAGATAAACTTTTTCAAATGTATGAGTCATAAGGCTGATGATTCATACTATGGTTGTGTTGCCTATTGTTATATTTCCTAGAGAGTACTCTAACCCAGAGATGATCTTTATTCTTCCTCATTCTCCAATTTAGACTAGCCAGAACTGCAAAAAATTTCCCATTTATTTTTTATATCCCTAATCCACCTTTATTTTTGGGTAAGGTTACAGTTTTCCAATTCACCAAGTGAATTTTCTTTTTTGTATTTATTGTCCCCCACATGATGTTTCGTTGAAAATGATCAATTCGATTACAAGTGGAAGCGGGCAGGAGGTTACATTGCATTGCATAAGTCAGGATGGTTGCTAAGGTAGAATTTATAAGAGTGGTACGGCCAGCTAAGGAAAGGAATCGAGTTTTCCATCCATTAAGTTTATTATTCATGTGATCTATAATGTATTGATAGTCTGAACTTCTAGGGTGATGATTTGTGATTGGTAGGCCAAGATATTTACCAATTTTATTGTTATGCCGGATGTTCATCATGGTGGAAAGGTTATTCCTTTCTTCTAGATTAACATTTGTGGAAAAAAAGACATTTGATTTCTTAAAATTTATTTTTTGGCCGAATTGTTTTGCTAAAGTATTAAAGATAGTAATGATAGTGGTCGCATTCGTAGTATCGGCCTTTGCGAATAATATGATATCATCAGCTAATAAAAGGTGGGAATTAGGTTCACCATTTTTTCCAATTTTTATTGGTTGCCAAAGACGTTGATGGCATGGTTTATGAGACGCGAAAGAGATTCCATGCAAATTATAAAGATATAGGGGAATAGGGGGTCACCCTGTCTTATTCCCCGAGTAGGAAGAAAGTACTTTGTGGGTTTACCATTAACAAGAATTGAGATGGAAGATGTCGTGATGCACGACATAATGAGAGCTATAATATTTTCTGGAAAATTTAGTATGCGAAGTAATTGTCGAATAAAGGACCATTCTAGTCTATCAAAAGCTCTTTCTAGATCAATTTTTAGAAGCATTTTCCCAAATTTGCCTTTAGTTTTTCTAAAGGAGTGGATGGCTTCTTGGACTATAATAGCATTATCCACTGCACGTCTCCCTGGTATAAAGCTACATTGTTGCGGTCTTATGATGTTATCCAGGAAGGGTCTAATCCTATTAACAATAATTTTTGTAATAGTTTTATAGATAGTGTTGCAAAGGCTAATAGGTCTATAATAATTTATATGCTCGGGATTTTTTATTTTTGGAATAAGATAAATCAATGTTTTGTTTATATCGGGGTTGATGGAAGCCGTAGAGAAAGCATGCATGCATGTGGAGCTAATTGCGTCCTTTGCGTGATGCCAAAATTTTTGAAAGAAAATAGGATGTAGTCCATCCGGACCCGGAGATTTTAGAGGGCTAAAGGAGAAGATTGCCTCTTTAATCTCGGGATGGTTAGAGGATGGGTCAAATTATCACAATCTATACTACTTAACGCATTAGCACTTATCAGTATGATCATCAAAGTACTATGCGTAAGGTCAGTGGTATAGAGTTTTTGAAAGTGGTCTAGAATTGAATTTTTAATAGTTGTCGGATCGAAGGACCAATTTCCCACTGAGTCATTTAGTCCTAATATTCTATTTTTTTGCCTTCTATTTGTAGTGGATGTATGAAAAAAAATTGTATTTGCATCCCCATCATTTAGCCATTGGATTCTCGATTTTAGTTTCCAAAATTCCTCTTTTCTTCTAAGGATCTCGTTAAAGTCCTTGATGAATGATTCTTCTAGCTTCCAATGGAACCTATGTTTATTTTTGAGATCCATTCGTTGAAGTCCATTTAAACGTTTTAGAATAATATCTTTTTGTTTAAAGATATTACCAAAGGTTTCAATATTCCATTTCTTAACAAGTTTTGTAAAGTTTTGGACAACATGTAGGAAATTACTATTACCATGCCAAGTGCTTTCAACAAAGTTTGAAAAATCCGAGTGTCTAAGCCACATAGTTTCAAATCGGAATAAGTTATTAGCTCTATCTGAACCTTTCACAAAGTTTAATAGAATGGGACAATGGTCTGAGTGAGTCCTAGGTAGATGTAGAACACAAGAATCCAGATATAAACTAAGCCATTTATTGTTACTTAAGAATCTATCTAATCTTTCCATAATTATTGAAGAGTTATTTTTGTGTTTGTTAGTCCAAGTGAATTTAGGCCCAGTGAATCCTAAATCGATCATATTTAGGTCGTTAAGACAGTTAATAAAAGAAGAGCTTTTGGAGTTATTAATAGGTCTACCTCTAAATTTTTCAGAAGCGTTCGTAATTTCATTAAAGTCTCCACAAACAAGCCAAGGTCCGTTTATATGACTAAAAATATTTCTTAGGCTATCTCAAAGAATTTTTCTAAAATGATAAATATTTTTTGCATAAACTAACCAAAAATGCCATTTAGGTGAGGATGTACTAACCTCAATGGTGGTGTGTATTTCCTGCTCCGTGAGGACCATAGGTTCAATGGTGATTTCATCGCTCCTCTAAAATAGTGCTATTCCTCCCGAATACCCCGGTGCTGATACCTGTAGAACATCAGTATACTCTAGGCTTTGTAAAATCTTGTAGTGATCTTCCATTCTAGTTTCTGTTAATGCTAATACAGCCGGTTTATTTCATTCAACAATTGATTTTAAGTTATTCATAAAGTTAATATTATGGCCACCCCGACAGTTCTAAAGTAAGATCTTCATGGATAATTCATCATTTGTTGTAGCGGTTCCTCCCGGAGCCAAGGACATCTCCAGGTTTGCAATATATGGGCTGCTGATCCCATTCTCCACGGACGATTGATTCTTCGCCATCAATGTCAGAACAAACACTGCTATATATTTTTTAGGAGCTTGATAATTGTAGGTACGTATGCTTAGTGTTGTTGTCTTCACGTCCTTTGGTACTTTGATGAGAAACTTCCTTTCTGCATTTTCGAACATGTCGATAGTCGGTGAGTTCCTCAGGGTCAATGGTTGAATGACTTGGTCGAGGATGCTTGGTTCCCCTCCCCTCTCTTCCTCCGATAGGGGTGATGGAGTTCTTAGATGTGTATGGGACAATAGTTCCTGTGTTGGCACCTGTGGAACAACCTGATCCTCCATGTTCTCGTCTTTCACGATTCGTTGAGTCCATATTTTGGTGTGATTCGGTCTGCATGCTGTGTATTTGATGCAGCGATGAGTTTGCAAAGTTGTTCAGTTGGAGTAGAAGGTATAAGTGTTGCATCTCAAGTGGGATAATGTTGTTGGATGATGGAGAATGTGATAATATTCCAAAGTTTTCAATTCCTGTGTCAGCTCTACTTGCAACGCGGCTAGACGTATCAAGCTGTTTGTGATCCTCTCCTCTACTAGATTTGGTATGGACTGGGGATTTTTTTCTTGGTGAGAGCTCTCCTCCAAGCTCCACAAAGGTGCTTGTTGAACATCATGAGGGTAGGTTGCTAGTAGATGTGGATTTTGAGTGACATAATTCTGGTCGAAAGGGGTGAAGGGGTTGGTGAGGTGGTGAAATATTGGGTTCCTTGGTATGTAAGGGGGAAGTTCCAGTATCTGTGGAAACTGGTGGGGGTCGTAAGAAAAGTTCAGGATAAATTTTTTGTGAGCAGGGGGGTTCGTTTGGGGTAGTGGTGGTAGCGGTTGGTTGTTTGACCAAGACATTTGGTTGTTTAAGTGGTGGTTTGAATTGTTGGGATGAAGACAATTTCTCCTTTGCTGTCTTTGGTTTCGTGGGGGTGGGCTTGGACGTTGGTGAAGTTGGGTAAGGTTGATGAATTGAGACATTTTGGTTAATTGTTACGTTTGAAGAGGGTGATGTGGATGTAATGGAGGGGAGTTGTGTTTTTTATAGGATTGTGTTCTAAGTGAATGACTTGGGTGATATCTTGACAATTAATGATAGGAGGATTTCCTTGTACTTTGGAACTATTTTTATTACGTGGAGTAACGTTTATCATTGGCAGTGATGTGAATTGAAAAGAAAGTGTTGGATTTGATAGAGTTTCTTGGGAATTATTAGAAGTGTGTTTGCTTGAAGCATTGGATGATTGTGAATTGTGAGTGAAAGAAGATGTGGACGTGAGAGATTTGTGGAGTTGGGGATGTGGAGCTCCTATTTTTTGGGGGATTTTGTTTAGGGGCCATATCTTTGCTATTTGTGGGGGGTAGTTAATTGAGGAAAATATTTCCTTGTTTTAGGATTTTCCATAAGTGGGAATAAAGACTTATTTTATGATGTGTTTGTGTCTTTTCCAGAAAATTCATAGGGGTCAATAATTGGGGTAGAGGTAGTCACGTGGCTATTTGGTGTCTCCATAGTTGAGAATTTTGTTACAAGATTTTGGACTTTGCTGAGACCGGGGGATGAAGTACGTATCTGACGTGGCGTTATGGCTTTCCCTATTTTCTGGGGTGTAAAAGTGTTTTTGTTTGTTTGACGTGGTGAGAGATTATTGGTGCGCGTCGCCAATTTGTGAGTTGCAATGTTGATTCCTTGTTGGGAAAATATTCCATCCGAGGAATCTTCACTAATATTGCCTTTCTTGGCATTAATGTCTTTTGGTGAATTAGTTGGATTTATTGGATTATGGTTGTTGGGGTGAGTATTTATTGTGGGTGTTTGGGCATGTTTGTTTTTGTTCTTTTTGGGGTAAGTAACGGTAGTCCAACCTTGTTGTTCTTCAGGGACTTTGGTATCCATGTATCCAGCGTTTGTTTCTACATTTGTTGGCGGCATCGTTGAAGAGGGGGGTATGTCAGATGAGGTTCGTTTTGGGCAAGTATGTATCGAATGTTCTAAGTATCCGCAAGACACACAATGGGGTTGAGGGTTCGTAGTGTATTTTTTGGAGTTGGCTGCCTAATAAAACATCCTTGGGTAATGGTTTACTGAGGGGTGCAAGAATACATAGCCTAGCATATCTTCCTCTAGTAGTATTCATTGTCACCTAGACGTTTTCCTATAAGCTTGATTATAAGGGAGATTGTATCCTAGACGTTTTCCTATAAGCTTGATTATAAGGGAGATTGTATCCTAGACGTTTTCCTATAAGCTTGATTATAAGGGAGATTGTATCCTAGACGTTTTCCTATAAGCTTGATTATAAGGGCATGTTTCCAAGTGGCATATAATCTTTGTTTATCCGAAGAGGAAATTGGTATGAAGTTGGGATGATTGGTAGTATTTTCTTGCTCATCTACAAGGTTAATGTTGTCTAGGCTTTGAGTTACGATATGTATATCGGAGTGGTTGATGTTCGGGAGGAGAGAATCACGAAAACTTACCATTGGTTCCTGCTTAGCGTCTTCTTCTTTTTGCTTCTTTGTGTTGCGTAAAAGTATATCTTCTTCTTGTTCACTCATGTGTTGCTCTTGAATGTTCATGGTGTAGGTTGTTTAGTGTTTTTTAGAGAGAAGGGAGAGCAGCTACCTCTCGACTGATAGAAGAGTAAAATTTTGGACAGGTGTAGCTAGGGGTGGGCATGGTATGGTATATACCGAATTATCATATCGAACTGAAATTTTTGATATCGTGATTTGGATATTATGATATTTGGTATGGTGTATGATATGTATTTTAATATTTTTTGGTATTTGGTATTTATAAATAATATACCCAAATACCGAATACTATACCGAAGTATATAATTGCATAAATAATTTATATATTATTAAAATACTAGCAAATATACAACCTAATATTTGTATAAAACTAAATATTTAGACATTGAAACTTTGACTACTTAATCTTGATTGAAATATTTTGTTGTGTAATTGATTAATAAAGGGAGTTGCTTATACCTTCTTTTGAATATATATTTCAACATGTGTAATGTGTTGATATGATACAATTGAGACATTTTTTGAAAAGTCGAAGTCATAATTCTCTATTGTACAAGTATATATTAGTCGAAGTTGAACAAACTATGGTTACCGATTTACCATACCGCAAGATACTGAAACCGAATTTTTAAATACCGAACCATACCGAACTAATTTGGTATGGTAATGGTATTGTATTTTTAAAAACCGAATACCGAAACTACCGAACAGAAGTTTCAAATACTGCACCATACCATACCATGTCCACCCTAGGTGTAGCCGGATGAAAGCCCACTATAGTAGTGTATTTAAATACCTCTGCAGGTTGCAGGCATGAGAATCAACACCTGCTTCCTGGGCTCTTCTATATATATATATATATTAGAAAAATAATTCCCTGAGAACCTTTTTTGCAAGACAATTCAAAAGTTAAAAAAAGCCAGGCTGTATAGCTTTAAAGAGTGAATAATTAACGGCCCACCATTGCAACTTGCAAATCAGTCCTTACTAATTCTTCAGTATAATCCTCACGTGGAAGAACAAAATTCAGTTTTTTTTCTTTATTAAAAAAAATGACATGTTGACTAGTTTCACAAGTCTTCTTGCTAAAAAGGAGAGGAAGTCCTATGAGGTTTCGCTTTGATGCATAACTTTATTTTTATTTTTTAAAAAAATTATCGGTATTTGTTGTTGACTAACCCAATTAAGTCGGATAAGCTTTGAATAGGTCCATTACTCGAACTAAAATCACTAATAATTATGTGTAGAAGAATCTCTACCATTTTACCATACCTTGAAAAGGTTAGTAATCACAAATTATGAAAATAGCCTTCTACGCCGAAACAAAGATCTTTGAGAATTGTTTGAGTAATTATAGTTGAAAGATTAATCGGCCATTATCTCGTTACATAAAGAATAATGTTTTGAATAAATTGTAAGGTCTAGAATGTTATAGTAATATTTTTTCTGACACATTATTAGTGATGGTATACAAAAAATTATCTTTATATATATTGAAAACAAAGACAGAAATTTTGATTTTGGGAAGACTATTTTAATAGACACTAATGTCCTTGTCTTAAAACTTTGAATAGTACTTTCTGCGATTCATTTTCCTGCTTTCCATTTATGTATGGTAACCATGTTTAGTGAAATATTCATGAAGAAGTTCATTTAACATTGAAAATACTTTTTTCCTTTTAATTTGTTTGGCATATTTTGACCAGACACGAAGTTTAAGAAAATAAAAAAGACTTTTGAATTTTGTGGTCTTAAATTAAAAATATGTCAAATGTATCAAAATGTCAAAAATTAAAATTAAAAAATTGCTAAAAGGGAGATGGATCATTCTTTCAAAACGAACAAAAAAGAAAAATAGGTCAAACAAATTAAAACGAACAAAGTAATTATTGAGCTTTCATGTGTCTTGATAAACATTATATTGTCAATATTGACGACTTCATTTGATTTTCACGCCTCATATATGTAGTCCATTTATTTTTTTATCCATATATATATTGCTGAAGCCTGAAAATGTCAACATTTTAATTATAGAAGAATTATTTACCGAATTAGGTATGATATTTTCATATTTTGCATGGTCCTAAAACACTGCATGCCCTCCACTTGTTTCTTTTAAGCAATTATATTTCACGCTCAAATAAAAAGTCAAAAGAAGTTGGTGAAAGTCTTCCTCCATATTTAGATGGTGGAGTACACCAATTATACCCTATGATTGATGATCTGTTCTTGAAAATGAATTTTATCACTTAATTAATTATATATACAGTTACTTGTTTAACGAACTCTAAGTAAAGTTAAAAAAGATTGAATTACAGTTTTTGAATGTTAGTGGCTTAGTGCAATACCCATAAGAATTGTGATTAATTATTTGCTAAGTAGTAAGTACCATGATTAATTATAGCGTTAGTTTATTTAGACATTTCAATTTGTGGCAAGATATTAACTACATACAAAGTAAGCAAAAATCTAAATGCAAGTGATTGTTATAGACTGGCTCAAGACTTAAATAGGTCAATGCCTAGTAAGAAAAATAATCTTTTTTCTCCCAAAAATTCATTTTACCTACTTTAATTCAAAGAAATTGATTATTAGGCACAAATAATTTTATGGGAATAAAAATTGGTGTAGTGGTCTGTATCCAAAGTGGACTCCCCTTTCACCAACTTAGGAACTTCTTGTCATATTATCACCTTAATTATTTATTTAGCAGCCGCTAATGATCGCTCGAACGCATACTTGAGTTTCCTCCACCAACCCACTAACTAAATTATAAATAAATAAAGATTAAAAAAGGACCAAATCTCCACTATAAATAACCATTATATTCTAAAATCTTTTCAAACACATTACAAAACATTCTTCCTAGTCCTTTCAACATTTCCCAGGCTCTCTTCTTTCCCTCTTCAAGTTTGCCTTCAAATTTCCTAACTTACCATGGCTTCAGCTATATCTGAGACAACTAGCAATTCCTCATCGGAAAATAACAACGTTACGATCACCGGAAAAATATACACACGAGTCCGTCTAGCTACGAAATCTGATTTGTACCATATATACCAATTGTTTTACCAAATTCATGCATATCATAATTTCACTCATTTATACAAAGCCACCGAATCCTCCTTAGCCAACTTGCTTTTCAAAGAAAACCCTCTTCCTCTTTTCTACGGCCCGTCCGTACTTCTACTCGAAGTCTCCCCAACCCCTTTTACCGAATCCAAAAATACCACAGACGAAGGGTTCAAGCCCGTCCTTACGACGTTCGACCTTAAATTCCCCGTTGTGGAAGGACAAGTTGAGGAGTTCCGGTCCAAATACGATGACGGGAACGACAAGTCTGATGTTTTCATCGCGGGATATGCTTTCTTTTACGCGAATTATTCGTGCTTCTATGACAAGCCCAGTTTCTATTTCGAGAGCCTTTACTTCAGGGAGAGTTATCGTAAGTTGGGAATGGGGAGATTGTTGTTTGGAACAGTTTCGTCCATTGCTGCAAACAATGGGTTCGTATCTGTGGATGGAATAGTAGCAGTTTGGAATAAAAAGTCATATGATTTTTACATAGATATGGGTGTTGAAATATTTGATGAGTTCAGGTATGGCAAATTGCATGGTGAAAATCTTCAAAAGTATGCAGATAATAAGGAGAAAAATGATGGAGGAAGCTGTTAGTGTGATTTTTTGTGTGCTTAATTGTTCAATTTATCAATTTCTATTTGTAATTTTGTAAAACCAGAATGCTCATCAGTGTGTATTGAAATTTTTTATTTATTATTTATCGTGAATGTGAAAATCATTACACATAGTATGCTCGAGTGGTGTATTTTTTTATTTTACGCCCCGTAACTCTTTCTCAGCCAGGCTTGGGCAGAATAGCAGAGCAAGTATTAATAGCATAACAAAAAAGTCTTCCTCGTCATTAATATCTTTACTCGCGGCAATTGTGACCTCTCGAGAGAATCGATGACTGCATCAAAGATACAGTGCTAGTACATCTTATTTCGTCATCATTTTAAATCGCCTATAATATTTCAAGAGCTTTTAATTTCTCCTTGTATCATCTAAATTATAAGGAGTGAATCTGAGATTTCACAGTCACTTTAGTGAAGCCATATTTCGGGCACTATCATTTCACATTTTAAAGCTTGAATTTTTGCGGAGTTATTGTTATTGCTGCCAAAATATGTCGTGAATGCCCTAATCAAGAGGCCTAAGTGATTCCTAAGAACACCCCCACCACCGGCCCGCACTTCCTGGATTTTTTTGGTTGCATCTATCAACATTTAACTTAACTTTACCACAAGCAAATTTTGTCCAACTGACCAATTGGATATCCAGTTTGGGCCTGAGAATATCAACCCGATGAGAAATATTAGTTATGAAAATGGTAAAGGAATAGAGGGACATTGAGCAATAAGTACCAAATAAAGAGGGTCTAGATTCCATGTTTTCAAGAACTGTTTTTCAACCTCTGACACCATCTTATGACTGAAATCCTCTATAAAATCAGCTAAGAGTTGAAATTTAATAGCAGTTCATATGGTTTGTATGTTAAGTCGTACCCATTAACTTTTATCGCCTTGGCCAGCCTACGAAATAGTTCAGGCTTATGCATAATATTTCTCAAGGGATATGTCATTACTCTAGTAATTGAATGACATTGGAAATAAGACCTTAGTTTCCTAGCGGCCATTACCAATGCCAAAGTCGATTTTTTCAAGTGCAGAATCTAGTTTCCACACTTGCTAAAGTCCTGCTTA
The DNA here is from genome assembly GCA_003996215.1 of Jaltomata sinuosa. Taxonomy (NCBI): domain Eukaryota; kingdom Viridiplantae; phylum Streptophyta; class Magnoliopsida; order Solanales; family Solanaceae; genus Jaltomata; species Jaltomata sinuosa. Next base: position 126,739 of record QJPP01000420.1, read on the forward strand.
GAAATTGTGTACCTTTTTTTTCTGGAATAAGACAGTGCTGATTGCTACCTTAAATACAGCTAGGTACAAGAGCAATGACTCTCCTTCCTTGGATTTAGCAAACAATGGAGGACTTGAGCAGCATTTCTTTAAGTCTCTTAATGCATGTTGGCACTCTAGTGTCCATTTAAAAGTTGTTCTTCTTCTTCTTCATCAAAGAAAAGAACTTATGGCTTCTTTTGGATGAACGAGATATGAATCGATTTAATATTGCTAGTCTCCTGGTGAGTCTTTATATGGCTTTCATGTCCTTGAGGGCCTCTAGAATTTTTTCAATGACTTTGATTTTATTCAGATTAACTTTGATTCCCCTATTTGACACGAGAAAGCCCAAGAAATTTATCCTATCCGATGCTAAAATCGCTCTCCAAATTTAACTTCATGTTAAACTTTCTCAATATATCAAAAGTTTCCGGTAAATGTTTTAAATAGTCCTCCGAATTCAGAGACTTGATCAATATATCATAAATATAACTTCCATATTTTTACCAACTTGTTCCTCAAATATGCTATTGGCTAACCGTTGATAAGTTGCTCCGATATTTTTTAATCGAAATGGCATTGCATTATAGCAATAGTTACTATATTTTGTGATAAATAAGGTTTTCTCCTGATCTTCCGAATTCATCTTTATTTGATTGTATCAGGAGTAAGTGTCAAGAAAACTTAATATGTCGTATCCAATTATTGCATTGATCATTTGATTCATATGCGTCAACAAGAACGAATTCTTCGAACACACCTTATTTAAATCTTTATAATCTTTACACATTCTTAATTTATTTCCTTTTTTAGGTACTACTACATTGGCTAGCCATTCAGGCTAGTCCACTTCCTGAATAGAGCCTATATTAAGCAGTTTACTTACCTTCTCCTTTATAAACTTGATCTTATATTCCTACGTCAATCGTCTTTCTGCTTTACTGGTGAAAAATTTGGGTCCAAGCTCAACTTGTGAGTGGTGACCTCTGGTGGTGTCATTAGGGATTTTGGGTAAAAATCGATTCAAATCGAAAATCGAATCAAAGCAATTAATTAAATTAATTTTATTTGGATTTGGTTTGGTTTGATTTTAAACTTTTAAAAATTGATAATATTTGGTTTAATTTTGATTTTTTTTAGAACAAATTACTGACCGAATCGATAAATTATATATATATAATATTTATTTTCTATGAATAATTTTAAATATCATATATATGTTCTTATTAAAATTTATAAATAATTTAAGGAGAATTTAATAGAATCAACTTGGGAGCATGATCCAGTTGTTGGCTCTTTCAATTTTGATTTTATTTTCTCCACTGTCAGTAAAGACTCAACTAGAAAAAAAATATATATTATAGCAGATGATATTGGCTGGTATTTGTTTGCTGACTCATTTATTTTTCTATTCTCCACTTTGTCTTTTGATTTTATTTGGTGTATGATTAATAATCGAACAATCGAACCAAATCGAATTAAATTGATAACAATTAAATTGATAAATATATATATTTTATTCAATTTAGTTTGATTTTAAACTAATTAAATTAATTTGATTTTGATTTTAACCAATAATCCACTGAAACTGACCTTGAACAACCTTCCTACCATGTCTAAATGGAATCATGCAAAATAATCTGCATTAGTATTAAGAAACTCAATAAGTTTTTGCCTGAGCTTTGGAGTTAATCCGATACTCAGGTATACCTTCATATCTGGCCAATAAACGAATAATACCAATTGCTCGTGCTCTTCCATTATTGATTTTGTGGCGTTAGATTCTTCCGGAGCTAAGAATAATCTCGGAGTTCGGTATGTTTCCATCTCCTCTTCACTTGAATCTTTCTTTAGGTGCTCTAACTCCAAGCTTGATTGTTGGTTCAGCTTCGAAGTCTCTCTGTTTTTTGTTTGGATTTTTTTGCCTCAGTCACATTTTCTGGAGAGATGACTTATATTCCTGTAGTTGTTATTTGTTTTCGTCGCTTACTTTTTCATTTGATGCCTCATCTATTGTAAATATTTCTCTTGTCACCGGTTGTTTGCGTCGAATCTGTTTGACCCCATCTAGCTTTGGGAATTTCAGCAGCAGATATAATGTTGAAGGTACAACTTTAATGCCATGTATCAATGCTCCTTCAAAGAATGTGTTGTATCTCATATCATCGTCTATTATATAGAATTTAGCTTCTTTGATCATTAATTCCTCAGGCCTTAACTAGTAGCATAATTTTCTATCTGGTTGTTTCACTTGCCATGTTAAATTCGAAGAGGACTCTTACTGTCGAAATTATTTTGTCCAGCATTTTCATTTCTTCTATCACTTTTCAAAGGATTACATTGACCTAACTACCTCGATCAACTAAAATTTATTTAATCTGAAAATTACTAATATTAGCAGTAATTATCAGACCGTCATTGTGTGACTGATGCACTACTAAAAATAGCTCAAAAAGGGACGAATAGAAAAGCAACGGATAACGTCGCTCCTGAAAAGCGACGGAAAAAGCAACGTCGTCCGTTGCTTTTCTATTTTTTTAAATTTATAATTATTTTTTACAAAAGCGACGGACAACGTCTCTTTGTCCGTCGCTTTTTTTGGCAGATTTTTACGCCAAAATTATTTACAAATAATTAATTTTTATTTTTTATTATAAGCGACGGACAGCATCGCAATTATTTAAAAAAAATAAAAAAGAAATTTAAAGAAAACGACGCCGTCTGTCGCTTTCTTTAAAATTTAATTTATATTAAAAAAAATAGAAAAACGACGGACAGCGTCGCTTTTGTCCATCGCTTTTGTCCGTCACTTTTCAGTCAATATGCGGTCAACTAATTTAAAAAAGCGACGGACAAAAGTGAAATTGTTCGTCGCTTTTTAAAAAATAAAATGACCCAGATCGGGTCACTCTTCATTTTCCTCTTCTCTCTTCTCTCTTCTCTTCTCTCCTCTCCACAAACATCTACACCTCTACACCTTCAAGCCATCGTTACCGCCGCTGCCATTTCTGCCACCGCCGTCGCCTCCACGCTGTCTCCTTCCTCCTCCATCATTAATTTTCGGGTTAGGGCTAATTTAAAATTCAAGGTTAGATTTTTTTTTACTTTTTTTCAATTACATTGTATTTATTTTAGGTTAATATTAGATTAAGAACATTGTTAGTTGTTATGTAGATTAGAACTTGAATTAGTAGTATTTAAAATTTCAAGTTAGGATTTATTTAATATTTTTTGTTTTTATTAGCAAGTTTTTTAGTTTCGAATCTTTAAATTATTTTTTGTCATTTATTTTAAGTTAGTGTTAGATTATGAACATTGCTAGTTGTGAATCTTGAATAATGTTATGAACATTTATAATTCATATAATTGAATTTGTGAACTTGAATTTGAGAAGTTTGAACTTGAATTTGATTTTAGAGTTTGTGAGCATAGTAAATATCTTAGGCTCTTGATTTTAAGTTTGAATTAGGTTCTTGAATTAGTTTTCAACTTTAGGTTGTTGAATTAGGTTCTTGAATTTGATAGTGAAGTTGAAAATTTTGAATTAGTTTATATTGTTGGGTTATAATCTTGAATTAGTTTTCAACTTTAGCTAGTTTGTTGAATTAGGTTCTTGAATTTGATAGTGAAGTTGAAAATTTTGAATTAGTTTATGTTGTTGGGTTATAATCTTGAATTAGTTTTCAACTTAGGTTGTTGAATTAGGTTCTTGAATTTGATAGTGAAGTTGGAAATTTTGAATTAGTTTATATTGTTGGGTTATAATCTTGAATTAGTTTTCAACTTAGGTTGTTGAATTAGGTTCTTGAATTTGATAGTGAAGTTGGAAATTTTAAATTAGTTTATATTATTGGGTTATAATCTTGAATTAGTTTTCAACTTTAGTTTATGTTATGAATGTCAATGAGTCTAATTTATAATTGAATTATTATATTTTTATAGATGGATCATCGCTTATGGATGTATGATATGTATTATGAAAATGATGGTCCTATTAAACCTGAATTTTTTGAAGGAGTTAGAGGTTTTATCGAGCATGCAATGTCACTAGACAACTATCAAAGTCATGGTGTGATTAGGTGTCCTTGTAGTAAATGTCGGTGCCTGAAGTTTTTTAATCCAGATACAGTTATGGTTCATCTCTATCGTAGTGGATTTAAGAGTAGATATTTTGTGTGGGTTGATCATGGTGAGAAAGATGGGTTGAATGGTATATTTTATAATTCGTTGCCTATGAATGAATATAATAGGGTTGAACATGATAGGTCTCAAGATGATAGGGTTGAACACGATAGGATGCATGAAATGGTTAATGATGCTTTCGGGGTCAAGATGGGATAGAACCCGAACAGTATTTAGAAGAAGAAGCTCCTAATGAAGAAGCAAAATGCTTCTATAAACAATTACAAGAGGGTAATCGCCCATTATGTGAAGGAAATTCGCATTCTGCTTTGTCAATTGCAGTTAGATTATTAAGTATCAAATCAGATTGGAGTGCTCCTCAAACTCTTATGGACTCTGTAGTTGATCTTGTGGAGGAAGTAGCTGATAATCTAGAGTTGAATATACCTAAGAATTTTTATGAAGCAAAGAAATTGGTTTACAAGTTAGGATTGTCATATGATAGAATTAGTTGTTGTGTAAATGGTTGTATGTTTTTCTATAAATATGATGATTATCTTGATAATTGTAAAATTTGTGGACATACTCGGTATAAGCGGACTCTCGGTGGAAAGATGGTTCCAATTAAGGCGATGCACTATCTACCTCTTATACCTAGGTTAAAAAGGTTGTACGCTTCAATGAGTTCTGCCCCACATATGAGATGACACTGTGAAAATAGAAGGCCACCGGGTGTCTTGTCTCATCCATCAGATGGAGAAGCTTGGAAGCATTTTGATAGAACATATCCTGATTTTGCTAGAGAACCAAGAAATGTTAGATTGAGATTGTGTGCAAATGGTTTCACACCATTCTCTGATAATGTTGCACCTTATTCTTGCTGGCCTGTGTTTCTTACTCCGTATAATCTCTCGCCTGAAATGTGTATGACAAGTCCCTGCATATTTCTAAGTTGTATTATCCCGGGTCTCTGTAATTCAAAAAATTTAATTGATGTCTATCTGCAGCCATTGATAGATGAGCTAAAATAATTATGGTTTGACAGTGTAGTGACATATGATATATCAAGTAAGCAAAATTTTACTATGCGTGCTTCTTTAATGTGGACTATTAATGATTTTTCTGCATATGGGATGTTGTCGAGTTGGATGACTGCTGGAAAGTTAGCTTGCCCGCATTGCATGAAAAATTCTAAAGCATTCACTTTAAAGCATGATCGAAAAAAATGCTAGTTTGATTGTCACCGTCAGTTCTTGCCAATGGACCACGAATTTAGAAATATGAAAAATGCATTCAGAAAGAATAAGGTTGAAAATGATCCATCACCTCCATCACTTTCAGGACATCAGATTTGGGAGAGAGTTAGTCAGTTGCCTAAAATCATAGATTTAGGAAAGAGTTCTAGACTTCCTATATATGGTGTTGAACATAATTGGACCAAAGAAAGTATATTTTGGGAGTTACCGTATTGGAAGGATAATCTTCTACGACATAATCTTGATGTGATGCACATTGAAAAAAATTATTTTGATAATTTATTCAACACAGTAATGGATGTTAAGAGCAAGACAAAATACAATCCAAAAGCTAGAATGGACTTAAAGGAATATTGTAGGAGAAAGGAGTTGTGGTTGCAGGAAATGAGAAATGGTAAAGTGATTAAACCCAAGGCAAATTTTTCATTCACATTGGATGAGAAACGAGAAATTTGTGAGTGGGTGAAGAATTTGAGAATGCCCGAGGGCTATGCTTCGAATTTGAAAAAGAGGACATATATGGATGAAGGAAAATTGATTGGTATGAAAAGCCATGATTGTCATGTTTTCATGAAAACTCTGATTCCTATCACATTTAGCCACTTACCCGACAAGATATAGAAACCAATCACAGAAATAAGTCTATTCTTCAAAGATTTGTGTTCTAACACTTTGTTGGAGAGTAGCTTGGAAAGGATGCAGCAAAATATTTCTATTATCACCACTAAGTTGGAAAAGATCTTTCCATGTGGGTTTTTTGATGTGATGGAGCATCTTTCAGTTCACCTTATAGAAGAGACACGCCTTGGAGGCCCAGTTCAAACAAGGTGAATGTATCCATTCGAGATGTAATGACCCTTTATTGCTTTTGTTATTCTTTCTTAAACATATTATATTAATTAGCTAACATGCAATTATATAGGACAATTGGCAAGTGCAAACAAACTATTAAGCAAAAGGGAAAGATCGAAGGATCAATCTGTGAAGCTTATCTTGCAAGATAAACTGCTCATTTTTGTTCTTAATACTTCGAGAATGAAGTGCTATGTAAGAGAAATAGAGTCAATCGCAATGATGATGGTGATGGTGATCCTATGTTTGAACCGATTTCAATTTTTAATCAATCTTGGCGAGGATCTAAAAAACGTCAAAGGTGAGGTTTCATTAGTGTTGAAAAGCAATCAGCCGTGACACATATTTTGCTCATTGTCCCGAAATTTAACCATATCTTAAGTAAGTCTTGTTGAATTGTGTTATCGAATTACATAAATTTAAATATTAAGTGTTAATTAAACTAACGAAATATCTCAATATACTCTTAACAGTAAATTCGTAAGCATATGGGGTAATGATGCCATATATATAAACTTTTCTGATTGGCTGAAAAAATATGTAAGTGTGTAAAAGCTCATTTACTCATTTACGCTTAATATTGAATCAACATGTATAATATACTCATTTACTAAAATTTAATTTGTAGATTTTTTATGAACATAATATTGTCGAACACTCACAATTGGTGAGAGATGTTGCACTTGGGCCTGAAAGTCAAATTCAGACGATGACTAAGTATTGTGTGAATGGCTTCAAGTTTCAAACTGAAGAAGTTTCTAAGTATAAGAAAATTAATAATAGCGGAGTGTGCATTCAAGGTGATGTCGACGGTAATGGCCAAACTGTTGAATATTATGGTGTCATACAAGATATTATTGAAGTTAGATATCCTGGTTGACCGGAAAAAAAGATAGTGCTATTTCGGTGCAAGTGGTTTGATCCTTCAAATAGAGGTACTAAGGTGAATCATCAACATAATATAATTGAAGTAAAGCATACAAGACAATATGATCGCTATGATCCTTTTATCATTGCACAAAATGTTAAGCAGGTATATTATGCTCCATATCCGTTGTGCAGAGATAAGGTTGATTGGTGGGTAGTCATAAAAAATAAGCCTGTGAGTAGGATTGAGATTGAGAATGTGTTAGATGTGGCGTACCAGAATGATGTCGCAGTTGTTCATCAAGCAGTGGATGCTGAGTTGGAAAACAATCTAGAACATCCTCAACTAGTATTAGAAGAAGTTTCTGATGATGAGTTGATTGCCATCACAAATCTTGAGGGACAAATAACTGAGGAGGAAGAATGGGACGATGAATATGAAACAAGTGATGAGAAAAAATGGGAGATTGATGAAAATGAATCAAGTGAGGACGAAGATTGGGAGAATATAGACAAGTATGTAAATTTCTTTATACTTATGATTATGATTTTAATTTCTTTAATACTTGTGATTATGATTTTCTTTAATACTTATAGACTAGTATGTAAATTTCTTTATACTTATGATTATGATTTTAATTTCTTTAATACTTATGATTATGGTTTTCTTTAATATTTATAATTTTTTATATATATTTTAATGTGAATTTGCATACAGATGTCATCAGGTGACGGCAGATTGCATAACTTATGCCTTGGCAGATTTTGAGAGACAACGGAAGGAGAAAGATAAAGATATGTGCTAGACCGTCGAGCCTCTTAGATTGATTTTTTTTTTAGTTTGCATTAGTTTTTTGACACTTTATTTATAATTTTGTACTTCTTTTATATTTTGAAACATTTTGTAGGTCTTTGGGCTGGATCTTTTATGTATTTAATGAATGTTTTACTTCATATTTAGTTTCTTGTTGATGTTGTAGTCGCTTTATGAATGTTGTGGCAGCAATTATTGCTGATTTGGGCTGTATTTGAATTAGTTTTGTAAATGGCAGGTGGTGCCTATTGAAAATGCAGATTTTTGCAGCTGAAAAAAATGCAGAAAAGTGACAGACAGCGTCTCTTTTGTCCGTCGCTTCTCTGAAATTTTTTTAAAAAAATTCCCAGAAAAAGCGACGTTGCCGTCTCTTTTCTAGAATTTTTAAAAAAAATACCCAGAAAAAGCGACGGACAACATTGCTTTTCTGAAAAAAAATTACCAGGAAAAGCGACGGACAACATTGTTTTTCTGAAAAAAAATTACCAGGAAAAGCGACGGATTGCGTCGCTTTTCTGAAAAAAATAAAAAAAAATAAAATTGCATCGCTTTTTTATTTGCGACGCCGTCCGTCGCTTTTAAAGCAACGCTATGCGACAGGCCATTTTCCCACGAAAGTGATGTCGTCGCTTTTGGCCAAAAAAGCGACGACCAGCATCTCTTTTGGTTGTCTCTTTTTAGCCTTTTTTTAGTAGTGATGGTGCCTTTTAAGTCCTCATCGTTGAAGGTGATTGATTCTTATTCCCTTACAAATTCACAAAACCTTTTTTTCGAGGTTATCAACACCTTTAATTTGTCTTTTTTGCCTCGATGAAAGTGACATCATCAACTTCTGCTCCTCCGATTATCATGGTCAGCACATGGTCCGATGCATCTGGCTGAATTGATGCATCTGCATGTCTGCTCCTATCGTAATTGTTCTTGATCCGATCACTCAAGAAATCTCTTATATATGCTTCTTTTAATAATCGAGTCACTTTTTTTTGTAAGTGATGGCAGTCCTCTGTTCGGTGTTCATGCATTTATGAAAATTACACATTATGCTCAGATCCCTTTGATTTGGATCGAACCTGATATGCTTTGACATTTCGTATCCTTGATTTGCCTGATTGCTGCTATCAACTCACCCAAATCCATGTTGAGGCAGTACTCGGGTAACCTTGGGGTTCCAATATTATTTATCATTGAAGTTGACGGTCCAGCTACTAATTTTTTCAATAAGCTCTTATCGTTCTGACTTTGGTCATTTCTCCTACTTTTTTCAGTTGACTCATTATTTTCGGAGTCATTCACATTATTATCACCACGATCTTCAACTCTGGTATCGTTCGATAACTCCTCTCATGATGCCTCTGGATTGAATATAATTTTTTCCTTCTTTTGTAACTCCATTATTTCCTTCTATTGACTTTCTAACATATCGAAAGTTTTTGACAGATTCAATCCGGCCATTCTAACCGTATTTTAGTCGTTATCGCATTCATCATTTTGAGTATGAGCACCTTTTGAACGCTGAGATCCCTGTGGGAAAGTCCCTTGCCCGTTCATAACTCGAGTCTCCTCAGAAATTGGATCAACTTCATTGCTGGTGGGATCATTTAAGAGGGGGTTAGTGTTAATGTTGGTCTGATCGGCGTTACTAGTGCCAATCATTAAATCAATTGACTATTTAGCTTCACAAAGATAAAGTTTGTTAGTGAACGAATTATTAAAATCAAAATAATACTACAATTATCCTTAGCTTCACGATGGGCGTCAAACTGTTTACCCTAAAAAAATATATAGTTAAATTTGTACACGAGATTTAAAAAACACGTTAATTGAATCAATCGAGATAACAAATTAATTAAATAGAAATACTGTAAATAAGAAATAAGCTAAAAACAACTAATGAATTTATAAGAATAAGTAATTAGAGTTTGTTCACCCTGATTTTGGTGATATCCTTGATGAAGATGATCCCGAACCAGCTTGATATACACAAGAATTGACAAATAATATTGACGTGCTTCCTAGAATTCAAATATAGTATTGAGTAAAAAAAATTTGATGTCCTTCAACTTTTTATAGGGTCCAATTCTCAGAATTTGATAGCCAAGAATTATTCTCTCTTAATTCACATTGAATGACGAATTAAATAACATTTAAGAGTAAAAAGAATAACGTCCGACATTGCCTCCGGGACGTAACCGTTGGTGCCATCCGATTATTCTCCCTTCGAGTGGTTGAGCCTTGATCCATTTTTAATCCTTTGAGATGGATCGTACTATCTACATCCAGTGTAGAATTACTGCTCTCCTATCTTTTCACATGTCTGCATCTAACTTGTCCACGTATCTTATCTCGTTTTGCCCTATATATACATGAGTATATATGGATTCTAATACATTGTCCTTATAGCTTTCATGCATCTTGGCATAAACATTATATTGTCAATGTTAACGGCTTCATTTGACTTTCACACCTCATATTTCTACGTAATCCATAGAATTTTTATCCATATTGCTGTAATTGTCAACATTAAATTTGGAAAAATCATCGGTTTCTTGGTAGATATTAACATCTGTATGATAAGAGTTGGTGAAAGTTTTTGTTCGTACAAATTAAAGTCTTAACATTTTTTGTGTTAAGAATTGTTAGTTTGTTCCTACAATGTTAATATTTTTATGGCATTTGCATGGTCCTAGCTATAACATCTCTTGCAACTCACTCCCTCTTCTTTCACTATTAAAAAATATGAAATTAGTTACAAAATTTATAGGTAATTTCCAATTAATACATCGTTAAAAAACTCCTAGATAATTAAAAAAAATCTATTTCTAATCCATAACTAAATGAAATTAGTCTAAATTTTTTATTGTTTAGCTACAAAATTTTGTTCGTCACTAATTCCTTGATTTTTATTGGTGTTTCTTCTCTATGTTTCTCCTTTGTTTCAGTATGGTATAGAAGGAACAAATTTTAGTAAGTGTTTGAAAATGTGATTTGAGATCATGATTTTAAATTAGCATTTGGACATGTGATTTGAGATCATAATTTTAAATATCAATTTTTTTTAAAAAGCATGGATTTGAGAATATTTTAATCATGATTTTAAATTTTTTAAAATGTAATATTTGACCTATAAGTTTATATTTTGTATTAAAAAGAGCCATTTTTAGATTTTATAAAAAAGACTTATGCTCGACGTGAAGAGATTGTCTGTACAATGTGAAAGGATTATATTAAAGAATAGTTAGTTACTATTATTGTTAATTAGTAAATCTTTATAAAATTATGTGTACTTCAAAGCTTGTAATAGCAAATATTTATTTATAAAAGCAACATAAAAATATATGATTTATTATTGTAGCACTTTAGGATATTTCGATATCTTGTTTATAAATTATGATTTGTTCATTTGGTAAAATTATACAAGAATTTGAGAATTTTTATAGTTTTCAGAATTTGTGAAGTTTTCATGCATGTTTATGAGGAAAAATAATATAATTTAAGAAAACTAAATACATATCCAAATAAAACTTTTACTTCAAATAAGTCTGATTTTAAACTATGTTTAGACCGGGCCTCTTTGAAGAAGCAACTGATAAAAATGTTACGTGGGCTACTATTAGTAAATTAGAATTTATTGAGGCTTCAAAAAAATTGGGAGAAATGGACAAATTGCGATATGGGAAAATAACTATTTTAGTCCCTGTGTTATAGACTTCTTTCAATTTTGATTTTTGTGTAATTCAATTAAGCATGTTTAACCTTCAATTAATTTAAACGTGAGATTTGATCCTTCAAACTAGCGGAATCATTAATTATAAAAATATAAAAAAATTTAAAAAAAAACAAAAGTGAAAGTAAGTTTATTCGAAAGGCTAGACACGATAATAAAGTCGTCGTCATCATCAACTCATCCCCTCCAATGCAAATCATTATCAAATTGCATGGTTCAAAACATTATCTTTTCATGTTTTTATTCAAAGAATTATTTTGTTATGCACGCCAAAAATTCCACATATTCTTGTTCAAAAAATTCCAACAAAAACCAATCTTAAATTAATGATTCCGTTAGTTTTTAAGTTCTATTAATTTGAAGAATCAAAATTACATGTTTATATTAATTAAAGATTAATTATGCTTAATTAAATTATACAAGGATTAAAATTGGAATAAATCTATAAAACAGGGATTAAAATAATTATTTTCCTAGCGATGACTTGAGACTGCTAATCAAGCTATGGCAACATTTATAATTATTCAGGTGTTTAGTCATTTTATAATATATAAATTAAATTTTGACAAAGTATCTAAGTTAAAATACGGAAAAACACCAGAAATATTAATCAGTTGGAACTCTCAGAATTATTTCTGAAATTTAAATTGATAAAAGTTTAAATTCCATGAATTGTTTGGGATTTGAAACTTTGTTAAAATTTTCACACTTAGACTGTGAAAAATTTAGTTGTGTAAATTATTTTTTGAGTTCCACTTATTAAAGTTTTAACTCCATCACTATATACAAACGGGGGTTGTTCTGCTCAAATTTTATTATTGTATTAAAAATTACTCGATTCGTTCATTTTTATTGTCACTTTTTGACTTGGCACACTCATTAAGAAAATAATTATTAATATATTTATTTTATCATAGTATTCCTATTAATTGATGGTTACTATTGTGTCTTGAAATTAGTTTGGAGAATAAACAATTAATGCTCAGGATAAAAAAAAAATTATCCTTCTTTGATATGTCAAAAATAACAAGTAAAAGTGAAAATCCAATTAAAAAATAAGTGACAAGTAAAAGTAAACGGATGAAGTAATTAATTATTAATTACATTCAAAATGATAGCTAAATTTTGATCGACAACTCAAATAACAATCATCCTACCTAATCTATTTATTTAATTATTTTAAAAAAAAGGGGATCGTAAGCATTGCATCAATGACTTGACCCTTTAGCGTTGTCAAATATCACCAACCGCACTAACTAAATAAAGAATTACAAGAAAGGGACAAATCTCCACTATAAATAACCATTATTATCCTAAAGTGTTTCCGTACAATATCCCATTACAACAAAAAAAAAAAAAAAAAACCTTCATCCTACTCCTTTCTTCATTTCCTTTCCCTTAAATTTTTATCTGAAGCCTCATCGGATGGCTACTACTCCTCAATCACCAATTATTATGTCTGAAACAATAACCACCAATTCCTCACCGGAAAACAACAACGTTACGATCACCGAAAAGATATACACAAGAGTACGTCTAGCTACGAAATCTGATTTGTACCATATGTACCAATTGTTTTACCAAATCCATGCATACCATAATTACACTCATTACTTCAAAGCTACCGAGTCCTCCTTAGCCAACTTGCTTTTCAAGGAAAACCCTCTTCCCCTTTACTACGGGCCATCCATACTTCTACTCGAAGTCTCCCCGACCCCTTTTGCCGAACCCAAAAATACCACGGACGAAGGGTTCAAGCCCGTCCTTACAACGTTAGATCTTAAATTTCCGGTCGTGGAAGGACAAGTTGAGGAGTTCAGGTCCAAATACGATGATGGGAACGATAAACGTGATGTGTTCATCGCGGGATATGCATACTTTTACGCGAATTATCCGAGCTTTGGGAACGACAAACCAGGGTTCCATTTTGATAGCCTTTACTTCAGGGAGAGTTATAGAAAGTTGGGAATGGGGAGATTGTTGTTTGGAACAGTTGCGTCCATTGCTGCGAACAATGGGTTCTCATCGGTGGAGGGAATAGTAGCAGATTGGAATAAAAAGTCGTATGATTTTTACATAGATATGGGTGTTGAAATGTTTGAAGAGTTTAGGTATGGCAAGTTGCACGGTGAAAATCTTCAAAAGTACGCTGATAAGGAGAATAATGGTGCAGGGAGCTGTTAGTTTTTCTTAATTTTATTTTAATTACCTTAATATTTTTCTGATCGCACGCTGATAAGGAGAATAATGGTAGAGGTAGGCTGAAGAAATATTGAAGGGAAGTGATTAATTAGACAGGACATGAAACAGTTTCAGCTTATCGAGGATATGACCCTAGATAGGAAGGTGTGGAGGACGTGTATTAGGGTAGAGGGTTAGTAGGTTGGGTGAACCCTTGCTAGTAAATAGGCGTGCTGTGTTTTGTGGTCGGTACTAGTAGTCGTAGCGTTTCACTTGTAATTTCTTGTTCTTGAAATTTTGGTGATGTTTGTTGTTTCGAGTAAACCTGTTCCAGTATTATTTTGTGATAGTCTTATTTCTGTTACTATCGGTTGGTTTTTGTTACTACTTTTTATTTCGTGTTCTTTTATTATGTCTTTTCTAGCCTGTTTTTGTCTTGAGTCGGGAGTTCTATCGAAAACAGCCTCTCTAGCTCACTTATGAGGTAGTGGTAAGAACTGCGTACACTCTACCCTCCCCAAACCCCACTTAGTAGGATTACACTGACTATGTTGTTATATTTTTCTTATCGTACAATTAAATGTCATGTTTTCCTTTTTAAATTTATTCCATAAGAATAATACCCTTTTATATTTGAAATACTTTCAATGACATGGTATGTTTAATCACAATTTTAATTAAGATATTATTTGTATGTGCTAAAGACTGTATTTCCTTCTTTAAACTTTGTCTCTCTATTCAAATACTACAATATAACACTACCCAAAAAAAACGACAAATTTAGTTGCTAAATAGCAAAACTTGTTGCAATGGGTTAGCTATTAAAAATTCTATTAGCTATTAAGTTATTTAGTGATGAAGTTCATAGTTAATTTTTTTTTTTTTGTAGTAAATTAATATAATTTGTATATAAACCTTCAGGCAATTACCTTTTAAATGATCTGATGGTGAAAATCATTTTTATACTGTCAGCTCATAGAATTTATAATTTTTTAATTGACATAAAAGTTTTTTCCAGGAAGATAGTTTATATAGGTATCTTTCCTCCATTTCTTCGGTTTCGTGGACATTTTCATTGTACATAATTTTCCATTCTAAGTTAATAATGGAAACCTTCAAACTGAAAAAAGAGCCAACCAAATTACCAAATAAAAAGAAAAAAGAAACACGAATGTGTTTTACTCCTATATACATTAGTAAAAGTAATACGTAAAGCAGTGAAGTAATGTATAAGGGGAACTGCTTCTTTAATTTTATTACATTGATTGCAACTGGCTGATGAATTAAACATGGGCGGACCCTTAAATAATTTTATTATAGGTTTGACAGAATTCAAAAGTTTGGCTCAAATTTTATATGCATTAAAAGATTTATTTAATATATATAAATATTTTTTTGATACATATAAATAATTTATTAAGAATACAATAACCTATGTTATATAAAATTCAAACTCTTAATTTTGATCACCTCTAAAATTGAACATCACATTTTTGTATATTGAATTTGACTCTCAGGTAGTATGTTTTGTAGAGTAAATAATAAATACCTACATATCATAGCTAAATAAAGGTCTTTGCTTGATCATATATCTTAGAAGGCCATTTGTGTGCATATATATATATATATATATATATATATATATAGGGAATAGCGCACAGCTGAGCGTCAACGTGTGTGCTTCTCGGATTGAGGATATTTTTGTTATTTAATGGTTTTCGACTTTCAGCTGCATCAATTTTATTGTAAAATAAACTTTTTATTTTATTCAAATAACTATATAAAATAGCATGTAATAGTCAAATTTGAATTTTCAGAATATAATTAATAAAGTTAATTTAATAAAATAAACTCTTAATAAAAATTTAATACTATTATTATCATTAAATAAATATATAAAGTAGTAATGATCAAATTTAAATTTTCATAACATAATTAATAAAGTCTATTCTCTCTTATTAGTAAGTAATAAAATTTAATTGACGAAAAATATAGAAAGAATATCTTAGTCAAATAGATTTATATAAATAATTTTACTAAATAATTTTTTATTAGTGATATAGCATTACACGAGACATTATAAGAAGAATTCTATTGTCAATATATATAAATTTAAAATAATAAATATTAGACCGACGTACAACACGGATTTTTCGTCACTAGTATTACTACTATATAGAAGTGTCCAGGATGCAGGTCTTCGTCGACATGCCTGCTTCCTGGACAAGGGTGTTTTGGGCATTATAAGACTTTTGTGCTTTAACAGTGTTGTGTTTTATTGCTTTATGTTTGTACTTTGTTTTGGTTGGACGAAAAAGTTGGTCTGCCTTGATTTAATTACCTTCTTGCCAAAATAAAAGAGTACAACTTTTCTGAAATTGTGGGACCCTTTTAAGCTTTATCCTTTAGTTGTAAATTTTAGACCCTCATATTTTAGTTTTATTAACCTTAATTGCCATTGGTATTTGGGTGAATATTGTAACTCCTTTGAGCACTTATTAATGTTCCAAACGTAGGTGGCTGCTTCATTCTGTGCTCTTCTTTTGTTTTGCCACTTAAAATTAGTTACTTACTCCTTCCGTTTTAATTTATTTGATCTGTTTTGACTTGACATAGCATTTAAAAAAATAAATAAAATTTTTAAATCGTGTGGTTAAAAATTAAAAATATATCAGATATATCAAAATACCCTTTAATTTTGTGGTCTTAAACATATTATGTGAAAAGTTGAAATTGAAGAGTTGCTAAAAAAAGAAAGAGACATTCTTTTTGAAACATACTAAAAAGGAAAGTAGGTCAAACAAATTAAATCAGAGAGAGTATTATACACTGCAATATTTATTTCTGGATTATAAATTTAAAAATCATTTAACTAATATCAGTTATAAACGTGAGTTTTATAATTGTTTATTTTATTTTATTTGGCCTTTTTGACTTAACACGATATTTTAAAAAGTAAAAAAAAAAATTTAAATCATGTGATCTTAAATTAAAGATTTATCAAATGTATCAAATTATTATTTAATCTTGTGGTCTTAAACATATAATGTGAAAAGTTAGAGTTAAAAAGTTGCTAAAAAGTAAAAATGACATTCTTTTTTAAACGGATAAGAAAGAAAAATAGACCGAATAAATTAAAAGAAAAGAAGTACTCCCTCCGTCCCATTTTATATGAGTTACTTTGACTTGGTACGGACTTTAAGAAAGAAAGGAAGACTTTTGAAACTTGTGGGCAAAATGAGTCTTAGATGTTTGTGTGGTTGTAAATAATTTCATTAAGGGTAAAATGAGCATTTTAAAATTAAGTTGTTACTAAATGTAGAAATATGTCATTCTTTTTGGGACCGACTAAAAAGGAAAGTGAGTCATATAAAGTGGGACAGAGGGAGTATGTCATACCACAATAACTATTCCCTCCATTCTGAATTACTTGTCACTTATTTTCTAATTATATTTTCATTTTTACTTGTCATTTTTGACATATCAAGGAAGGACAAAAAAATTTCCTATTTTACCCTTATCATTAATTGTTTATTCTCCAAACCTATTTTTAAGACACAATAATAACTATCAATTAATATGGATACTGTGGTAAAATAGTCATGTTAGTATCAAGTCAAAAAGTAACAAGTAAAAGTGAATGGAGGGAGTATATGGTTATCAAACTTTTAAAGTTTGTGACATTAAATATGTCATTCAAATTAAATTACTTTTAAATTTTCAAGAACATAACTTTTCTAAAAGAAAAAAGAATTAAATAAACTAAATGACTAATATACATTTTAATATAAATTGTTGGGCTTGTGCTGGCACGGGCCAGTGACCTCTAGTATATATAATGTATCAATATTGTATAAATTGTTATGAAATATATATGTAATGTATCGATATTATATAAATAGTGTATAATCATGTATATATGATGCGTAGCTATATATATATATAGAGAGAGAGAGTTTATACCATATTTATATATTTTAGTAGTTAGTCTTTCTGCACTCATACAATCACCTTTCATCAAAAATAGGAGTTCAAGAATTTCTATAACACAAAGTTTAAGCATCTCCATTCATATTAATCTTTTGTTAAAAAACTTTATAACATATGTTTCAATGAAATACAATTCCTAGCCACATGGTTTACAAGTGTAATTTTTTAAAGATATCACTCATTGACAGTTCTTGGATTTTCTAATAATGGAGAAAGCTTCCATCAATTACTCAATTAGTGGTATTGCTTTGTCGGTTAATAGTATAGCTTTAACAGATACGAATTGCACTTTGGCGGTAATAAAAATGGCCTAATGGCAACTTTCACTAATTAAAAATGGCTGAATGACTAGTTTGAGTAAGAAAAAATAAGTGGGCTATTTTTTGAATAAAAAATTTAACTCAATGACTATTTTGTCTAATTTTTTTTTAAAATAATACTACCCTCAAAAGCAGCGTGAATATAACTACATACTCGGATGAGGATGAGACTTGAGAAGATTTGTGTCATGATCCAGACCGCCGTGAGTGACACTCACCCAAACCCCCCGGATGAGCGAATCATCACTTTCCAGAACTTAACCGTTCTAACAGCTCAAAACCAATGTGCGAAAAGTAAACTAGCAATCAATATCAATAAGCCAACTCTATTATAAAGAACCTGCGGAAAATTCCTCCCTAGTATCTGAAAGTCACCGTACCAAAACACTACCAAACTAGAGTACGGGGATGCAACTCCAAATAAAGAAATAGTCTAAGCCCGAAACAAGTGAGCTACAACTCAAATAGATAGAAATCAAGGAAGCTCGATCGAACAGCTCACCCTTGATATCTGGAAGTGTCCGGCCTACAGATGAAGTCGTGCGTCAACCGCCGAAAGATTTTCTGTACTCACAAAAAAGATAAATAAGTTCAGTATCAGTACACAACCATCGTGTACTGGTAGGATCATCAGTCAGTTCCAAATAAACAGTATATGAGCAGTACACAAGTCAAGTAATAGTACAGAAAAACATGTAAATAGGCCAACAGGTAATTCTAGACTACAAGTCTCTCGCTAGCTTGTCCCCACATGTAATCCGCTTTCACAACTATGATCAACAATCCACAAAGAACAATGAATATACCACATTACATGTCCAGACCCACCCTGGATCACCTCTAAACAACATCTAAGTGTCAAACATACAATCCAATCTACACCAAGATCAAACTCACAGATCAACATAACAACCCGGCCTTTCAAGGACCAAAATGCACAACCACAATTCAGAAACACAACCCGGTCCACTCAGAGAACCATTAGTAAAGATGCAACAATACAATAAAATAAACTTGTACCAGGCGTGGTACCCGAGCCAACCAGTTAGTATTCCGTATTAGGCGTGGTACTCGAGCCAACCATTAATATTCCCGTACCAGACGTGGTATCTGAGTCAACCGTTAGTATTCCCGTATCAAGCGTGGTACCCGAGCCAACTGTATTGATACTATTGTCCTACTACATTTTTATTTGTCTGCCTTCACTTATATTTATGACTTTGTCATTGATCCTTTACATCAGGAACGGAGAAGAAGGTACATAAAATATACCTTTCGAAGCAAAAAAAAAAAAAAAGGACTACATAAACCTTTCTTTACCTTTAGGGGTCGTTTGATAGCTGATTAAAGTTATGCAAGAATATTAGTCATGCAAAAATTTATGTATTACTTTTTGCAGGTATCAATTATACAAGATTTATAGCCTGTTTGGCCAAACTTCTAAAATCAGCTTATTTTGAGAAGTGTTTTTTTTAAAAGTGCTTTTCAAAAAAGTATTTTTGATGAAAAACAGATTGTATTTGGCCAGTAGATTTAAAAAGCACTTTTGAGCAACAATTAGTGTTTGGCCAAGCTTTTTAAAAGTGCTTCTAAGTGTATTTTTCTCAAAAGTGCTTTTGGGGAGAAGCTACTTTTTTAGCTTCTGGAAAACAGTTTCTGCTACTCCCCAGAAACACTTATTTTCTCCCAAAAGCTTGGCCAAACACCTTAACTTTTCAAAATAAGCACTTTTGAGAAAAAATAAGCACTTTTGGCAAAAAATAAGTTTGGTCAAACAGGCTATTAGTTATTCCACCTTCTATCATGCATAAAATAATATACTCTCTTCGGACCACTTTACTTGCCATATTTTTTGTTTACACGCCCCTTAAGAAAAATATTAACTAGAGTGTAATTTGACTAAACTATCCTTATTTATTACCCCTCAATATTTAATATTTCTCTCTTTTGCACTATATTATTATCTCTCTATATTTATGACTTGATTTTTCAAAATGACAATTATTTTGATTTATCTATTTTTAGTAAGAACGACAAGAAAAGTAGTCTGGAGGGAGTATAGATTTCTCATAATTTATACGTATATTAATTATGGATTGGACTTTTTAAATTGCATGTATCACTACAAGAAAACTGGTCAATAGCGAAGGAAAAATTGGTCACTAAAAGAACGATTAGTCCCTAAAATGCAATAGCGACCAGCAATACTGGTCGCCAACTGGTGCCTATAGGCTCCGACGCCAATGGTCTATAGGGACGAGATCAGCGTCTGCTTGCTAAACCTTTTTGGGACCAGCTTCAAACCGGTCCTTAAGGGTCTTTTAGGGACCACAATTCTAGTTCATTTTGAACATCTGTTCTGGTCGTTAAATAATATTTGCGACTAGTATACAGCTGGTCGTTAAATACTTTGGTGTCAAGATTAAATTCGGCGACCAGATTTCTCCTGGATTTAAGGACCAATAGTCCAGTCCCTAAATAAAGAAGTAATAACAGGTTCGTAAATCAAATTCAATTTGTAACTAAAAAATTTAGTAATTAATATATATATACACCAAAAGTAATTACAAAGTAGGATCAACATCAATTGTTGGCACTGGACAGTAATGATATAATCTAATCACAATATTTTGTACATAGACCTTTAATTAGCAAAAAATTATATAGCTAAACAATAGTTGATCTGTTTGAATGCAAAAAGTTACTTCTCGACATTTCAAGCAAAATAAGTAGTCAATTTACTCGTACACAAAAAGTGGCTTCTTGTAAACTTTAGCTTCCATAACCTGTAAAATTATCAAAAATTTTATTTAGAAAAGACTAAAGATCAACTGAAAAAATTGGCTAAGTAACATACATCAATATACACAATTTAAACTCAAGTAACTTGGAAAAAAACAAATTCATCAAGTATATGACTGTATACTTAAAAGATAGCAACATTGAAGCATACAACATACTGGACATATCAGTCTAATATGATTGACAAGAGATATGTGCAATTCTAAAGATGCTGCAAAAATAAAGATGCTGGACATTGCAGATTTTAAATGATCATAAAGAAATATGTCTAGGCCTAGTTACAAAGAGTGTTATTCATATTTGAATCCTAAAATAATTAAGTCAGAGTATAGCGGTAACTTTTTAGCTTGATGCATAAAACTCTTTTGCGGAGAGCTAGCTCAAAAATCTCATATTCCTTGCAACATAACTCATCAGAGAGCAAAATATATGGCGATAACATCAAGATCTGAAACACATAAAGTTCAAATCCTCTATCCAAATCTCCTATGAAGTTGACCTTTAACTACAGGTACTAGCAAGTAGCAAGCCCATACTTTTCTATTTCTAACCCAAAAACAACAAAAGGTACTCCACTAGAAGAAGACGATACATCATAACCTGATTCAGGTTGTTATCTCACAAGCAGCCTGCTCTCTTTAACAACTCTACATCTTGCAAAACATTTATAGAAGTTCACTATACATATATTAGGCAGTTATTTCGATACTTTTGAAAAGAAGTTCAGGTGTCAAAATGAAACCAACTAGAAAACAAGATCTATAGTAGAAACTCCAACAAATTGATAAAAGGAACATGAGATTCAAAACAATTGAAGTCACAAAGAAAAGGTTGATATTGAGCATACAACTACTTGATTGGCGGGCAATATGATAACGATCTCAATCGAGTGACTAAAATCGATATCGGAAACACGGAATTCAACAACACAAAATAAAGATAGTGGAAAAATTAAGATGAGAATTAGAAGAAATTGAGATGAGAATAGAAGAAAGAAAGGCTAATTGAATCAACAATCAACCAAGGGAGAAGAGAACTCAATCAAATACATGAGAAACCAAATTGAATCCACAAGATGATAACTCGATGATCAATTAAGCAAAGAAGATAACACAAGCAATACGGGAATCCACCCTAATCACTCATTCTAAACTAATAATTGGAATTGAACCCAATCAATATCCTAACCTAAAATATCAAGTCTATTCAAGACAATTCAATCATCAAAAATCTAAGTATGAAAATGGCTAAGGCAACTATTTATAGTTATTGCCTTTACACAAATAGCCTATTACAAAAATAGCTCAAAAGTGACTATTTTGGAAATAACCCACAAGGACCCTTCTTGATTGCTCAAATGGCATCTTGATCACCCATGGCCTTGTGTATTTGTTTCTCCATAGCTTCCTCCGGGCTCCAAGCTACCATCCATATGTAGAAGCCCCTCAAATTATGCTCCAAGCTAACCAAGATCGTATCATCCTCCCCTTCTTCAAAAGGATTCGTCCTCGAATCCGAACCTTGCAAAAACATAAGAAGGACAAACAACAAACATATCCTCATAGCATGAGGGTTAGCACACGGGTTATCAACCATATCAACTTGCCAAGGAGGCACACATTTAAAATACAACCAACTATCCTTTGTGTCAAATAAGAGCAATGTATTGTAGAACATACAAAGGATCCAGCTATGAGAAATATCATGGAACAAAGAAACCTCAAAGGTCCTAAGACACAATTGCTTCCCTATTCCCCCATAAGACCATACCAAATGTGGTGTCTCCATTGGTTCAAACACCCATGAGTGTTTACCGGGGTCAAAGATATAAAAGACCCACATAGTTTGGTCACAAAGGCAAATGGACCAACCCAAGAAACCCCTACCTCTATATAAAATAAATCCCATACAAACATGGACATCATCATATGCAAAGAGGTAGTAGAGAAAGGTGTTACTTAAATGAACTTCATCCAAGGTGTGCCCACATATAGAATCACCCTTTGATCCACAAGCATTAAGGCCTTGATTAAGAGTAGGGTCACACAAGAATGAAGGGGTCATTAGAGAACATACACCCCTTTCCTTTTGACCACTAACCCCTCCAATAAACGTACTATCATCTTTCAAGAAGAGAGTTTCGTCTTTGAAAAGTGTGTCATCATACCATAGTGAATTCTCAATCACTTGGTAGCCTTCAAGAGGGGATACACTTCCATCTTGCCAAAACACATCACTATGCATTTCATCTTCATTAGTCATGTGAAGCTCAAACAAGGGATTGTCCTTAAAAACATACTCCACCTCAAAATCCTCATGACAAGAATTAGAAATGGAATCAACACGCAAGGAATCATCACTTCTAAGTAAAGATCCTACATGACTAACTACATGACCAACTATATCATTACCATTACTAAATTGAGGTTCATTTATCACATCACACAACTCCTTAATTAGTAAGTCATCATTACAAGCAAGTTGGTCAACACCACAATGAATACTAGTTAGTAGCATATCAAGCTCAAAAGAATCACACACATGATTACCATCATTATAGCCAACTAGCATTTGACTACCCCCATTACATGACAATACATTTTCACTCAAGTCACAAGTGGTAACACTAGATGGACTCAAATCGATCTTACTAGAAGAATCAATCAAGTCATCTATAGGATCAACTAGTGTTTGGGCACTCACAACAATGGCATCATCATCATGCAACAAGGTGTCATCAAGATCATCACAAGGTAAAGGCTCTTTAAGCTCACACATATACAAGCTATCACTTACACTCAATTGTCCACTAACCACATAATGATCTTCCAAGTTTAATAAAGTGCAAGAGTTAGCTTTGTTACCTTGTAGCTCATAGGAAGAATTGCCTTCACCTTGGTTACAAACACTTGAGCACAATTGCTTCCTTTGAAATCTTTCAACCACTTCATGATGTTCCACATTTTGAGGTTCCACAATAGGTTTGCTTCCAAGAATACCTGCACAAGAATTAAGACAACTAGAAAAAGAAGAGAGGGTACAAAAGTTAGTATAAGGTTGTGACAACCCTCTCACATCACTCCACACAACCTCTTCTTTTTCCACTCTAGAGTTGTCACTTATCACACCCTTACTCCTCTCAATCTTTTGTCTCTCAATTTCATTGGAATTCGGACAAGTGCCAAGTATCCCTTGTGAAGGGTTAGATGATCCTTTCACTTCAAGCTTCCACTTTGGTGCACAAGGTGTGGATGTTTTGACTTCCATGTTCAACTCCTTAGTGGGTTCATCTTCATGAGGAGTAGTTTTCTTCAACATCTTTTGTAACTCTTCGGGATTAAGATTGGCAACCCATCGAATGACCTTGTCAACTCCTCTTTGTATGGCATCCCCTAATTCTTTAATTCTTAAAGATTCAAGATCCCTCACCGGAAGGGGCTCATTTGATTTCACTCTACTTTCATGGCTTATTGATCCTTCAATTCTACCTCCAACATCATTACCATAAGGAGAACAAGTCACATTATAAGAAGAATAAGAAGTATAAGTTCTTGCATTCCAAGAAGTAGAGGATGTTCTTCTCTTATGGTTCACACAACGTCTTCGAATTGGTTGCACCCACACATCTATACCCCCTCGACTAGGATAAGAAGTAGCACAAGACAAGGATGGTAATTCATCTTCACAATATCTCCTTCTATCACAATCTTCCTCAAATGATTCATAAGAAATATGGGAGAAATCATCGTACCTCACATCGTCTTCATCATCATGGTGTGTACTATGAGAATCCCCATACTCTTCATCTTCACTATCGGATTTACCATAAGATACTTCTACTCCTTCATGTTCATCATAAGAGCCATAAGCCCCATTCATTTCACATTCATTTTCGAAGTAGAAGTTCTCACAATCATATAACTCATGATCACAATCATAGCCTTCATAAGATTCCCCTTCAAAAGATTCTGAGGCTATGGATGACATCCTTCCTTATACCTTTTGTACCTACAAAACTAGCAAACAAGTTAGTAATAAAATCCTCACGCCACTCTTTATGTAAGCTCTCAACTCACCTACTATGGCTTCTTTCCCAAATTGATAGTGTTACTAGTTTTGCTCAATCAATTCAAGGTTATCTAACCTTGTGGAGAAATGGATCCTTGTGACTCTTGAAAGAAGGATGACTCAAACAAAACTAAAAGGACTTGAATCAAGAAATTAACTAAGAAATAAAAGAGAAAAACACACAAAGAAACGCACAAGAAAAAAAACGGACTCAAAGAACTTGATAATATTTAGTAGGGTAATCTACTAACTAAAATCAAGTTATGAACCTAAAAGAAGGTAGATTTAATGAAAAATAAATTAATTTACCAAGATTTGTACTAGAAAAATCATTCGGGAAGAAATTGAATTGAATTCCATGGAGAAAAACTTGAAAAACACTTGAAACTTGCTTGAAAAGCATCCAAAGCCGACGCTGAAGGGGTTTGGAGCCGGCTGGACCATGCTGGAGCCAACTGAGGAGGCCTGGAGCTGCTGGCTGGGGCGGAAGCTGATGGAGTAGATCGGCTGGACACGGAAGCCACCGGCTGGGCGCGGAAGCCGGATAGTTAACGGCTTGCTAACGCGGAAGCCGCGTTCTGATCGGCTCAGACGCGGAAGCTGATCCTCTCACGGCTCAATTTCGCTGGAGCTGACGTGGTTGGCTTGCACGGGTGGGACCGGGACAGCTGGCTGTGTCAGATTGGTCCACGAAATTTGCTGGAATTTTTTTCTCTCCTTAATTTCCAGATATTTTTGTATTCCTTTGGCCCCACAAACACCTTTACACTTTCCCTTTCTTTTCTTTTTGGAATAAACACCACCTTTTTGAAGATTCTTGCTCGACAATTTATTAATTTCATGAAGAACACTATGAACATGGATGAACTTCAAAAATTCATAAGTTCCTCAATTTAACTCCGGTCTTCACCAAATTTTATATACGAGTTCCTTTCAACACCACGAACAAACTCAAATAATTTTTAGCCTTCAATTTCAAGCCAAAAATAAACCCATTTTCTCCATGTTCGAGCTATGAGTAACACCATGAACAAGTAAATTTCAAATCTTCATAACTTCTTCGTTTTAGCTTTAAATTTTACGAAATTTGAGATTTAGACTCCCATTGCTATAGAGAATAAACCTCAATGCCTTTCAAGCTCCAATTTAGCCTCAAATAACAAACCCACTTCACCTTCTTCAAACTTTTTTAAGCTTAACAATGGTGAAATTTTGAAACACCTTCAAATCAACCCGAAATCGTCTCAAATTTTAGGAGAAGCTTCCTCTTAAGCTAGAGAACAAATCCCAATACTTTTTCTAGCTCGAATCTCTCCTAATCTTCAAGATTCATTTTCAAGTTTTCAAACTTTCAAGCTCCTTTAATGGTAAAATCTTCCATACAACTCAAAATCACTTGAAATCTTGGATTTAGACTCAAAAAATACTAGAGAATACGAATCTAGTGTCAAAAACAACAAATCAAACACAAAAAAAATCAATTTTCTTTTTGGACGAATTTTTCAATTTTTTTTTGTTTTTAAAATTATGAACCTAGAACTTAAGATTAATGGAACAACTCTTAAAACCTAAGCTCTGATACCAAGATGATAACGATCTCAATCGAGTGACTAAAATCGATATCGGAAACACGGAATTCAACAACACAAAATAAAGATAGTGGGAAAATTAAGATGAGAATTAGAAGAAATTGAGATGAGAATAGAAGAAAGAAAGGCTAATTGAATCAACAATCAACCAAGGGAGAAGAGAACTCAATCAAATACATGAGAAACCAAATTGAATCCACAAGATGATAACTCGATGATCAATTAAGCAAAGAAGATAACACAAGCAATACGAAAATCCACCCTAATCACTCATTCTAAACTAATAATTGGAATTGAACCCAATCAATATCCTAACCTAAAATATCAAGTCTATTCAAGACAATTCAATCATCAAAAATCTAAGTATGAAAATGGCTAAGGCAACTATTTATAGTTATTGTCTTTACACAAATAGCCTATTACAAAAATAGCTCAAAAGTGACTATTTTGGAAATAACCCACAAGGGCCCTTCTTGATTGCTCAAATGGCATCTTGATCACCCATGGCCTTGTGTATTTGTTTCTCCATAGCTTCCTCCGAGCTCCAAGCTACCATCCATATGTAGAAGCCTCTCCAATTATGCTCCAAGCTAACCAAGATCGTATCACAATACAATTACAAATGATCATTAGTCATATTGAATCACTAGTATAATAAAATATTTGTCTTACGTGAAAAATTTTAAGGGCTACCTTTCCTAGGATTACCATGTGAACCTCTGCGACATAAAAGCTTATGATCTGGCATATATTAATATGCAGGAGCCATGTGTGGCATGGCATTCAAGCTTGAGAACAACCTATGTTATACAACCTAGTTTTATCTGTAGTATTCTATTGGTGCTGGCACCTCTCACATATTTGTACAATTTCATTAAATCTTAGTTCACCAGTTAGACAAATGTGCAGCACAAAGTGATCATAGGCTGTTTTTACAGTTTTATTTACTTTATATATGTATCACTGTATAATGAAATGTAATAAATTTCAAGTTACTAGTTATTTGCTCATCCTCTGCAACTTGTTAATCAAATAGGCGGGCTTTGGAATCTGTCATGACCCAGACCGTCGTGAGTGGCACCCACCCAACCCCCAGATGAGCGAACCAATAGAGTTCAACCCTTAGCCTAGACTAACAGCCTAAAACCAGCAGCAAATAGCAAACTAGCAGTTCAAATCAGCAAAGAACTATATCATTAAGATTATCCTGCGGAAAATCTCCCTAGAAACTGAAAGTCATCGTACCAAACACTACCAATACTAGAGTACGAGGATACAACCCCAAAACTTAAAACAGTAAAGTGATAGTCTAAGCCCGGAACAATTGAGTTATAACTTAAAAGATAAGCATCAAGGCGGCTTGGTCGAACGGCTCACCCTTGATATCTTGGAACAGTCCGGCCTACAGGTGAGGTCGTGCGTCACTCTCCGGAAGATTTCTTGTACTCACAACAAAAATAAGCAAGTGCAGTATCAGTATACAACTACCGTGTACTGGTAGGATCATCAGCCAGTTTCTAAATAAACAGTGTATAAGCAGTACAACAAATTAAGTAATTAGTATAAAAGACATGCAACCAGTCAACAGACTCTAAACTACAAGTCTCTACCTAGTTTGTTTCCGCATGAAATCCATCTCTTATAACTCTAAACCACCATTATATACCAATAATTATACCTTTCCGTCTAGCCCGGACCCAACCTGGGATCCCCTCTAAACAACACCTAAGTGTCAATGAACAACCCGGCCTAATCCAAGACCCACTTAACAATTATAACAAAATTCCTCGGTCACTCAAGGACCACCAAAACAAGTATCACATTTCAGTAAAACAGCTCGGTCCACTCACAGAATCAATAACAGTCAATGCAATACAACAATAACAATGCAAAGATGCAGTAAAATAAACCCGTACTAGGCGTGGTACCCGAGCCAACCGTTAGTATTTCGTACTAGGCGTGGTACCCGAGCCAACCATTTATTATACCCGTACCAGGCGTAGTATCCAAGCTAACCGAATGTCAATAATCCACAGCCAATAGATGAACAAACAACTTGTAAACCAACAAGCAACACACGGTTCAATTCACAGACTGTAAAACAGGACCCTTAGACATTTTACATAATCCCTCTAAGCAGTGTAATTCATACAAGCACTTAGATGAGAATACAAACATGTACCATATTCACACAAATCGTAATCCATCACCTACCTCGAAATGATCCAAGCTCTACTCAACCCGAGCTTTCCCATGTTCTGGATTCCTTTCTCCCTCTTGGTCTAAAATAAGAGTCCGGAGCCAAAAGGGCAACTTTTTTTTTCGAAAATTCCAAAACAGCAATTGAAATTTTATTATAGACCAAAGAGGCAAAGGCGTGCCCCTTGGTGCGCCTTACCACAGACGTTAATGGCGATGGCCTGCCACACGCCTTACAAGGCGGGCAAGACTGCACGCCTTACACTTTTTGACAGCCGACATGATATATGGCGTGGCCTGCCACACGCCTTACAAGGCGGGCAGGACCACGCGCCTTACCCAGTCCTTATTCTCGAGGTGGCCAAGGCCAAGGGAATATATTCCCTTCACGTGAAAGAAAAAGACAAGCCTCTTGTGAAGGCTGACAAGGCGTGCAGCCTGTCACGCCTCACAAGGTGGCAAGGTGGACCCCCAAAGACCCATTCTGCATGCACACCGCCATGCATGTTTATAAATAGTAGGAATGTTCATTTGTAAAAAAAATTCACACACAATCAGAAGTATTATACGTAAAAAAATAAATCTTGTTACCTTCAAATTTTTGAAAATTCAATTTGTGTAAGAAAGGTAATTATAATATTAAATATCTTGTTTTTTTCTTATTATATTCAATTATAAAAATTAAATTTACAATCTTATGGTTACTAATTTTAATTTTATTTGTGTATAGTTATGGAATATTCACACTTTGTACATTCCGGTCCAATGAATTATGATGTGTAATGTTTACAACATAAACATCGTTCAGAAGCAATATGGACCGGAGAATTAAAGGGAGAAGACGCATGTTTGATCGTACGCCGTGCAGATTCGGAATTCTGGCAACATATAAAAAATCATTCATTTCATCCTCGTATTTTAAATTATTTTAGTCTTTGCGGATTTAGAGGAGTAATTGATGTAGGATTTGTGCCCTGCGATTATGGGCTAATTTCTGCATTGGTTGAAAGGTGGCGGCCAGAAACGCATACCTTTCACTTTAAAATGGGAGAAGCAACCATTACATTACAAGACATAGAAATTATGTTCGGAATGATTGTAAATGGAACCCCTGTTCTTCAACAAGGGGCTAATGAGTTAGGACTCAATGGAAGACGACAATTATTTGAGGAATTAACTGGATGGATTCCCCCAGTTGATTGTTTTCAAGGAAATAGGATATTTGGTCCTAAAATAATTACATATATCGAAAATTTAGATGAAATTACGGATGAGTCAACGGAGTTAGAGGTGCAAGAAAGAGTTAGATTGTACCTATTTTGTTTGTGTGGGGGAACAATATTTTCCGACAAGTCTGGATGCAAATTTAGTTCAGACTACTTGATTGACATGCGTGACTTAAACGCAATGTCAACACAGGCTTGGGGAGCAGTTGCGCTGTCATACTTATATTATTGTTTATGTCGCGCATCGATGAAAGCTTCCAGTGATATTTGTGGTTTTCTTTCGTTAGTTCAGGTAATAATAATGTAATTTTTCATGTTTTTGTATTTAAAAAATTAATTATTTTTTTAGGTATGAGCTTGGGAGCGTATTATTCCACTGCAGCCGCAGCCATTACCATTTATTTTGAACGATGAACATTCCGAACCTCCTACTGCACTTGCACGTAAATGGTCTCGCGGTAGACATCATCAAAATGAGGCTCGACATGTTCTTGCAGTAATTAGAGATGTATTGGATAATTTAACTGATGTTCAGGTAATTAATATTTTAATTTATTTTTTATTAAAAACTTTGTGTAATCTCATGTACTAAAAATATTAAATTTTTATTATTTTATAGTTTATTTGGCAGCCTTATTCGGAACCAATTATTAATGCGTTGTCCGAGTGGTGTCAACGGGGACGTAATTTTTGGATGACTAAGGTGCCACTTATTTGTAGAATTTATCGTGAATGGCACATGGTAGATTGTGTAGTCCGATAATTTGGGTTTGCTCAACATATACCTGAAGCATCTCTGTATGACACACAATATTTTAAACATGATAAGCGCAACAGAATAACACCACAATTGCAACATATGTTGAATTATACGGAAGCAATGTGGAATCAACGCGGAGGTTATATTTTTGAGCCCAATTATATGACCAACCCAATGGACTACATTTATTGGTATTTACGTCATTCACGTATGTTTATTTCAAATTCGAAACATGTTGTTAAAGTTGGATATCAACCCATGGCAGGCAGGCATGAAGCATTGGTATGTATATTCTATTTTTTTTATATATGTGAATGATATTTTTTTTAGTAAATGATAATTTTTTTATATTTAATTTTTTAGGCTAGAGGACATGAAAAGATATATCGATACGCTCGTATGATTGAGAATGATCAAAATCGATCAGCCGAAGCGAAAGAAGTTGTAATGGAACTTGCACGTTTTGCAAAAGAATCAATGCATACTGCTTATTTGGGAACACGTCTAAATTTTGATCCGAATTATACACTGCCAAATGAATATGCTGAACCACCACCAGTTCAAGTTCGTTGTCGGACACGACAAGCTGCACCGAGAGAGGGTGCTCGTCAGGGTGGCAGGGGCGGTGGACAAGATCGTCGGGGTGGAGTTTGTATTGGGCATAATTTACAGGATGAAGAAAATGCGGATAATAATGGTGAACAATTTGATGGTAATATTAATTTGTCGTTGGCTACTCCTGAGACGTATTATCCAACATTTGATTATACTGGAGCTTCGACAAGTGGGGCGAATGTTGTAACTCCACAAGTTGGGATACATGGTTTTGGACAATTCAGCGGATGAAATCCCGAAATGAATACTAACATGCGTGAATTTTCCTTAACTAACTCTTCATTTCCTGGGAGATTAAATTTTTCTGAGGTAAGTATGCTATGTTGTATAATATTTTATTAATATTTATTTTATAATTAAATAGCATATTATTAATTTTTTATGTTTTTATAGGTGTCAACGTCCCATGTTTTCAATGTTGATGAAGGACCTTCGCAAGCATATGTATGTTGTGATTTTTGAAATTTACGTACTTTTTATATTAATATAATGTAGATTTATTTATTACTAATAAATATTTTTTACAGCATGAAGATAATCTTCGAAAATCAACAAGATCACAAGTACCCAGATATTATTTCACCGGTAGCTGCATGAATCCACAACAGTCAGAGCCCGAACCCCCTACAAGACGTTAAAAATTTACCTTTTGTATTTTATATTTTCATGTAATATATTTTTTATTTTATATAATATTTTTCTATTTTGCACTACTAGAAATTAATTGTTAAATTAATACTTTTTTTCACTTTTTTTTTATTTTTCTGTTAAATTAATAAGCAGAAAAAATAAAACTTTACAAATTACAACTAAAAAAAACTCTAGTTAGAACATGTTAATGAGAACCATTTATGCAAATGTGATGCATGCAAATAATTTAAAGAAAATATAATAGAAAGATATCTGTTCTCAAAACTTAAAATCAAGTGTTAACACTTTAACTTAAACACACAATACTTTTTGACCAAACACATCAATCTATTACCAGTGTTAACACTTTAAATTAAACACACAATACGTATTTATAATGCATGCAAATAATTTAAAGAAAATATAATAGAAAAAAAAAGTAGTAGTACCAATTATGAAAGGCATAGTTCTAAGACCACCCTTTCTTGATTTCTTGATTAAACCCCATGTTATCTTAATTTCTCGCATTAAATTTTATGCTTCCAAATTCTAATAAGTTACATGAAGGCATCACAATATAAAATAAATTAGTAAAAAAAATATAATATTTAAATAAAAATTATGAAAAAATTTCTTCGTCCGACATGTTACAATCAGACCCCCAATCTGGATCAATGTCAAATTCATTTTTATGTTCATCAAAACGCCATGAACATATACGCATTCTATTATTTTCTTCACGAACACGATTTGGAGCAAGATTAAGCTCGAGCGACGAACTACGTGGCATTTGAATTGCACGACGTTTTGGACGACGATATAGATTACGTTCTCTTAAGTCTATCTCCAAATTATGTGCTTTTGGAACATGATAGTTTCATTCTCTCCTCATGACACGGTTGTAATTACTGTTATAGCGATTTGTCGGATTGAGTGAGTACTCAAATTCACGCTCCAATAACTATTTTCTTCCCATTGTTTCAAAAATATCACCTGGATGATATGTCATCGGACCTCTTTGCCAAAAAAATAGATTCCAAGATGACATTTTAAAATTTTTGTTTGTGTAAATGTAAGAAAATAAGTGCTCACACTGAATATTGTTTATTTATAATGTAAAAAAAAGTAGTTTACGGATTGAATACTAATAATTTTATTCATTGATTTGATGTGTCACTGAAAACCCTAAAAAAATATTCCTTGTAAGGCGTGCAGGTGTACACGCCTTATAAGTCGTGGACCCTGCCACGCCTTACATGAAATATTTTTTTAGGGTTTGCAAAACTTTTCAGTGATACATCAAATCAAGCTGAAAAATAATTTATTATGGAATATGCAGTGATACACTATAAATATCACCATTTAAAATATGAAAAAATAATATTTTTTCTAACAATGTATAAAAAACAATCATTGAAAAGTTAGTAGATTTATACTTCTTTCATTTTTAATTTTTTTGATCTACTTTTTTTTAAGTTCCTTTAAATATATTGTGGTATATTTAAGATTATATTTTAACAGTGTTATATCAAATCAATTAAAAAAATATGTGTTATATCAAATCAATTTAAAAAGATTGATAGATTCCTGATAATTGCGAATCTTGAAAATTTACAATAACGCGTGAAGTGTGTCAGCTAGGGTTTCTGTAGGAAGGCGTGCAGTGTCACACGCCTTACAAGGCATGCTGGCTGACACGACTTACAAGTCGTAAAGCCTGCCACGCCTTGTAAGTCGTGGACCCTTACACGCCTTACAGGGCACACTCTGCTGTCCTAATCCAATATAAATTTTGCGTATTCACCCTTATAAAAAATATACAAATACTACAATGTCTTACAATAATAACAAAAATGGTGCAAGTTCTTCCTCACATCCAACACAAAATAGTCCATTTGCTTATTTTTTTTCCTGAAAATAGAAATGATAGCTCAGATTCTGGATCACCAAATAAGAATTGGGGTTCATGAGATCCATACGAATTTGAAATGGATATGTACAAGCCACATATGTTATTGGAACGTGATAATAATTTTCGAATATTACAAAAGTCAGATCCATGTGAGTATTACTGTGGATTAAGACGAGAGTGGGAGTATAGGTTCGATGAGTCTAATCGTCTTGTTCGAGAACTTAAAGAATTAGGAGCACCTATACCACGCCATTTTTATATGGTAATGAAACGTCAAGATCAAGATGACTACGAGGTAGCTGTCAAACAAATTCGGAAAGAAAATAATAGGATGCTAGTAAGACGTTGCAGATACTACTTTCTTAATTCGACTGAAGAACAAGCGGCAGCAACAAATCGCTTGTTGACATCTATTGAAAGGACAAATATTTTGGCAAATGAAACCTACCAATCAGAGGACGAGATGCCTAATGAAGGCCAATAATTTAATTTTTTGAAACGTAATTTAATTTTCAATAAACATATGCTTATACTTTTTTAAAAGCTTAAACTCTTAAAATTTTTGTGTGCCCTTTTAATAATGTAAATATTATAAAATTTTATAAATTATACATAAAAATTAAGCTTAAGCATTACAAACACAAACATAAAAATTGAAACTAAACTTAAAATAACAAATAAAGATGAAAATTTTAAATAAACACAAACTTAAGCATTTAAAATTAGGGAAAATGGTTCAGAACACACCTAAACTATGACCGAAATTGCTGTAACACACTCCAACTTTGTGGGGGTCCTATGACCCTCCTGGACTATTTAATAGTGTAATATTGAGGGTATTATCAACATAGCTGGACGTGCAAGTGAACACACGTATAAGCAACAACTTTAAAACAATAGATTGAAAGCAAAAATCACAAGAAATTTGAATGATTTGTGTTATTTGATCAATAATTCTAAAGATAAAGTTAGAGAGTTTTAGGAAAATCCTAAGGTTAATGGAAGATAAATTAACATTAATGATAATTGACTCCTCTTTTTGGTAGCGTGTGTAAACACTCACTTTAGTTTGAGTGATTTAATGGTCCAACTAAGCTGATAATATCCTCAATATTACGCTATAAAATAGTCCAGGAGGGTCATAGGACCCCTACAAAGTTAGAGTGTGTAACAGCAATTTTGGCCATAGTTTAGGTGTGTTTTGAGTCATTTTCCCTTAAAATTACATTTCAAATAATACATAAAAATAGAAATCTATTACAAATACTACAAATTTCATCGAGGACAACGTGCCTTATTGTGACCTGTTTGCTTACAAATACTACATTTTCGTACCATGCGAGCAGGAGCAATGTCCATATCATTCTTGAGTCGGCTTCTTGAGTCCACACCAGATGTCTGCAAATATTTTGTGTTTGCAACTAAATGAAATGACGAAGGTGGCCAATACACTTCCTCACCCAGGGGAACAAAAGTGCCACTATATGTTTTCTTGTAATACTCTGCACTGTAATACTTGCTGACATAATCCTTCGGCTGAATTCCATGGATTCCACAAAATTTAATAGCATGTGAGCATGCCATGTGATAATTTTTCCACTTTCCACAAGAACATTTCTTAGTCTTTGCAGTAACTTTGTGAACATTTCCACCCTTACCATCTTGTGCAAATGTTTTAATCTCAAATACACCATCACCACTCTGATAAGTCATCATATCAGTATGTGATTGAGCTCTTTGCCAATATTCTCGAATTTTTTTATCTACACAAAGAGGCCAAGGGGCATTTTTTTCTAGTAAAGCAGTCGCAAAATTATTTCTTTCATCAAAACGATCAACTAAAGCTTTGAACGTCATGCGCACCATTGCAGTCACTCCGATACATTTGTTGTCATAGACCCCCATCTACGACCACCATCCTTGTACATTGTCCATTTTTCTAAAGGATGACTCATTAACCACATATGCGCTTGAGGTAACAATGCATGAATTTGCTCCATTCTTTGCAAGAATTTTTTTTCTTGGTGCTCAATAGCAGCCAACCACATTAGATTTTTGAGTTCTTTATCTAAAAAGTTTTTGTTAAAATTGACTTTCAAGTGTCGAACACAAAATCTGTGATGTATTTTTGGTGGTTGCAACCAGTTGTGAGATTCAACACATCGTAAAATTCTTTTATGGCGGACTGAAATGAGGCCAATGTGATTTCTCTCACCAACAACATGAGTCCATAATAATTTCAAAAACCATGACCATGAATCATAACCCTCACGCGCAATTACAGCGTATGCAAGTGGAAAAACATTTCCGTTTGTATCAATTGTAACAACGATTAGGAGTTTAATATCATACATGCCATAAGATGAGTGCCGTCTATTGAAATGACAGGCCTACAACTTTTGAAACCATCAATGCATGCTTTAAAAGTCTAAAATAAATATTTGAATATTTGCTCACCTTGTATTGTTGTAGAATCGTGCACCCACTCAACAATAGTGCCTAGATTAAAATATTGCAAGGCTGTCATATATGCAGGTAATACCTTGAAAGAACCTTCAAAAGTATCGTACACCCTTTCAAATGCCTTTCTTCGACCTTTTTGAGCTTTTCTGTAACTAGGAGTAAAATGGTGCAATCCTTTGATGATTTCGCGAACCTTCTTGATATTAATATTTGGGTCCTCCATAATATAAGGAATTAATGAAGTAGCAATAAAATTGTTGTTTAGATTGAAATGATCCTCCCTATACCAATCCGGAGTACAACTGTGTTCAATCATCTTTCCTGCTTTCCACATACCACCTGAAATCTCTCTAAAGCGTATCATCCATTCGCACCCCGCATTATATTGTTTGCAAATAACCTTCCAACTGTCTCCCTTAGATTGATCACAAAGGTATTCCGTTCCTTTGGCCATACTATACATTCTCACAGCAGATTTCATTTGCTTTTTATTTATGAATATCATACCTGATTGGAGATAAAAAAAATATTATTCATAATTAGACTCACTAAAATAATTTAATTGAATATTTTTATATATCAAAAATCTAACCTGACTTAATATTTTCTGGATTATTCTTATTTCAAAGTGGAGTTCGAAAAGAATCATCATTCACTATGAACTCAAACTCTTTCGAGCTTTCTTCAGTGTGATTCAAATATGAAATTGTTTTAGAGAAATCATTACTAGTATAATCACCAGTAGGTGCAGTCTCTCTATTAACATTTTCATCATCATCAGAGGTTTGATTATCCTTCGTCGATTCATAGTGTGCAGGTTCGTCAATGTCCGGCTCCACTAGTAAATCATCACAGTGGCCCATAATTTATCCGAGCTGAATAAGCATACCTCCACAATTATTAGACCT
The DNA here is from genome assembly GCA_003996215.1 of Jaltomata sinuosa. Lineage (NCBI taxonomy): Eukaryota > Viridiplantae > Streptophyta > Magnoliopsida > Solanales > Solanaceae > Jaltomata > Jaltomata sinuosa. Next base: position 164,058 of record QJPP01000420.1, read on the forward strand.
ATAAATTTTATAATATCAACTGATTAAGTATAAAATAAATATTACTTAATTAAATAAAAATATCTTTTTATTACCTATCAATTGTTTCCACGGGAGGACATTGTGGACTGCTTGAATTAAAATTTTTAAAATCTCTAGACGCATTGCTAGGTCTTGCCGTATCAAAATTATTCACAAATTCAGAAAAATTTTGATACTGTGTTTCACATACACCATCAAATTGTGTACCCGAATCACAAAAATGACTTGACGGCCTTTCAATGTCTAACATTGTTTGTTGTTGCACTGCCCCTCTTGAATCAACATTTAAATTCGGCAAATAACAAGTTTCTCTAAGATCAAACTCACTATCGCCGGATTCTTGAACATTAGGGGAATGTTCAACTAACGCATACATATCAAGCGTTTGTAGATCCATGTGGCGATTAGCAAAAACTTCACTAGTACGAAGAAATAAAGATAAAGAATCATCATTCCAAATACAAGTTTCATGAAATATTGGCTGTCCATCGGATGTAAAATAACCTGGATATCGACCAGAGATAACCACTACATCTTCAGGATTACTAACACCCATTTTTTTCTAAACAAAGTTTGCAAACGTTCATATTTCAGAGATAATGGAAAAAATTGCACCACTTTAGGAAGTCGACTATATCTCACAAAACTGCCTTCATGCACAACTTCACCACCCCAATATAAATTCACTCTTACCTTATTTTCATTCATCTTAAAATTGGAGATGAGATGAGTAAAGTGTAAAAAACGTGAACATATATAGATAATATTTTTGTGCATGCATGGTGTTGTATGTAAACAAGGCGTTAAACTGTGTACGGCTTACATGACGGGTCGGCCCTGCACGCCTACCATCGTCATGTCAGCAGTCAAAGTGTAAGGCGTGTAGCCTTGCCCGCCTTGTAAGGCGTGTGGCAGGCCACGCCTTACCTAATGACGTCGTTAACGCCTGTGGTAAGGCGCACCAGGGGGCACGCCTTTGCCCCTCTGGTCTATAATGAATTTAGCCTTGTTGTTTTGGAAATTTTGAAAAAAAAAGTTGTCCTTTTGGCTCTGGACTCTCTAAAATAACATACAAGTACATGAAATTAACAAACAAGGCCTGCACATTACCCGAATTACACCAAATCCCAGAACCCCAGGCCACCCATGATCATTCCACCCTTTTTCCTGGGCTTTCCCACCATTAACTTCCCTAGTTCTATCATTTTCACGGATAAAAATAGAGAATTAAAAAATATGTGATCATTATATTTCACTTTTAACAATACCCAAGAACTTTCATGTTTAGAATCCCCTTTCTTCACCGGATTCCACCATTCCTAGGTTATTCCAACCTTCCCCCAAGTTCCCTCCTAGCAATTCTACCGCATAGGAAAAGTAGTACGATGTTTGTGGAGTAGAAACCTGACCTTAGGGAAGAAAAACGATGAAGAACGGAGAAGAAACGCCTGAAATTGCCCTAGTTCTTCTCCCAAATGAATTGTAGAAAACTGAACTATTTTGGGGAAGTTTTTGCATTAAAAACCCGTCGGCCTGCTATAGCGGTCTTCGCTCTGCTATAGCGGATGACTTCCGTTATAGCAGTCTTAAGCGGCGTTGACCGCCTTGACTTTCTCTATAGCGGTATTTTCCACCGCTATAGTGGAGATCGCTACGACGGAGCCGTTGCGCTAGTCACGGACAGAATGTCCGAAAATCTCTAAAATTTTCCCATTTTACAACACACTGGTTTTCCCTCGATAATCCGGAATAACCCATTTCACGTCAAACGCGATTCTGAGAGTTCTACTTACCCAAATTTGATTCTGAAAAGTCCCTCGGACTCCTTAATGTCTTGGCTACGTGGAAAACTAGCTCAAAACAAGACACCTAACCCAATCCTTACCCATGTTTCCCTAGACTCTGCCTCGCTCCAAATCCGACCGAGGCTAGTCTAGCCCAGAATTTCAAACTCTCAAACTTGGAGTTTTCTAACTTTAGAACTTGGCACGATTGAACTACCCGTAACAACGGACCCAGTCATTACAACAGTTACCAATTTACCCATCGTTCATCCCCAAATGATCAAACCTGAATTTACGGAAATAAAGGAAAGAAAGTGTAGTACCTGAATCCTCAAACAACTGAGGGTACTTGTCCCGCATGTCCTTCTCGGTTTCCCAAGTGGCTTCCTCAACCGGATGATGCTTCCACTGAACTTTTACCATGTCAATTACCTTTGTCCTCAACCTCCGTACATCCCGAGCAAGAATCAAGACTGGTTCCTCTTCATAACGAGGATCCTTATCAAAAAGTACTTCATCCCACTTGATGATGTAGTTCCCATCCCCATGGTATCGCTTAAGCATGGATACATGGAATACCGGATGGACGCCCGACAAAATGGGCGGCAGTGCTAACTTGTAAGCCACTGGCCCCACAATCTCAAGAACCTCAAACGGACCGATGAACCGAGGGCTAAGCTTGCCCTTCTTACCAAACTGCATAACTTCCTTCATTGGTGACACCTTCAGTAATACCTATTCACCAACCTAAAACTCCATGTTCCGGACCCTGCGATCTGCATACTCCTTCTGCCTGCTTTGGGAAGCCAGCAATTTGGCCTGAATGCCCCTTACCTTTTCATGTGCTTCCTTTACTAAGTCCACACCCAGGGGATTTACATCGCCTTCCTCAAACCACCCAACCGGTGATCTGCAGTTCCTCTCATACAATGCCTCAAATGGTGCCATGTCAATACTGGAATGGTAGCTATTGTTGCACGAAAATTTGCACAATGGTAGAAACTGGTCCCAATGTCCCCCGAAGTCCATCACACATGCTCTCAGCATATCCTCCAATACTTGGATCGTCCTCTCCGATTGACCATCAGTCTGAGGGTGGAAGGCTGGGCTAAAGGTGAGTTGTGTACCCAAATCTTCATGTAACTTGCCTTAAAACTTAGAGGTAAACTGCGTACCCCTGTCTAAAATGATGGACCGTGGTACCCCATGTAGTCTCACAATCTTCTTCACGTAGATCTTGGCCAATTACTGCAAATTATAATCCACCTTGACTGGAATGAAATGAGCAAACTTGGTCAGCCTGTCAACAATGACCCAAATCGAGTCATACTTCCCCAATGTCTTGGGAAGACCCACCACGAAGTCCATGGCTATCCTTTCCTACTTCCACTCTGGAATTGACATTCTCTGAAGTAGTCCTGCTGGTCTCTGGTGTTCATACTTTACCTGCTGGCAATTCTGACAATTGGACACAAAATCAACTATGTCCCTTTTCATCCTGAGCTACCAGTAATGCTGCCTCAAGTTTCTGTACATTTTAGTCACACCCGGATGAATTGAGTACCACGAACCATGAGCTTCTGCCAAGATTTTCTGAATTATATCATCAACCCGAGGAACACAAATCCTCTCTCTGAAATTTAGCACTCCTTCAGAGTCTAACGTGACGTTCTTGGATTCCCCAGATATTACCTTACCTCGAAGCTTACTCAATTTTGGATCTTGAAATTGTTTGGCCTTTATTTTCTCTATGAAGGTGGCTTTGACCTTTATGCTGGCCAACAACCCACCTTGATCTGAAACACTCAAGTGCATGAACTTTGCCTCCAAAGCCCAAATTTCCTTTGCTAGTGGTCGTTTGGACACCCCCAAACAAGCCAAGCTACCCATGCTAACTGTTTTCCAGCTCAATGCATCGGCCACCATATTAGCCTTACCCGGATGGTATTGAATGGTCACATCATAGTCCTTTAATAGCTCCATCCACCTTCTCTGCCTCAAATTCAAATCCTTTTGCGTGAATACATATTATAGACTGCGATAATCTGTGAATACCTCACACCTGACACCATAAAGGTAGTGTCTCCAAATCTTTAGTGCAAAAACCACTGCTGCCAACTCCAAGTCATCAGTCGGGTAGTTCCTCTCATGCATCTTCAATTGCTGGATTCATAGGATATCACATTCCTATCCTGCATCAACACAGCACCCAAACCAGAATATGAAGCATCACAGTACACAATAAAATCTTTACCTTCAACCGGCAAGGACAATATAGGAGTCGTGGTCAGAAGTGTCTTGAGCTTTTGGAATGTCTCCTCGCACTTATCGGACCACACGAATGGTACATCCTTCTGTGTCAGCCTGGTTAGGTGAGTAGCAATAGAAGCAAAATTCTTAACAAACCTACGGTAGTACCCGCGAGCCCAACAAAACTTCTCAACTCTGTCATCGAGCTAGGTCAAACACAACTCTTGACTGCCTCAATTTTCTAGGGATCCACCATCACCCTCTTTTCTGACACTACATGCCCCAAGAACGTAACTGATGTCAACCAAAACTCACACTTAGTGAATTTTGCATAAAGCTTTTGATGTCTCAAGACATCCAACACAATACGAAGATGATTAGCATGCTCCTCCCTACTCTTGGAGTAGATCAAAATATCATCGATAAATACAATCACGAAGGAATCCAAATACGATTTAAGTACCCCATTCATCAGACTCATGAATGTTGTCGGCGTATTGTCAAACCAAACGACATTACTAGGAACTTGTAATGCCCATACCGAGTCTGAAAAGCAATTTTCGGAATGTCCTCAGGCCTAATCTTTAACTGATGGTACCCCGACCTCAAGTTGATTTTTGAAAACACCGATGCACCCTGAAACTGGTCAAACAAATCATTTATACGGGGTAGAGGGTACTTATTCCGGATGGTCACCTTGTTCAACTGCCTATAATCTATGTACATCCGCATACTACCATCCTTCTTCTTTATAAATAAAACCGAAGCACCCCAAGGCGAAGCACTGGGACGGATAAATCCCTTATCTAGGAGTTCCTATAGCTGAGTCTTAAGATCCCTCAACTCTGCCGTAGCCATACGATACGGGGGAATGGATATGGGATGGGTGTCTGGCTCCAGATCAATACCAAAATCTATATCCCTATTCGGAGGCATGACGGACAAATCCACTTGAAACACCTTTAGAAACTCAGAAACCATGGGAACTGACTCAATAGACGGGGACTCCACACTATCATCCCGGAGGTGAGCCAAGAAGGCTAGACACCCTCTCCCCACTAGCTTCCTAGCCCGACAAATGATATTATCTTAACTGGCTTAGGCCTGTATACTCCTTCCCACTAGTCTATCCTTACCCGGAATCTCTAGAGCCACAGTCTTGGTGCTACAGTTCAACACCGCATGATAAGGGGATAGTCAGGTCATACCCAAGATAATATCAAAATCAGCCATATCCAGAATTACCAAGTCTACCCAAGTATGCAACCCCACAAACACAACAGAACAGTCACGATAAACATGAGTCACAATCACAGACTCTCCAACCGGGGTAGAAACATGAATAGGGAAATCAAGGAAATCACAAATTAAGTCCAGACAAAATGCAAAATACACAGACACATAAGAATATGTAGAACCTAGGTCAAATAATACCTAAGCCATTTTATTGCAAACAAGAATGGTACCTGTGATCACCGCATCTAAGGCTTCCGCCTTGGTCCTTCCTGGAAAAGCATAGCAATGAGCCCGATTATCAATCTGGGCAATTTTGCGGGCCGGCTGCGCCGCACCCCTGCCTGCGTCGCCGTTCCCCCTGTCTCTCTGGCCTCCCTTAAAGTTACCTCGTCCACCCTGTGGATGACCTCTAGCATTACCGCCTCTGCCTGCCGGGACCACTGCTCTAGGCTGCTGCTGACCCTGCTTACCTGCCTGCCTATGTGGGCACTCCCTCTTAAAGTGGTCCAGATCACCACAATGAAAGCAACCACGGTCAAGTGCAGGCCTGCTAACTGATATGTAAGACGCTCATTGGCCTCTAGGAGCTGAAGACTGAGCTCTCTGACGACCACCTGTAGTAGCTGGCAGAGCTGACTGAATAGGACGGGCCGAGTAAGCCTGCTGATTCTGGTCCCCAGAGTATGAACCACCAAAATTTCCCTCATTCTGGGGCTTCTTGGCTAATGCCTTAGCCTGCCCCGTCTGCCTAACTCCCTCAAGTTACTTTACGTAATCCACTACATCATTAAAGCCCTTTCCTGAGGAGGTCATATGCACTGACAGTACTTGTAGCTCAGTTTCAAACCTTTCACAAACAATCGGACCCGTTCCTCCTCGGAACCCAACAGCTGTGTGATGAAACATGACAAGGCATGGAATTTAGCCTCGTAAGCAGAGACTGACATGACACCCTTCTCCAAGTTCAGGAACTCATCTTTCTTTCGGTCCCTCAAAGTATGGGGTACGTACTTCTTTAAAAACAAGGCATGGAACTGCTCCTAAGTCAGTGGGGGTAGAACAGAAGACCAGCACTCCACATGAGACCTCCACCACTGCTTAGCATCACCCTGCAGCTGAAATATGACAAACTCAACCCCATGCTGACATACAATACCCAACTTGTGCAACCTCTCATAGCAATTCAAGATGAACTCATAGGCATCTTCCTTGTTGGTACCCTGAAAGGTAGAAGGTTTCAACTTGAGAAACTTGGTCAGCATCTCATGCTCATTCCCTGTCATCACTGGGCCTAGCATTGGCCTGAAGAAATCATTCGTGCCTGAAGCTGCATCCATCCTAGGCGATGTAGTAACCGCTGGCTGAGTATCCAAGGCCTAATTCACAAAAGTCGCGGGTATGGCTCCAGTACCGACCAACCCACTCGGAATATTCCAAGCCTACTGAAAGGCTTTCGGTGTCATAGTAGGAAGGCCTGCACCCCCAATCGGTGCCGCCTTCGCCTGCGCCCCTTGTCCTCTACAACAACTTCCACATCTTCAGAAACATGTTCCTGAGGTGGGGGAGGGGTTGCTTCACGCACTTCAGAAGTCGCCTTAGCTCCACCCCTGGCGGGTGCTGCTCTACCTCATCCCCTGCCTCTTTCCCTACCTCTGCCACGAGCTGCCAGGCCCACTGGCCTCGCTCCATTGTTCCTCATAGTAAACATCTGCGAACAGAAGAGTGAATGAGGTTAGCTACTAATTTGTATCACCAGATACCAATTGGAATCAAGTTATAGCACGAAGAAAAGAAGAAAGAGATAGTTTTTTCTAAAGCCACATAGCCTCTCGAAGAAAAGTACGGACGTCTTCACACCGTTCTGCAAGACTCTAATAGACCTGTTTGGTACGACGAGATCAACGAACCCCTGGCTCTGATACCATATTTGTTATGACCCAGACTACCGTGAGTGGTATCCACCCAACCCCCGGATGAGCGAACCAATAGAGTTCAATCCTTAGCCTAGACTAATAGCCTAAAACCAGCAGCAAATAGCAAACTAGCAGTTCAAATCAGCAAAGAACTATATCATTAAAATTATCCTGCAAAAAATTCCCCTAGAAACTGAAAGTCATCGTACCAAATACTACCAATACTAGATTACGGGGATGCAACCCTAAAACTTAAAATAGTAAAGAGATAGTCTAAGCCCGAAATAATTGGGCTATAACTTAAAAGATAAGCATCAAGGCGGCTTGGTCGAACGACTCACCCTTCATATCTTGAAACAATCTGGCCTACAGGTGAGGTCGTGCGTCAACCTCCAAAAGATTTTTTGTACTCACAACAAAAACAAGCAAGTGCAGTATCAGTACACAACCACCGTGTACTGGTAGGATCATCAGCCAGTTTCCAAATAAACAGTGTATAAGCAGTACAACAAATCAAGTAATTAGTATAGAAGACATGCAACCAGTCAACAGACCCTAAACTACAAGTCTTTACCTAGCTTGTTCTCATATGAAATCCATCTCTTATAACTCTAAACCACCATTATATACCAATAATTATACCTTTCCATCTAGCCCTGACCCAACCTGGGATCCCCTCTAAACAACACCTAAGTGTCAATGAACAACCCGGCCTAATCCAAGACTCACTTAACAATTATAACAAAATTCCCCGGTCACTCAAGGACCACCAAAACAAGTATCACATTTCAGTAAAACAGCCCGGTCTACTTACGGAACCAATAACAGTCAATGCAATACAACAATAACAATGCAAAGATGCAGTAAAATAAACCCGTACCAGGTGATGTGACGCTAATTTACGTCACTTTTGACTCCTTTTTACTAAGAACAATCGTACGTTTTGAAGCAACCATTGTTGTTTTTGATGTTTTTATGTTGTATTTGTAGGAAATGGAAACAAACACGGAAACGGAAGAAAATACGCGAAAAACAACATTCTGCCTAAGAGTGACGGCCTGAGTGACGGCCCGTCACAAGGCTGACGGTCCGTCACTGGGACCGTCAACTTAAGGCAGTGTTGCTGCCAAGCAGTGACGGCCCAGGCGACGGTCCGTCACTGCCCTGACGGTCCGTCAAGCCTGGCCGTCACGCTAAGGCAGTAGCACTGGTCGGCGACCCGCGTTTTGGGGATTCCTAGCCCGTTTTGGATTTGGTTTCTACTACTCCTATAAATACCCTATGTTAGGTTTATGTTAAGGATGATTCTCCCATTAGTTTAAACACGTTTTTGGTTGGTTTTTGAGAGCAACAACACGGTTCATTCTCTTGAATTCGTGTCTTGATTCGTTCGTGAGTTCTTGGTGTTCTTGTTCGTGGATATTGGAAGATTGATTATTTTCATTATATTGTAAGACTTTTCTTCCTTTTATGATGAATACAATTATTTTCTCTTATTTATCGAGCATGAGTAACTAAAACTCCCGCAACTAGGGTTGTGGGAGCCATGGCAAACGTAGTAATATAGATTCCGGGTAGCATTGGGTTCGATATATGTATTGTCACGTTGTTAATCATACTTTATGTCACGTTTTCTAGTGGTTGCAAACATGAGAACATGCCTAGGTTTAATTTGCTTGAGTAAAGAGATTAAAACCGGGAAAAATTGATTAACGACAAGGATTCGAGACTACCAACTCTCGTCTTAAAGATTAATGCCGTAACTGGATTAGTCTACTTGATGTTAGGATTGAGAGCTAAAAAGCACATCTTTTTGAGATCGAAAGAAGATAAAAGGAAATTTGTTTATTTGGTCGAGAGACGTTTAGACGATACAATGACGCAATCACATCGTGACAAGCATATAGAAAGAACCCGGTTAAGCCTAGAATCGATATTGTTACAACGCCATGGTGAACACATCCCTAGTTCATCCTCTCATACTGATTTAAACTCCTACGTTTATTATTGTTTTGTTTACAATTTGATTACAAAACCCCCCTTTTTATTTATCGGAAATAATTGATCACTAGTCATCTACTTCACTAAAGTCTTAATCTTCACCATATTCTCTCTGGGATTTGACCCCAACCTTGTTGGGTTCTTTACTTGACAACAATCGCTTACGCTTCATTAATTTGAGGTGTAGTTTGAGCGTTATCAAAAAGTGGCGCCGTTGCCGGGGAATACGGTTTTTGATTAAGTCTGGTGTGTTTATTTGACTCTTAGTCATACTTTCCCGCTTTTGATTAAGTCTGGGGTGTCTTGATGAAGTCTGAGTAATCAAGACACCCGCGTCGTGCCGCGACGTTAAATCAGGCGCTGTATGGGAGGCAACCCATAAATTGTTGAGTCACCACCGAGGGTTTTTGTTGCCGTGTTTCTTTTCCCTCCGGTGTGCTATCTAGTAGAACCGGCATGGTTAGGTTGTTTATTTTAAATTTTTTTAGTGTCTATAGCAAAGCATGCGATTTCTTATCAAAGTAGCGTCCCTTTAAAAATTTTCTGGTTTTGCACTTATGTTGGAACGATTGACTGTCTGGATCCTTGTATGTCATTGTGTGATTATGAGTAGAATGAGTATGCTTAAGCCGAGCGGTTGTTTGATAGTTTGTAGCGATATAGTTTCTTGGTGCCAAGAGCGTGTGAGATTATTGTTAAAAATTCTTACTCTGTGCATGCATCTAGAACTTGCCCGGTCTATTTTGTTAAAGTTCGAAGTTTGGTTGCTTAGGAAAGGATCACAGGCCCTTTTTGTGTGCAGTCCACTTAACCTATAAGACCGTCCAAATGCAAATAGTCCCTTTGATCCCTGTTTGAGCCATAATTGACCTTGTTCTTTCAATAACCTGTCACCATTCCTGTTTAACTTTAAATCCCTATTTTGGCCCTAGTCCTTCCTTGGACATCGTGCACCTCAACTCAGGCAATCAGCCTAAGTTGAGGGTGGTTGCTATAGAGGTAAACCCTGTTTTGGCCCTGGTCCTGCATGGACATTGTGCACCTTAACGCAGGCAATCAGCCTAAGTTGGGGGTGGCTACTACAGAGGTGAATGATAAGAAAAAGATGATGGAGACGATTGATTTTTGAATAGAATGAAAATCCGGGTGTGCGCCTAAGAAAAGAAAAGAAAAAAATAAAGAAAGATGAAAAAGATCGAAAAAGAAACAAAAAGAATTGTCAATAAAGAGGCCGCACCTGTATCTAGAATCAAGGAAATAAAAAGGTAAATAAGGATGGATAAAGCGGAGTTATGTGGTGATAAGATGTAAATGGTTCCAAGGAGGGCTTAGTCACTAACCCCTAAATGCATCCTACCTGCACCCGAAGCCTCATTACAAGCAAATACAAGTCCTGTAGTGATCCTAAGTAGCTTTCTGAAGAACTGAAATAGAATAGTAAGGGCAAGCCTATGGTATCGCATGTGCATTGTTGGAAATCGTTTGTGAGTGTGAGCGCTTACCTAGTCCCAAATCTTGTGTGTGGGATTTCTTTGTGGTGAGGGCACCAAGATGTCTATATTGTCTATTGATTGTTAGGATAGCTGCGTATGTGTATGCATAATGTTCTATCATATCGGAATGACATGTTTGGATCCTTGCAAGTTAGTGTTTCATACATTCGTGTGTTACAAGGGAGCATGATTTAATTGAATAAGTTTGAATGAACATGAGTTGCTATAGACATGAGTTCTTGTTCTTAGTTGAGTCGTTTGATGGTTTTATGTTATGTTGCTTGAGGACAAGCGAACGTTTTAAGTTGAGGGTGTTGATGTGACGCTAATTTACGTCACTTTCGACTCCTTTTTACTAAGAACAATCGTACGTTTTCAAGCAACCATTGTTGTTTTTGATGTTTTTATGTTGTATTTGTAGGAAATGGAAACAAACACGGAAATGGAAGAAAATACGCGAAAAACAACATTCTGCCTAAGAGTGACGGCCTGAGTGACGGCCCGTCACAAGTGTGACGGTCCGTCACTGGGACCGTCAACTTGAGGCAGTGTTGCTGCCAACCAGTGACGGCCCAGGCGACGGTCCGTCACTGCCCTGACGGTCCGTCAAGCCTGGCCGTCACGCTTAGGCAGTGGCGTGAGGCGGCGACCCGCGTTTTGGGGATTCCTAGCCCGTTTTGGATTTGGTTTCTACTACTCCTATAAATACCCTATGTTAGGTTTATGTTTAAGGATTATTCTCCCATTAGTTTAAACACGTTTTTGGTTGGTTTTTGAGAACAACAACACGGTTCATTCTCTTGAATTCGTGTCTTGATTCGTTCGTGAGTTCTTGGTGTTCTTGTTCGTGGATATTGGAAGATTGATTATTTTCATTATATTGTAAGACTTTTCTTCCTTTTATGATGAATACAACTATTTTCTCTTATTTATCGAGCATGAGTAACTAAAACTCCCGCAACTAGGGTTGTGGGAGCCATGGCAAACGTAGTAATATAGATTCCGGGTAGCATTGGGTTCGATATATGTATTGTCACGTTGTTAATCATACTTTATGTCACGTTTTCTAGTGGTTGCAAACATTAGAACATGCCTAGGTTTAATTTGCTTGAGTAAAGAGATTAAAACCGGGAAAAACTTGATTAACGACAAGGATTCGAGACTACCAACTCTCGTCTTAAAGATTAATGCCGTAACTGGATTAGTCTACTTGATGTTAGGATTGAGAGCTAAAAAAGCACATCTTTTTGAGATCGAAAGAAGATAAAAGGAAATTTGTTTATTTGGTCGAGAGACGTTTAGACGATACAATTGACGCAATCACATCGTGACAAGCATATAGAAAGAACCCTGGTTAAGCCTAGAATCGATTGTTACAACGCCATGGTGAACACGTCCCTAGTTCATCCTCTCATACTGATTAACTCCTACGTTTATTATTGTTTTGTTTACAATTTGATTACAAAACCCCCCTTTTTATTTATCGGAAATAATTGATCACTAGTCATCTACTTCACTAAAGTCTTAATCTTCACCATATTCTCTGTGGGATTCGACCCCAACCTTGTTGGGTTCTTTACTTGACAACGATCGCTTACGCTTCATTAATTTGAGGTGTAGTTTGAGCGTTATCACCAGGCGTGGTACCCGAGCCAATCATTTGTTATATTCATACTAGGCGTGGTACCCGAGCCAACCGAATGTCAATAATTGACAGTCAATAGATGAACAAACAACTTGTAAGCCAACAAGCAACACACCGTTCAATTCACAGACTGTAAAACAAGACCCTTAGACATTCTACATAATTCCTCTAAGCAGTATAATTCATACAAGCACTTAGATGAGAGTACAAACATATACCACATTCACAGGAATCGTAAGCCATCACCTACCTCAAAATGATCCAAGCTCTACTCAACCCGAGCTTTCTCGTGTTCTGGATTCCTTTCTCGCTCTTGGTCTAAAATAACATACAAGTACATGATATTAAAAAACAAGGCCTGCACATTACCCGGATTACACCAAATCCCAGAACCCCAGCCACCCATGATCATTCTACCCTTTTTCCCGAGCTTTTTCACCGTTAATTTCCCTAGTTCTATCATTTTTACGGATAAAAATAAAGAGTTAAACAACATGTGATTATTATATTTCACTTTTAACAATACCCAAGAATTTTCATGTTTAGAATCCTCTTTCTTCTCCGGATTTCACCATTCCTAGGTTATTCCAACTTTTTTCAAGTTCCCTCTTAGCAATTCTACTGCATAGGAAAAGTAGTACGAAGTTTGGGGAGTAGAAACCTTACTTTAGAAAAGAAAAACGATGAAGAACGGAGAAGAAACGCCTGAAATCGCCCTAGTTCTTCTCCCAAATGAATTGAAGAAAACTGAACTGTTTTGGAGAAGTTTCTGCATTAAAAACCCGTCGGCCCGCTATAGCAGTCCCCGCTCCACTATAGCGGTCCCCGCTCCGCTATAGTGGTCCCGCTATAGCGGACAACATCCACTATAGCGGTCTTAAGCGGCATTGACCGCCTTGACCACCGCTATAGCGATATTTTTCACCGCTATAGCGGAGGTCGCTATGATGGAGCCGTTGCGCTCATCACGTATAGAATATCCGGAAATCTCCAAAATTTACCCATTTTACAACACACTGACTTTCCCCCGACTATCCGGAACAAGCCCTTCACGTCAAACGCGATTTCGAGAGTTCTACTTACCCAAATTCGATTCTGAAAAGTTTTCCGGACTCCTTTATGTCCTGGCTACGTGGAAAACTAGCTCAAAAAAGACACTTGACCTAATCCTTACCCGGATTTCCCTAGACTCCACCTTGCTCCAAATCCGACCGAGGCTATCCTAGCCCAGAATTTCAAACTCCCAAACTCGTAGTTTTCTAACTCTAGAACTTGGCACGATTGAACTACCCGTAATGACGGACCCGGTCATTACAGAATCATCCAAATCTTTTCCCTCATCTAATTTGCATTGGCTTCTCAAAAGTTGATCAAACAAGCAAATATATTTTAAAATAAGCAAATATATATTTTAGGTAAGTCGTTACTAACTTGTTATCACCTCAAGAATAGTCATTCTCCTGAGCATTCTGATCTTGGAGGCTGGAAAGTGGAGTGTTGAGCTAAAATCCACTCTTTTAATTGCTTCATTTCGTTCATCTCATTTTCTATGTTAGACAAGCTATTCTTCAAAGATTGATTTTCTTCGCGAGTTGAACGTAGCTCAGACCACAATTCAGCCTTTGAGGTAGTTCCATCTTTCAGCTTATTTGATTTTACTCCACCCCCAAATCCAAATACATGGCTACGAGTTTGAAGTCCAAAGCATTTTTCTACAATTTAAATGCTAGGAAGATATGGTTCAGACTGCACCAATTCTTGAATTTCAGCCTGTAAAGTATAACAAGAGATTTTTGTGAGCATCCATGATAACTAAAAAGTAAATTACATATTTAATTAACCAAACACACATGTTGCTTGATTGTTTCCGAATCAACAAGTGTGTTATTTTTCTTTCGAGTCTCAAAAAAAATAGTTGCCAAATTTGATGATTTTTCATCTTTTTTGTCCTATACATAAAAGTAAACATGTCAAATAACGCCTTACCAATATTAAGAAATAAAATATTTAATGATAACACCTTTTGATAAATAATCTCTCTAATTGGCTTGCTACTAATATGATGAAGCATCTTCAACTTAGCTCTATTTGCTGCATTTCTGCTACTTTTAACCTATATTTGAGTAACAATATTAAATTCAAATGGTATAAGTAAATTATCAATTACAAGATAATAGTATGAAATGAAATTACATAACTAGATACTATGTCAAACCTGAAATTTTTCAGTAGAAAAATGTTCCTTTATCAACCACTCCCATTGTTTCTTGTCTACCCGTTTAGGCACATTCTTAAGAGCCTCTTGGATTGGCTTACCATTCACATACTTTGCATGCAATAGTCCTCTCCATTTGTTCCATAACTCTTTCATCCATTCCAAAATATAGTCACGATAAAGATCCATATCATCACTCTCAAATTTATCCTGCAAGCACAAGTTGACATACAATACGCAATTAAAAGTAACCATTTGGATCAAAGAAAAATCTAACTTTATGAAGGTTGGATAAAACTATCAAGTCATATTCTTCCTCGGTAAGACTTGAATGGCCAAGACTGTAACAAATCAGGCAGCCAACTGTTATACTGGAAAAAACAAAAAATCAGAAACAAAAAAGTCCAGACTCATGACTCCAACTTAGAAAATAAAGGAAACAAATTAAAACAGAGAAAGAGAGTCCTGCTATTTCAGCGACTACGAGAGTAGAGTCAACCCTAGGGAGTGCGACTCAAGCAACTCTGATAAAGAATGAAAAAGAAAGTTCCAGCCCCTTAGAATTAGAATTAAAAGGAGGAGGATGAAGAATTAGAATTAGAATTAGAAGAAATAGAGTAACCTATGAGTTGGAAAAAATATAATTTATCTAGTTACCTTAACAGCTGCCCATATGTGATTTAACTTTTCTTCCTTAATATCATCCCACGATGATACTCCCAATGAACATATATTATGATCACGAATTATTATTTTCAGGTGCCTCGAAAATAGATTGTTATTCTTTCCAACTGTTTGATTATTGTAAAATGTTACTTTTAGCTTCTGTCCAACTTCAAGTGATGCAACTTCTTTGCACTTGTTACTTCCTTGATCCTTTTTTACCTCCCCAGATATATTTGAGCCTACATTAGCATAACATAAAAAATTTAAAAAATATTGTACTATTGATAAATTTGTGATTAAATAGATTTGAGAAATTATACTTGTGTCAACTATTCGAGTGGACTGCATAACTTGATCAGTAGAAGGAGAAATTCGAATATCAGCTTGCATATTCTCTTTCTCATAAATCAAAGAATTTTTGTTTGTTATTTGCAATTTCTTAGTGGCAATGGTAGAATTTGATTTTGCACTGTTAGAGGGTCTTGAAATACTTTGACTAACATGATGAGCATTTTGATGGAAGGATCCCTCCTTATTCTCAGAGTCTTCAATGAAGCACATATCTTTAAGCCCTCGTTTGTTCCCTAGATCACCTGGTGCGAGAAATCATATTAATAAAAACTTCAGAATTAAATTAAACTCAATCCTAAAAAATAATAAATTTTAAAAATCATACTTTTTTTCACTATTTGGGTGGACTGCGCAACTTGATCATTAGCAAGATAAATCAGAATATCAGCTTGCAAATGCTCATTCTCATAAACCAAAGGTTTCCTGTTTGTTGTTCGCAATTCCTGAGCGGCAATGGTAGAATTTGATTTTTCATTGTCAGAGGATCTTGAAATACTTTGACTAACATGATGAGCATTCTGATGGAAGGATCCCTTCTTATTTTCATAGTCTTCAAAGAAGCACATATCTTTAAGCCTCGTTTGTTCCCTAGATCACCTGGTGTAAGAAATCATATTAATGAAAACTTCAGAATTAAATTAAACTCAATCCTAAAAAATAATAAATTTTGAAAATCATACTTTTCCCCACTGTTTGGGTGAACTGCACAACTTGATCATCAGCGAGAGAAATCAGAATATCATCTTGCAAATGCTCATTCTCATAAACCAAAGGTTTTCTATTTGTTGTTCGCAATTTCTGAGCGGCAAATATGGTAGAATTTGATCTTGCATTGTTAGAGGGTCTTGACATACATTGACTAACACAATGAGCATTATGGTGAAAGGATCTCTCCTCATTTTCAAAGTCTTTAAAGGAGCATATATATTTAGGCCCTTGTCCCTTCCCTAGCTCACCTGGTGCAAGAAGTTATATAAATAAAACCTTTAGTATAATATTAAATTCAATTCTTAATAATAAATTTAGAAACCATACTTTTTTCAACAGATTGGATGTATTGAACAACTTCATCAGTAGATGAAAAAGATGGAATATTAGTTTGCATATGACCTTTCTCAAGAATCAACGAATTTTTATTTATTGTTCGTGTTTCTTGAACAGTAGACATAGATTTAAGTCCTTGCCCTCGTCCCTTTACTGTAACACCTGGTATAGAAATCATATTAGTAAAAGTTTTAGCTTTAAAATTCAATTACACTAATTGACAATCAAAATGAATTATTTTTGCTAGGTAACTTTATATAAAGTATTCCTTACTCAAAATAATCTTAGTAAGAGAAAATTATCAATTGTAAACAGATATTATATATGTCTAACTTTTTTTTAAAAACTAGCCAAGTGGGGGATACAAGTGAATCCTCAATGTGTATTGTGTAAAACTCATAATAAATTCAGAGATCATGTGTGAATTAACTGTTAAATTTTGGCGAAGCTACTCCACTAGATAAAAAGGTCACATTTTATCAATTCTGATTAGAATCATCACATCCAGTGGGTCATCAGGAACTCTAGAAGGTCACAAACAACTCAGTTCTTCAATTTAACATATACTAATATTTTCTATGCATCAGTAAATAGAATGTAATTACAGATTCGTAGAATTACTGTTTTAATAAGATAGCCAGTTGAGTAGTTGAGAAAGCTTACTTATTTCAGTAATTTTGTTATATTGCATAACTTGATCAGTAGATGAAGAAAATAAAATGGTAGTTCTAGACATCCTTAAAGTGCTCAAAGGTATCAGACCTCTCCCTAGCCCCCTCGCTATAGCACCTGGAGCAACAAATGTATACTTTGTTGTACATTTCATAGTGAACACCACCTCATTTTCATTCTTTAAAGGTTTCATATTAAACCTACAACAAAATGGAAAAAAATTAGAACATTATAAAAGTAGTTTACTAACAAAAAGTTGGTACTAAAAGAAGTGGAATGCACTTAAAATTGATATGGTAACAAATAGCAGTTTTGTAGTGTCACAAATCAGGAAAAAAGTTATACGAAGAATATCAGTAGTACAGGGGTCAAGGAAAGCTATTAAATGTAACAGAATGTATAACAATGACTATTATAATGCATAGGGTGATACTTCACCTCGATTGTTCTTTTTTATTTATTTTGAGTAGGATATTCTAAATCTACAACATCATCATTCATTTATTGCACAGTCTCATAAGAATCGCGAGGTTGTATTTTTCTTGCTACACGTCAACCTTTATTGAAATTATCGTTAGCATAAAATACTTGAGATGCCTGATCTGCTAATACAAAAGGTTCATTCATTTTTAGAAATCGCCCCCAGTTAACACTAACAACTCCATATTCATCTATTTTCACTCCTTTCGCTTTATCATACACATCAAACCAATTGCATTGAAATAAAATTACTCTTCTGCCCATGAATTGCAATTCAAGCACATCGGTTAAAACTCCATAGTGATCAATATTCTCACTATGGCTATCAGTCTCAGCGACAACTACCACACCATAATTTTGAGTCCTCAAATTTTTATCATATTCCTCTACATAAAATTTATATCCATTAACAATATAGCCACTGTAATGTAATACATATGATGTAGGACTACGTGAAAGTGTCAGAAGATCTTCCATGATCGGACTATTATCTTCTTTATGCAATTGTGCAACCTATCAACAAGATAAAGTTGATTACTTTTGAATGTGTAATATAATATTGGATTTCTAAATTTGATGTGCATATATTACTCACCCTATTTTTAAACCATTCGATAAATTGCCTATTTCATTCTGCATCGGACAAGTGTTGACTGGTATCTCTACGAATTTGTGCAAACTTTCTACAAATTTCATTTGAACCATAAATTCATACTATGATAAAAAGAAACAATCCTAAAGGAAACAAGGAGAATGAAATATGATATGAAGGAAAACATTTCATACTCAAGAAATGGCAAGACTTCATCACAATTCTTCAATATGTAAATATGTGTTTGATCCAATTCATTTGCTTCAACCTCATGATGTTTTGGAGCTCCTAAAGTCTTTACAGATTTACAAAATAGAGATAAACCTCCATCAGAATTTTTAAGGCCACCATCATAATTTCGTTCTGACCGATTAAACTTTAATTTGTGTCAATTCTATGTAGATACCTTGAACATAAAGTCATACATTCATATGCAAGGTAACCCTCTGCAATAGAACCTTCTGGACAAGCCATATAACCAATGAGAGATTTCAAAAAATATAATCATCATTTAATAGGATACATCCACCGATACTGAACAAGTCCAACAAGTTTAGCTTCATTAGCTAAGTGGATAGGCAAGTGCACCATAATATCAAAAAATAATGGAGGAGGTCTTTCCTAACTTGCAAAGAGTTACAGGAATTTGAGCTTCAATTTGTTCCAAGCCATCAGTAGTTACCTTAGCTCCAAGCACATTAAAAAATAAAGCTAGCTTAATAAAAGGTTCAAACACTGTTTTTGATAACATACCACGTAGTACAAGAGGGAGCAAATGTTATAGAAGAACATGACAATCATGACTCTTTAAGCCAGAAATCTTGTGATCTTTCAAGTTAACAGACTGAGAAATATTAGATAAAAATTCATCTGAAACCTTTAAATTCTTTAAGAAGAAGCACAAGTTGTGCTTTTCTTGGGGAGTCAAGGTGTAGCATGCAGTTGGAACTTCATATTTTTCTTCTTTTTTAATAGGGTGCAATTTCAATCTAATATTCATGTCTTGCAAATCTAGTCGAGTGTTAATGGTGTCCTTGGTCTTTCCTTTGGCATTCATGATCGTCCCTAAAATGTTATCACATATATTTTTCTCAACATGCATAACATCCAAATTATGTCGCAACAAGAGAGACTTCCAATAAGGAAGTTCAAAAAAGATACTTCTCTTATTTCAATTGTCCTTTCGAGCATCATGTGATATCTTTATCTTTTTCTTTGGATCATTGTTAACTGTATCCGACTGTATCCTTTCAAGATCTTTCACTTGATTGAGTATTTCAACACCAGAACACAAATCAGGTGGGATCCCTCTCTCTTTTGTTCCATCAAATGATTCCTTATCGTTCCTCCATTTGTCATTTAGAGGAAGGTAGCGTCGATGACCCATAAAACATTATTTCTTATAATTGGCCAATCTGATTGAGGAAGTGTCTTTATTGCAACATAGATATGCCAATCTTCTCTTTGTACTCCATCCAGATAAATTTTTATATGTGAAAAAGTCATTGATGATCCATAACAAAGAAGCATGTAACTTAAAATTATGTCTAGTTGATGCATCAAAGGTCTCAACACCAACTTCCCATAACTCCTTCATTCCTCTATCAAGGGCTGAAGATATGCGTCAATTGCATCTCTTGGACCATTTGGACCAGGAATAATCATAGACATAATGAAATTTTCTTGTTTCATACACAATCAAGGTGGTAAATTATACAGAATAAGTATCACAGGCCAAATGCTATATGAGGTTTTTATATTTTGAAATGGCTGAAATTCATCACTAACAAGTCCAAGTCAAACATTACGAGGCTCATCTGCGAATGAGGAATGAAGTTCATCAAATAATTTTCATGCCATTGAATTAGATGGGTGCCTCATTGTTCCATGATCAACTCTTTCATCATGATGTCATGACATTAGTGAAGATGTCTTTGAAGACATAAACAACCTTTGAAGCCTAGGCTTTAATGGAAAATAGCGTAAAATCTTTTATGCTATTTTTTTATCATTTTTATTCATTGCTTCCTCACTATGTGTATTTATTTTCCATATGGATGCACCACAAACTTTACAGGAATCAAGTAAGTTATCTTCCTTCCAATATAACATGCAATCATTTCTACAAGCATCAATTTTGTGGTAAGAAAGTCCAAGATTTTGAATTACCTTCTTTGCCTGATAATATAAATTTGATAAATTTGCTTCATCCGGTAATAACTCCTCTTTCAACATCTTCAATAATATTGTAAATGACTCATTGCTCCAATGACCCATGCTTTTTATGTGAAGCAATTTAATCAGAACTGAAAGCTTTGAAATTTTTAAACTTTGGTATAATGGCTTCTCAAAATCTCCCAATAAGCTATAAAAAAATTTGGCTTCGAGATTTGGTTCCTCTTCAAGCAACTCATCAGAACCAACATCTGTATTGTATCCATCATGATTAGGATATAAATCGCTCAACATTTCTTGTATTTCATCATCACTCTCACATTCTTCTACTTCATCATCACTCTCACTTTCTTCTACTTCATTATCATCTCCATCTTCACATTCCGACAATGGCTCACCTAACACTTCCCTGTGATGATACCAAAAAGTATAATTTTGAAATATTTCATGTACTTTTAAATGTATCTTGTCTGTCTTACGTGTGCCTAATGTTGTATTACAACATCTGATACATGAACATCGTATTTCATACATTTCTCCTGTCCTTTGAAAAGCATAATCTAAAAATTTTCGCACCCCAATTAAGTAGGTTTTATCAAATCGGCCATCAAGAGCAAGTGGCATCCAGTTCTTACTTGGTGTCATAACCTTGAATAGTAAAAAAAAGTTAGTTAAAAAAAATTAGACTAATAAGTTAAATAAGATGCACATAATATTTTGTTAAATTTGTCAACCCATCTTTATGATTAGATCTTCCTAATATATCAAAAGAATGAGATAAGCTACAACATGATAGGCCAAACATACAATACACTAAATAAAAACACATACGGCACTTTAAAGAAAATCACTATAAACTCTCAAATTTAACTATCTGGAGTGCACAAAGTTTCAAGAAATTCTGTAACTGAAAAAAAGTTCATATACAGATCACATCAGTAGGTATAAATCTATTATAGCAAATGAAAATTTCAAAGTCATATGATGTTCACTAACCTATCCCCCAGGATATCAGCTAATCTACTTCCTACACTTACAGGAGCACAAAGCTGAATGCAGGTGCATTGTTAAGCAGCAACAAAAGATTAATCATATTTATCAACATAAAAAGAGTATTTTTTTTTGCGTATGACAATAAATATTCTCCTCAGAATATCTGGTTGAGAAGCAATGTAACAAGATGCACATCAATTTCTAGTACATATGCAGAGGACTATGACAATGGCTTAAAAATGCATTCCACTTGCAGATACCCTATTTCAAGGCTTGTAATCTTGATTAATAATATATGATTGGCTAATGACTCTAAAAATGGTATACTGACTTATTATCATAAAGAACATTTGAAAGGACCAAACACCCTCCCCTAGTGTATATAAACACTAAACAAATAACGTATTCTACACCTATGGATACATATAGTTGTATTTAGTATATCTAATTAACTAAAAGTAAGTTATTTTTCATCTGCATATTTTTTCAGAATTTGTGAATACAACTGGTAAAAGAGTGGACTTTCTCAATAGTTAACGTAAAGTGGAGAAGATCAGGAAAGTAATGGACTTTCTCCAGAGAGAAAGAAAGAACGTGAGTTGAATATTATATGCTAACAAAAGTTAGATACAAGAAAGTTAAAAATTTATTAACTGCTGAAATAAAAGTTAAAAGTTATTATACGCTAACAGTTAACTACAACCTTGATCGACTCCAGATTGTTGAAGGAAAGAACAAAAGAAAACAAAATTCTGATTTCAGTTAAAAAGAAAATTCTGATTTTAGCATTTTTGTTCGAACCTATTCTTCTCAACATGTTTGTTGGTCTAATCTTCATAAACATATTAGGTTTATTTATTTTCTAATGTGCTTAATATTTTAGTTTCGTTCAGATCTTTGTCAAAAAATTCTAGATTCTCCATAACTTTTAGTATAAAATTAGTAAGGTTACCAGTTAGTGCTAAAGAGAATTAGTAATGGTTGTATCATTTTTTTGATTTCTTGCTTGTCTCTTTTATGTTTACTTTTAATCAGTGTAACCTTCAGAGAGCTATTGATTTTCTATTCTTGTAAGAACTCATAGCTGTCAACTTAAACCAATTGAAGGAATCAATTGATAGCTCGTTTAAAACTGATGTTCAGAAAATTAGGGCAAAACTTACTCCTGCTGAACTGATTTTTGAAAGACTAAATGCTAAAAATTGATCGTATCATGCGACATATCTGAATGTCAGAGTTGTTCAGAAATCATGTGGACATATCCAGATATCATACTAATCATAAAATTTACTGAGTTCATAATCATTGATGGAATACCTAGATACCATACTAATCGTGAAATCTACTAAGTTCATCATCATTGATGGCATATCTGAATGTTAGAACTGTTCATAAATCATATGTTGATAGTCCATATTTAAAACATATCTTGTAAATTATACTGAAGGTAGACCGAAGCCTGCTAAATCATGCATAGTTCTTTCGTACAAAAATAACTGAATTTAAATGATTGAAAATCATGCATACTTGTCCGGGAGAAAAAGCCATAGTCATAATCATCATGAGGAACTAAGTTTTGTTTAAACTGAATACTGATAATTTGAGCTAAAATTTTGACGGAAAAGCTAAATTATGAGAAAATTTTGAAAAGTCAGGCTAAGTTCTTTTTTTCTAAAAATTTTGGATTTTGAAATCTATTTTCAATTATTCATATAAAAATCATTCTGAAAAGGATAGTAAATATGTAGTATCATCAAGGAATCGAATTCGTAGGAAACTGAATGAGTGGGTATGAACCCTAGAATCATAACTTGTAAAAATTATACTGAAATTCAAAACATTGGGCATGAGGGTGAAAGAAAACCTTCATTGAAAACCCACACCCTTCGGCTTCTTCCATTCAAAAAAAAGGTAGTTACCTGATTGTGAACAATCTTGAACTAGCCCGAAGGTTGGGAAGCTTTGGAGAAGAAGCCCTAAACTTGAGTTTGAGAGAGAATCGCTTCTTTTACTTTCTTTCTGAAGTCTGGTCAATGGAATGAGGGAGAGAGTGAATTTAGTCTAATAAAAAACCCTCCAATAGGCTTAAAATGACCTAGTATAGGAGTTAAAAAAGTGAAAAAAGACTAAAATACCCCCAGAGAATGAGTCTGAAAAAATACAGAAATTTTTGGCACGGGGGTCGTGGATTGATCCACGGATCATGGAACCTCAATCCACGGCTCGTGGAATGAGCTCGTGGTTTTTGGTAGTGCTCCACTAAAATGTCTATAACCTCTTACTTCAGACTGGATTAAGGCACGGTCAGTGACATTGGAAAGAAAGCTCAAAAACCTTTAGTTTGATAGGTACTAGGCCACCTAACTCTTCATATTCTAGGAGGAGTGATTGTTTGAAGTTGACCCTTGCAAAAAATCTTATACAAAAACTCAATCGGTAAAAAAGCTTTCAACTCAACTTTGAGCTAGAGGTTCTTTCTGACCTTAATTCATATCTAATACACTTCTCACACTTAAGAATTAATTTTAACACCTATGTACCATTAGAAATCATTGGGTTCAGGTCTAACAACATATGAAATACGATTCGGATCTTATCTTAAAAAATTTGGAGTGTCACAATATCTCTCCCTTGGGATCATTCGTGCTCTAATGAAGACTAACTAAGCTGAGATGGTAGGAAGGAGTTGCAATCCCACCAACTGAGTTCAAAAAGCTAAAATACTAAGATGGTAACTGATTTCTGACTGAAATATATATTGAGTTGAATTCATGAGACATGTATGCATACTGAGAGCATAAGAACAACGAATGGGACATGAAACTGAATATCTAACATGATAATTGATCTGGATTAAGAGTAGGGACTCAGATAAAACTCAGAAAATGAACGCATTCTTAAAATTCACAGTTAACTGAAAGGAACATGCTTGAGATGAAAAGATTTTGCAGGGATGAGTGATCTTCAATCCTTGAGCATGAGCCTTCAATCCTTGAGCATGACAACTAGGTTAAGGAATATTTGCAGATGAGGGAAGTTTGGGGATTTTGGTAGAGATTATCAGATGAGAGGGGAAAAAACTTACCCTTATCTTGACTAATTTCTAGCTATGAGCCTTCAATCCTTGAGCTTGAGCCTTCAACCCTTGAGCATGAGGAACTAGGTTTAGGAATTTTGCAGAGGGAATTTTAGGAATTTTGGCGATGAGGTCGAGGTTTAGATGAGTCAGCGAAAAAAAAAATTATTTTGATATTTTCATTTATTTTGATTCCCGCCTCTAGCTTTAACTCCCGCTGAAATATTTACTTAGCGATCGTATAATTGACCTTTTCAGAAAATCACAACATATTAAAAAAATTAAATAGCAATTTAGAGACCAGTAATTAATATTATCCCTGAAAGAACATTTTTAGGGACCATATTTGCAATCGGTCCATAAAACTTGTCTCTAATAAGCAGTTTTCTTGTAGTGTATTCCACGTCACTTGGGCACTCACGAAATACGCCAATATTTGGTGGATTTGGTGAATTTCTCCTCTTAGGTAAAAACCAATTGAAAAATACAAGGTTATACGTAATGATGTACATAGTCATCAATCATTGCTTTCATTTACTTTGTCCACTTTGATTTGTTAGGTGCAGATTTTCGAGATCCTTACATTATGATGGCTGCATGAGAGTGAGAAATTAAGTGTGTATTCGCATATAATTCAAGATTCATATAGAATTTTGTCAATAAAATGGCACACAATTGGTATCCACTTTACGATAAACTTTTTTAGATATAGTGCGATAGAACTCCTTCAATATGTTAATGCCTCCGTCTAATACTGTTGCGTGTTGCAGGCTGTTCTCGCTGCAATTTCTCTCATATTTGGCTTGACAAGGATATAATCAGCAAATGGTGATTAATTTGTGTGGAGTCATGATATGTGTGCTAGCTAGGGGTGTACATGGACCAGGTTGATTTAGATTTTTTAAATACCAAACCAAATTATTAGTGTCGGGTTTTTAAATTTGTAAACCAAACCAAATCAATAAAAATTGAGTTTTCCAACCTCGGATTTTTTCGGGGTTTTCGGTTTCCTCGAGTTTTCGGATTTTTTTGAGGGTTTTCCGGAAAAGTCTTCATACAAACATATAATTAACTTGTGTTTTAAATATTTCTTTAGTCCTAGCAAGATACAACTCTCTAAGGTATTTCTTAAAAAAATAACAAAAAATATAAAATTAGTGATGGCAATAAAATATTCAACCAAAATAATAAAAAAATTGCTTAGAATAAATATTGCATATTAATAAATCATAATAAAAATAATCATAATTTAAAAGTATTAAGTCATACTACAATAAGTCTAATAAGTATTAACTACATGACTAAATATTAAAAAGAAAAATAAAATTAGTTTATATAATTATGCAAAATTAAAGAATAGATGTTTAACATGATTGTCATTTCTAGTGTTAGAATTGAATAACTTTTTGTTAGCAGTAGTATTGATTTGGACTTTATTTGAGTTACTAATAACTTATGGGTTATAAAACTTATTGAACCATTTAAAACTCCAAGTATAAACTTGAAATAAAATGCTAAAAGATAAAAACTATGAAAAAGTTTAAGAAATATTTATAAATTATATCACAGTAAATATTTTTATATATAAAATATTTTTAAAAATAGTATACATGTAATATCAGGTTGGTTCGGTTCGGTTTGATTTTTTTTAGTTAAAACTAAACTAAACCAATTATAGTCGGGTTTTTTTTTTCCAATACCAAACCAAATCATTAGTCGAGTTCTTTTTGCGGTTTGATTTAATTTGTGATTTGATTTGATTTGCGGTTCGATTTTGTTCACTCCTAATGCTAGCTAGGTGGCTTGATTAATGCATATTTATTCACAACATGTCTAAAAAAAAGTTGCATGTTTTAGATATGTGCTTCCTGTATTTGATGAAACCATCTAAAATTATCTTGTTTGTCTAAGATTTGCTTATGAATGATGTAATACCAAAAATGAACAACCAGTTAGTAAATTTACTGACAGTTTCTAGCGAACTTTTTTTTTAAAAAACTAAAATCACTAACGAATTACCAACATAACTTTTTCCGTTACTAAAATTGCTAACTAAATGTCAACGAATCTTGAAAATCTATTATCGAACTTGCCAACCAAGTTATTAGTACTCTGTTAGTACAGTTGCTAACGAAATACCTGTGACATCTCTTCTTCGTTAATATAGTTACTAATAGATTACCACCGGAATTGAATAATGAAGAACCAAATTACTAACTCCTTTCTATTCGTAGAAAATTGGTTAGTGAATTTACCAACGAAAATTTCAAGGTCAAGTTTCAAAAATTACCAACAACATCTTTGGGTGTTTACGGTTTACCAGCCGTGTTTTAGTTGATAATTTTACCAACAAATTAAAGTTGGTGGGGCAAAATTTATCGACGAGCCTTTTAGTAACAGATCAATATCAGTTGATATTTGTTTTGTAATTCAATTTGCCAATCGATTTGATCAATTTACCAACAATTTTTTTTGTTGATTTGGGTTTTTTTGTAGTGGTAGCGTGGTAAAATAGCTAGATTAATTGTTTTTTTTAATGGGTATATCAAGTTCAAATATGACAAGTAAAAGTGAATAGAGAGAGTATTTATGACTTTATGTTAATGTGGGTATACAAAATATGCCTTTGGAAGCAAAAAAAAAAGAAAAAACTACATAAACTTCTCTGTGTACCTTTAGGAGTCATTTGTTACCTGATTAGAGTTATACATGTATTAATAATATACGAATCAGTTATAAAAAAAATTATGTATTATTTTATGTAAATATTAATTATGCAAGATTTAATTAATTCATCTTTTATTCCATAAAATAATATATAAATTTCTTATAATTTATACGTATATTAATTAGGTAAAAGTATACTAAATAGACCAAAAATCTAAATTATTTACACCCACATTCACCCTTGCTAACTTCAAATTTGTCCAAGGGCTTCAAATAATTTACTCCCAATGCCCCCTTCCCCTGCTCCCCATTATTTGTCTTTTCCACCCATTCTTATTTTAGTAAAGGCCCACCGGGCACCTTTTAATTTTTTTTAAAAAAGTGCTCCCCCTTTTATTCCTTTTGTTTCATTGTTTTTATATTTTTAATTGAGTAATAGTTAATTAATTTAATAGTAGTATAAATTAGTAATTGAGTTTTTGAATGATTTTTTTTTTTAGAATTTTTTTTTTTATCTCACCTAGTTAACAGAAAAATTAAATAAAAATTACAAAAAAATAAATAAATTACAAGAAGAAATAATTAGTAAAAATATTAAATTTATTAGTTTATTTATTAAAATTTAAAATAAATAGTTCCAATTTTTTCTCTTTTTTGTTACTTGATTTGTCTTCTTTTTAATTGTTTCTCTTTCTAAATTTTTTCCATATTTTTGTACTTTGTTTTTCTTTTTGTGTTATTTATTTATTTTATTTAAAAATAGAAATAAATATAGTAATTAATTATTTTTGGACTGATAAAAATATAAAAATAAATAATTGATTAGACTATGATAAGAAGTAATTCAAAAAGAATATTAAATTTACTAACTTATTTAGTAAAATCTAAATTAGCAGAAATATTTTTTTTTATTTTTGGTAGATTGTCTTCCTTTTTATTATTTCTTTTTTTAAAAAATAAAATAAAATATAAAAATAAAAATATTATCTAACTATTTTTAGAATAATCAAAATATAAAAAAATAATAAATAAAGGACTGAAGTATACCTCAATGATACCATGTCAGTATATAGATATACTGTGATGGCATCATAGAGGTCTCATTGGAGACTGAACAAATATCAATAATACCACGATAGTATATCAATATATTGTGATAGTATCATTGAGGCCTGAAGCAAACCTCAATGATACCATGATAATATATGAATATACTGTGATGGTATCATGGAGGACTGATGAGTGTCTCATTTGAAGGACTGAAGTAGTCCTTCATGATACCATGTTAGTATATAAATACTATATCATGGAGGATTGAGGAGTGTATATTGAAGGATGATATTATGCGGGTATATGAATATACTGTGATGGTATATTGAGGAGTGTCTCATTAAAAGACTGAAACAGTCCTCCATGATACCATCATAGTATATTGATATACTATGATGGTATCATGGAGGATTAAGGAATGTCACATTCAAGGATGATACTATGCTAGTATATGAATATACTGTGATGGTATCATGGATGTCTCACTGAAGGATTGAAGGAGACATCAATGATACCATGGTAGTATATAGATATATTGTGATGTTACCACTATGAACTGAAGTAAACTCCAATGATACCATGTCAGTATATAGATATACTGTGATGGTATTGCATAGATGTCTCATTGAAGTGTTGAAGCATACATCATATATATACTGTGATGATATCATGGAGGTTTGAAGCAGACATCAATGATACCATAACATTATATAGATATTTGTGATAGTATCATTACGGACTGAAGTAAACCCAGTGATACCATGCCATCCTATAGACATACTATGTGGTATCGTGGAAATCTCACTGAAGAATTGAAGCAAACATCAATGATACCATGATAATATATAGATATACTGTGATGGTATCATGGAGGACTGATGAGTGTCTCATTTAAAGGACTGAAGTAGTCCTTCATGATACCATGTTAGTATATAGATACTATATCATGGAGGATTGAGGAGTGTATATTGAAGGATGATATTATGCGGGTATATGAATATACTGTGATGGTATATTGAGGAGTGTCTCATTAAAATACTGAAACAGTCCTCCATGATACCATCATAGTATATTGATATACTATGATGGTATCATGGAGGATTAAGGAATGTCTCATTCAAGGATGATACTATGCTAGTATATGAATATACTGTGATGGTATCATGGATGTCTCACTGAAGGATTGAAGGAGACATCAATGATACCATGGTAGTATATAGATATATTGTGATGTTACCACTATGAACTGAAGTAAACTCCAATGATACCATGTCAGTATATAGATATACTGTGATGGTATTGCATAGATGTCTCATTGAAGTGTTGAAGCATACATCATATATATACTTTGATGATATCATGGAGGTTTGAAGCAGACATCAATGATACCATAACATTATATAGATATTTGTGATAGTATCATTACGGACTGAAGTAAACCCAGTGATACCATGCCATCCTATAGACATACTATGTGGTATCGTGGAAATCTCACTGAAGAATTGAAGCAAACATCAATGATACCATGATAATATATAGATATACTGTGATGGTATCATGGAGGACTGATGAGTGTCTCATTAGGACCATGTTAGTATATAAATACTATATCATGGAGGATTGAGGAGTGTATATTGAAGGATGATATTATGCGGGTATATGAATATACTGTGATGGTATATTGAGGAGTGTCTCATTAAAAGACTGAAACAGTCCTCCATGATACCATCATAGTATATTGATATACTATGATGGTATCATGGAGGATTAAGGAATGTCTCATTCAAGGATGATACTATGCTAGTATATGAATATACTGTGATGGTATCATGGATGTCTCACTGAAGGATTGAAGGAGACATCAATGATACCATGGTAGTATATAGATATATTGTGATGTTACCACTATGAACTGAAGTAAACTCCAATGATACCATGTCAGTATATAGATATACTGTGATGGTATTGCATAGATGTCTCATTGAAGTGTTGAAGCATACATCATATATATACTTTGATGATATCATGGAGGTTTGAAGCAGACATCAATGATACCATAACATTATATAGATATATTGTGATGGTATCACTACGGACTGAAGCAAACTTCAGTGATACCATGCCATCATATAGATATACTATGTGGTATCGTAAAAGTTTCACTGAAGAATTAAAGCAAACATCAATGATACCATGACAATACATAGATACACTGTGATGGTATTATTATGAAACGAAGGAAATAAAAAAATAGAAATTATAAAAAAGGGAATCGAATGAAATAGAAATAAGTAAATAAAAAAAAGTATAGATATAAAAAGAATCAAAAAAATGAAATTAGATTATGGTGAAAAAATAAATAATATTATGATTTGAGAAAAAAAAATAAAGAAAAAGAAACAACGACAAAAAAAAAATAGGAAAGGAACAAGAAATAAAGAAATTAAAAAATAAAGAATATTATGGGTTGAGAAAAAACAGAAGAAATAAACGACCAAAAAAAAGAGAAAAGAAAAGAAAAGGTACAAGAAATAAGGAAATTAAAAAATCAAGAAAAAATAAAAAATACAAAAATACAAAAAATAAAAGGAGCCAATAAGGAAAAAAATAAAAGCAGGAAAAAAAGAAAAAAAATAAGTAGAGAAAAAAATAAAATGAATAAATAAATAAACCAGGAAAAAGAAAAAAAAAGAAAAGAGAAAAAAAAAAAAAAAAAAAAAAAAAA
>QJPP01000420.1:195225-349796 GCA_003996215.1 Jaltomata sinuosa
AACGACCAAAAAAAAGAAAGAAGAAAAGTAAGAATAAGGGAAAAAATTAAAAAATAGAAAAATAAATACAAAAAATCAAAATAAGGAGCAAAAGGAAAAATAACGGCAGGAAAAAAAAAAAAAAAAAAAAAAAAAAAAAAAAAAAAAAAAAAAAAAAAAAAAAAAAAAAAAAAAAAAAAAAAAAAAAAAAAAAAGAAGAAGAAAAAAAAAGAGTATATAAAATAAAAATTGAGTATGAATTCGATTATGGTGTAAAAAAAAGAATAAAATAATTTGAGGAAAAAAAATAAACAAAGAAACATAAACAGAAAAAATAAATTAAAAAGGAAAAAAAGGGAGAAGAAGTAGAGGAATAAAAATGAAAAGAATTAAAAAGGAGATAAATAACTAAAGCTATAAGGGAAGAGGGAATTTTCTATAATTAGTTAGGGAGGTATTTTATGTAAGGGGCATTTAGATGTAAATAGTTTGCTCCTATGAGGTATGATTGTACTTTTCCCTATTAATTATGGATCGAGGTTTCTAAATAGCACTAGATACTTTCAGCCCGTGCTTAGCACGGGCCCAATAATTTGGGTTTGAATATTTTTTAAATTTTTGCATGGATTACTGCTATATTGAGGTAGTCTTTAATTTTTATACCTTAAATTCGTAATTTTTATTTCTTGCCCTTACTATTCAATTAGTGAAAATTTATGAATCAAAATATCCTTAATTATGACCTAATTTCGCTTAAGGAACTGAAAATATTTTATGATTTTAAAATAATTTATCATATTTCATGGTGAGAGTATCCAACATAATTTTTTTTTAGCCCAAATAGTAGTTTCAAATTAAAAAGTGATGATGTTAAAATTAGGGTGCATTATTCAGATTAAATCAAAAAATTAAATCAAATCAAATCAAATTTTAATTTGGATTGATTTTTTGATTTTCTAATTTGATTTTTAAAAATTTACTTTTTTTGATTTCTGATTAATTTTTTTTTATTTGACTTTAGATTTAGAAAAATAAAAATCAAAAAATCGAAAACCCAAAAAATCTGAATATATATATATACACTCTAATAAGAAACTAAAAAGGCAATTATGATTTAGTTTATATCTTATGTTTGGAAATCTACTGATATACTTTTAGGTATTGTGTTTTAATATTTTATTTGTGGCTTGTTTTAGAAAGTATATTTAATTGATTTAATATTATTACTTCTCTTTGTATATTATTTTTTTTAACATGCAAATATATTAACATAATCGAATAGCCGAATCAAAAAAAATTAAATCGAATAGAGAAAAATCAAACCAAATCAAATTTATTTTAGTTCGGATTGAATTGCACTTTTACAAAACTAAAAATTAAAAAATTAAAATCGAATAATACAAAACTAAACCCAAAAAACTGAATGCACACCCTAGTTAAAATAGTAAAGATTGATTTATAGTAATTAGTTTGAAAGTAATTAATCTTTCTAGGACTAACTAACGGAAAAATAGTAGTAAACAAATTTGAATGCTTCCCTTTATTTTATTCCAACGGTTTTTATCCTTGATTAATATAATAATTCTTTATAAATGACCAATGTGAGGGTATGAAAGAATAAGATGATAGTTAATGATATAAGCAAGAGGGTAAATTGGTCCAAGCATGCAAAAATTTATATGGAAGCTACAGTAGAGTTCTTTCTTTTGGCCAATAATATTGTGTTTTTGTTGTCAAATTTGCAAAAGTATTCCTTGCTGGGCCCATATTGCAAAAGTTAGGACAAACTTGACAATGAGCGAAAGTTAATGATAATTTGGTCATTTGGAGTTTCAAACAAAGCTATGAAGGCATGTGTACAAGGAAGATACTGCACAAAAATTGACCAAAATGATCAAAATGTCCTCAACAATAAATTTTATTACTCTAAGCACACATGTTGACCAGGTGTGTGCTTATTCCCATTTATAAGATAGTAAAAACAAAAGTAAAAAATTAATGTATACCACGTCACTGGGGCACTCACGAAATACGCCACTAAAAACCAATTGAAAAATCCAAGGTCGTACGTAATGATGTACCTAGTCATCAATCAATTGCTTACATTTACTTTATCCACTTTGATTTGTTTGGTATATTAAGGGCCGTTTGACCGTGAATATTTATAAATAAATATTTATAATTATAAGTTTTTAAATACGTATAATTTTATGATAATTTATTAATTAATAATAGTAGTAATTAGTTAGTCATTAATAGAATTCTTTTACATGATACAAATAATTTATTTACGTCGAATATGAGTTTTTTTTGTAAAATTTAAAATGATGGATTATTTTTTTTACAAAATATAAACTAATGGGTCAAGTTTTACATTTAAAAATTTAAAATCATGATTTGTAATCTCAAATCATACTTTTTGGAGAATTTGAGATTTGAAATCATGATTTCAAATTAAGATTCCAAATTACATGTTCAAAACGCTGATTTGAAATCATGACTTTATATCGCATGTCCAAACACAAACCTACTATCTAATAAAAGCATAGACAATATAACATGGCAGAGGACCTCATATATATTGGGACACATAACAGGTTGAACTTGGCTTTAATATCACATTAAAGTATTTGATTATCTCATTTAAAAATTTAAGTTGTTAATGTTAAGCTATTAGAAAGCACGCATATTTTTATTTTTTTGATTATAATCTTCCGGTACACTAATTAGAGAGCATATTTGCAGAAAGTAATTAATAGAACGAGTACAGGGGAATAAAAAGTCTTAATTCATTTCTAGAACGCAGAAGGTTGGTAGCAAAGGATAAGGAGTAAAACCAAATTCTTTTGATCATCATTGATATATCTGAAAGTGGATACATATATGAACGCAATTCAAAAACAAAACGTGTTATTTATTTTGCTTTATTTTTTTTGTGAAGTTGCACATATAATGATATAAAGTTGAATTTCTCTAAAAGTCGAATGTTTGACTAATTAGAAGAAGTAATACCTGTCTTTGCCTAAAAAGTAGGTGAACGAATACCTCCACCTATTTTTCCCCCTTCTATCTATTTGTCACTTTGTGGGGACAATAATATGTCACATTTGTCATCAAGTTTCTATATGTAGCCTCTCATCAATTTTTTTTTCCTGTTCTTAAATTTAAAATTATCTGAGAGTAAAATTGCTCCAATATGATACATACTAAATACAGAGTCCACATCAGCATGTGCCCAATATATATTATTATTTTTGTTTTAATTTATATAACACAAACGAAATGTGAAATCGACCAATTTTTTTTTTATATTTTATAAGTTATTAGTTATTATGATTTATATATATACACAATTTTCACATACTATATGTTACTTCGTTTGTTCCAATTTATGTCACATGAATGAAATTCGAGAGTGAACCAAATTATACACACACATATATATATATATATATGTTACTTCGTTTGTTCCAATTTATGTCACATGAATGAAATTCGAGAGTGAACCAAATTATATATATATATATATATATATATATATATATATATATATATTTGTTGTGATTTATAGTACTTTTTACATAGTTTTTACATAATATATGTTATTCCCTTTGTCCCAATTTATGTGGTACATATGAAATTTCGAGAGTCAACCAAATTTTTATAAGGTTTTTAGATATTTAAGTTGTTAATTGTTGTGATTTATAATAGTTTTTGCATAATTTTCACATAATATATGTTATTCCCTTTATTCCTATTTATGTGGTGTAGATGAAATTTCGAGAGTCAATAAAAAAATTTATATTTTTTTTTTGATATTTTAAGTTGTTAATTATAATTATTGTGATTTATAATATTTTTTTACGTAATTTATAAATATATAAATTATTTAGAATTTCTTTTTAATAATTTAATATCAAAATGACCAAATTATCCTTTATTTCAATTTTAATGGCTAGAAGCAGACATGTCGTCCAAGACGTGCCTGCTTCTGGCCTCTTATATATATATGTGTAATAATAGACGGGTATATTTGACCCAAATTAAGAAAAAATATACTTGAGCTAAAGATAATAATACGCATGAAAAAATTGTCATTTAGGTTATGTCGGTACTCTTTGTACGGATATTATAAGGGGTGGTATATTTAAATCTTTTCGAATGATAAAAGAGAAAAGTAATCTTTTTCTCAGACTTTGGATTCTATGTCTGATGCTATGAAATAGATATTAGATTCCCATCTTTGATTCATGATGTATTAAACTTTAATTTGATTAAATTTTTTATTTGGCAATAATTGATTAGAACGCCTTTTTTTTTAAAAAAATATATGGTCGAAAAGGACTTCAAAATGGAGGTAGTTGAAAATTGAACTTAGCAAATTGCAAGGGGAGAAAAAAAAATTATATTTGACAAAGTGACTCGTGCGATAATACTGAAAGATGTCTTCATTAAAAGAACTTGGGTTTTTAATTTAACTAAAGTAGAGATCTAGTGGATTGAATCTTTATAATTTTATTTTTTAAGAAAATAAATGTCACATGGGATAAGGTTTAATTAGCCTAAAAGTTTGATTATCAAAAGGTCAGTTTGATTTTGGCTTGGGTGGATACGGTATTTTATTATTGAAAATTAGGTTAATGATACCAAACAGTATGATGTCAATGAACTTAGATATGAAGACCATAAAGTAACATTATTTGGCAGTTAAAAGTGTTCAAATTCGTTGGTAAGGAAAAGATGGGTTATTATGCAGTTCTAAAGATTTTTTTATGCCAAATTACCAAAAGACAAAATAATATAAGAAGAAAGACTGATGACTCAAGTTTTTTTTATACACGCGCAACAAGTCTTCATTTTTTTTTTTGAAAAAACTAGTAGCTCAAATATTATTCAAATCGTAATTGAGTATATCATGAATCAAAGATGAGGGATGCGCAATCCACTCTATATTCATTTTGGTTATCTTTCATTTTATAAAATTTGTACTGATTGAAGTTAATTTTAAATTTTTAATCATATACTTAAACCCAATACTTTTTAACATATGTTTTTTTTTTTTACATATTTCAATTATTTATAAAAAAAAGTCCCCTGTTTGTGAATTAATTTGTAGTTCAACAATTAAATCATCCGAATATGTTGATTGCTGATCAATTTTAATTTGTACTTCTCCCCTTTAAATTTTTAGTTACTCATTCCATCACAATTTTACCATGATTCATACCCCTCTATCCCAGTTTATATGATTCACTTTCCTTTTTAGTCAGTCCCAAAAAGAATGACACATTTTTATATTTAGTAACAATTTAACTTTAAAATACCTATTTTACCCTTAATAAAATAATTTACAGCCACACAAATATCTATGACTTATTTTAGACCACAAATTTCAAAAGTCTTCCTTTTTTCTTAAACTCCGTGCCAAGTCAAAGTAACTCATATAAATTGAAACGGAGGGATATCTTCTATACTACTTACATGGGATACACGTGCATTGATCACACATATTCAAATACTAGTCCGTTAAAAAAATTGAACAAACCATCTTAAAAAATATTATGCCTTTTTAGCAGTAGACACATTAAATTTTGAATTACTAAAAATAAATTGAGTCCTTTTTGGAACTATCTATATCATTTCACCTTATAAGAAATAACTTATCAAAATTCTTAAATATATTCTGTAGAAAAGTTAATTAATAAGGAAAATGATAGATTATTTATATTGTCTATGAGAATTTTAAAGGTGATATTTTTTCACTGATGAGGGCACTCAAAGATGAGAAGGCGGCCTCCTAAAATAGGCGCGAACTTGCACACTATATTCTTCGGTAAAAGGCTATTAAGATGAAAAAAAACCCGATCGATCTCAAGCTATGAACTCTAGTGCAAGAACTTTCTAAAGAGCGAATTTTATGTGTGGAAATGAAAAAAGATATTATTGAAAAGTAATGTGATTGTCTAATTGACAATTTGTACAAATACCATATATATCAAAGGCCACCTATACAAACTTGGGCGGGGTTACA
Organism: Jaltomata sinuosa; assembly: GCA_003996215.1. Classification (NCBI taxonomy): domain Eukaryota; kingdom Viridiplantae; phylum Streptophyta; class Magnoliopsida; order Solanales; family Solanaceae; genus Jaltomata; species Jaltomata sinuosa. The sequence goes on from QJPP01000420.1 coordinate 201,236, forward strand.
TACATTAAAATAAAGCCAAATACAAATGGCCTAACTACAAAGCTATGTAACATTAGCATCCCAACTCTCTTTAATTTCCAACAAAGGCGAAAGGTTTTATCGAGATCAAAAGCAAATTATATATACCAACTCTAATTTCAATTTAACAGCTACTTATTTTATGACTTTTATTTGAGTTGCAAATTCCACTCTGCAAATAGAGATACCAACATTAGTAGTAGGGTCCGATTTCAAAATTGAATAAGTCGACGTATAAGAAGCTTTGTCCATCACTAATGAAAATTATGTTGGTGGAAATATAAATCGAAACATCTCCTGTGACTCACAACCTAGAAATATTAAAGGTTAATTAGTATAGTCTACTCTATGCATGAAGGACAAAAAGTTGTGACCGAAAAAAAGTGTTTACTATTCAACATATAAGTATATTTGATTTGTCCACTATTTTTAAATAATTAATTAGTGTGAACAGAGTTAAAAAAGACCAAGTCAAATGTTGACTTGTGTATTTGAAAAGCTGCAGTTGTTCTTCCCTGCTGACCAATTCTGGAATCTTTAGTTAACTTTATTTGTTTTTTTTCCAATTATTGACATTTGGAGGTGCTGTATAGTTTGGTAATAGTACGTAGAGTGAAGTAGATTATACTTGTTTGGATTTAGAGAGAAAAAAATGCCGCGGCCTTCTGCCAGTTCGCAAATATTTGGTCAAAAAGTGTTTGCCTGACACATTTTTTTTTGTTTTTCCTTAGGTATTTTATACTTGTATTGGAACGTGATTAATTTGAATTTACATCACATAGGACATTTCGAGGAAAGCTTCCTCTACCAAAGACTTTTTATACCCAAAATTTAAAATCCAAACACTACATTCTTTGGTGATGCCTACCTTTTAATCTCAACCTTCGCACGCAAAAATATTGTTATTACAAGGGAACTTAAAATGATTGCGTTTCTTCTGCGAGGTGAAAATCATTCTGCCCTTTTTACTTTAACTTTAAAATTAAATTCTTTTTCTAACTTTAAACAATACATTTTCTCTCTTTTATTATATATATTTGAAATATCTGTTTCACCCTTATAATATCATATATAATTTCCATCTAGCTTTACTTTTTAATATCATAGTATCTTTTCTATTTCACTATCTTTTTTTTTTTAGAAAAATTCTGTGTCATGGACTTACGTATAATATAGTAATCTTACTTCTTCCAAGTAACAAAAAATAGTGATCAACATATAAATTAATGATGTTGAATAATGGATGAGCAGAATAAGAAAAATTAGAATAAATAATAATTCGATTGTATCAGTAATTTCATCATCTTTTAATATGTAAACATAACAAAAAATCATCTCATCCAAAAAACTACAAAATAACGATGAAATTGACGTTCCACTTTTCCTTAATGTCAATATTGAAAATACCTTTCTGTTTTATATAGATGAAGGTTAGAAATAATTAAATTAATTACTGTTAACTCATCTATGGGGCCTTCTTTTCATTTCTACCTAGTATTATTTTTCTGGCAAGACAGATGCGTTATTCAAAGTTTATTGGTTATAGTTACTACCAAGGTCGTCTCAACAAGATTGAGGGTCTAAAGCCAAACTTCGTAAAGAGGTCTTAATATATATATATATATATATATATATATATATATATATATATATATATATATAATATATAACGATAACAACAATAACATACCCAGTATAATGTTACAAGTGAGGTATACGGAGTGTAGGATATACATAGACCTTATGCAGTAAAAATGTAATAAATGCAAATTTTCAATAAAAAAATATAATATAAACTTTGAATAATAAAACCTAATTCAAGAATTTGAGAAGTTGATATAAGGATATCGAATATTATTGCATTAAATTTGATAAGTTGATATAATGAGATCGAAATAGTATTGCATTGAATTTAATAAGTTGATATAATGATATTGAAATAGTATTGCGCTGCTTCAATATAATGATAACTTGTTACAATGTTTGAAATTTGAAGAAGACACCAAGCAAATTTGATCTTTTTGTAAACAGACAATAATAGATTTTGCATAATCCAGAAGGTTTGACCATTTAAGAGATTTCAGAATATTCAATAATAAGAGAATAAAAATAGTGAAAGGGGGCAATGAAAAAGGTAAATATAGGAATAATAATGCGGGTTCATGTTAGTCGTCAGTATATAAATGAGGCAACAAAAAGGTAGCCACGTAAGAAAGGATACTACAATTACCTAAAAACTATTCTATTTATCAATTATTACAATGATCCCTACATTAAATAAGATAAAACGTTATTGTATTTTCTATCCAAAAATTTCTTTTCAAATTTAACAGTACATGAGTTTTTTTAACAATATATATGCATATATATATTTTTAGAAAAAAATGGAGTCCCAAAAAAACTTGGGGCTCCAAGCAGTTGCTTTAGTTGCTTTATGGTCGACCCGGCCCTGGTTACTACGTACCACTACTATTTGCATGTTTATTTTAATTAGGCTTCTCATTAATCTCACCAACCCATTGATAATAGAATAATATTGGCTATTAAGTTGAGCAGACACTTTCTAACAGGGGTCAAAAAGTTCATTTGCAATATACTTGATGGAACTTTGAAAAAGGCAAGTGGGATAAATTGAAGAAACCAACAGGAAAAAGAGGGGAAAAAAGAAGGAAAAGGGTGGTTGGTGCACAAACCCTTAAATCTTTTAGAGCTATATAAACCCAAGATATATGAACATAATTCAGTCAGCAGTTTGTTTTTCCTACCATTCTAAACAAACAAAAAACACATAAATTCAGTCAGCAGTTTGTTTTCCCTACCATTCTAAACAAACAAAAAACTTATAAATTTTTGCTTCACGAGAATGGGTAGCCTCACACTTGAAATGGTACGTACTGTTCACATTGCATGCACAAACTTCTACTGTCTTCTTCTTACCACTACAAATTAAACAACTCACATTTTGTTTCATTCGAAAAGCTATTTTTTGCAAAATATTGTTGTCCCTCACCAAATGTTATTGAAATTACCTCTCCTAATAAATACAGGGATTGTGCAATCAATAATAGTCCTCGTTAGACAAAATATATTTTTATCTGCTTGATTATATCTTAAATTGAATTATGATACTTGACAGGACTTTGAGCCATCAGCCATAACACCGAGAGGTTTAGCGCGGCCAAGTTTGTTTCCGAATGGGGACATCAAGAAACAGAAGGTGGCACCACCAGCAGGGCCAAGGAAGAACTTGCAACTTGAGGTGATGGAGCCTGGCTTGAAGAATGATGGTCCCTCATTGGACACTATCTTGGTCAATTATTTGGACACACTTACCCAACGTGTCAATTTTCATTTAGGTATAAATATTTTTAGTACCCATAGATAGTACTCTTTCGCACTAGCGCACTAAATGAGACGACTAAATCAACTCTTTTCTTCTTATTCTTATTAGGGTATCCGGTGAACATATGCTATGATCACTATGCAACTTTGGCTCCACTTTTGCAATTTCACCTAAACAATTGTGGTGATCCTTTCATTCAGAACACTGTCGATTTCCATTCAAAAGACTTCGAAATGGCTGTTTTGGATTGGTTTGCACAACTATGGGAAATTGAAAAGGACCAATATTGGGGTTATGTTACCAATGGTGGTACTGAAGGCAATCTCCATGGTATTTTGATAGGGTAAGTTGATAATATATGACACGAGTATATAACATAGTAATAACTTTTATTGTTTCGATGATATTAATTTTTCTTAACATTATTTATGCAGGAGAGAGCTACTTCCTGATGGAATATTATATGCGTCAAAAGACTCTCACTACTCTGTCTTCAAAGCTGCAAGAATGTACCGAATGGATTCGGAAACAATCAACACATCAGTAAATGGGGAGATGGATTATTCAGATCTAAGAGCAAAGTTGATTCAAAATAAGGACAAACCAGCAATTATAAATGTGACAATTGGTAAATATTTACCTCAACCTCTATCCATTTTCTTTTTTTCTTTTACGTACTTTTCCCTTAATGATTCTTTTAACTACAGGAACTACCTTCAAAGGAGCTATTGATGACCTTGATATTATTCTTGAAACACTCAAAGATTGTGGCTATTCACAAGATATGTTTTACATCCATTGTGATGCAGCACTATGTGGTCTTATGGTCCCCTTTATAAACAATGTGAGTTTCACTTTTTACTTTTAACAAAACTCTTGAGTAATTCGCAGAGCGATATTCTAATGAATTATTCTTTATGTAATTTGGACAGATGATCAGTTTCAAGAAGTCAATTGGAAGTGTCACAATTTCTGGTCACAAGTTCTTGGGATGCCCAATGCCTTGTGGTGTCCAAATAACAAGAAAAAACTACATCAATAATCTCTCAAGAAATGTGGAGTACATTGCTTCTGTGGACGCCACTATTTCTGGTAGTCGTAACGGTTTAACTCCAATTTTCTTATGGTATAGCTTGAGCGCTAAAGGTCAAATTGGCCTACAAAAAGATGTTAAGAGATGTCTCGATAATGCCAAATATTTAAAAGACCGTCTTCAACAAGCAGGGATAAGTGTCATGCTAAATGAGCTTAGCATCATAGTTGTACTTGAAAGGCCTCGTGACCATGAATTTGTCCGTCGTTGGCAACTTTCATGCGTCAAAGATATGGCACATGTTATTGTGATGCCGGGAATCACTCGAGAAATGCTTGACAAATTCATCAATGAACTAGTGCAACAAAGAAAACAATGGTATGAAGGTGGTAGAGTTGAACCTCCTTGTGTTGCAGATGATATTGGTGCTAAAAATTGTGCATGCTCTTATCATAAGATTGACTACATTAGTCCCTAGAAGACAAAGAAGATAAGATATCATTTGCAACCTGAAATTGCAATTTTATAGCTCAAATTTCTTTATATGCCTTCCGTTGAAATGGCATTCATTAATTCTTTATGACTTCAACTTTGTCTCCCACATCGAAAGTGAATTTGTATACCTAATTGTATTACTGGACGACATAACTGTAACATTTTTTAATAAGAAAATTAACTCTCTCTTATGATCTTTGTGTAACATTAACTTACTGTTAGTTCGTGATTGAAATAAGATTATACATGATGGAAATTGAGATGTGCATGCATGCATGCATACATACAAATAGGGCATATGTAGCTTGGTGTTATCGGGTTCATCTGAACTAACATTTTTGACGCAAAACATAAATTTATATGTAAAAATTCACTAAAATTACAACAAATAGTAGATATGAATCCATAACTTTAAGAATATAATTGATTTAACCATCAATATTAAAAATCTTAAATGTTAAACCCATAAAGCTTAAATTTTGAATCCGCCTACACATACACTTTTTTGGAATAGGAGGTAAGTTCGTACAAGGCTCTTCCAAATGTAGGAATCATAGTTATAGTATTTTTTAGTAAGCACCTTTACCCCCGTAGTTGATCTTTATTGTTTTTGAATCTCTAATTTTAGCTCGCTAGGAGGGCAAATTTTTTTCTATGAGTTTTTGGATTCTTGTCATGACTCAACTACCGGGTCGTGCGGGCACCTACTCTAAGCACCTAGATAGACGAATTCTTACCACCCGATCCAACAGGCAATTGCGGAAATCAAAGTAAAATCATAAATAACCTCCTCTTAATACGTGAAAACGTTTACAAACCTTTACTTCAAGAAAATCCTTTACAATTTAAATACAGTAAAACCACATTTAAAACCCGAAATAACGCTCCCTAGGATCTAGTCTACGCAGGTACAAGAGCTACTACAGGAGAAATTCGAGCAAATAAAAGAAGACACAACTTCCACCATGATATCAAAGAGTAGAAACTGCTGGAGATCACCACTGTCATGCACCTATGAAACATCACTGGCCCTGCAACCAGACTATACCCAAAAAGGTATAGCAAGAGTAGTATCAGTACAACCACACGTACTGGTAGGCATCATCGGTCGACCCGAATCCACTCCATACCATCATATAAGAAAAACAGGAGAAAATATGCAATTAGCTACAACGCTACTGTCCTTCAACACCCACCTTTACCAAAATCCAACATCAAACTGCCCACGAGCTTATACATCAAGATATTGACACATATGGACTTACTCGTTCCGTCTCCAGTCTTTCTATCCTATTTCGCTGCCAATTCCACCACTCGAAGAATCTACATTTTGACACCTAAGACTTTCTAAGTCACACTTAACCCTTAGACTTCCCAAGTCACCTTAATACGTAGACCGACTACTATGTCCAGACTCGGACTACCATTCCGTGACTCAAGATAATCTCTATGACTCAACAACGAGAAGTAAACCCAGTTAATCACCAACTAGCAGTACTAAAATAAAGCTAAAAAGAGACGGTCAAAAGGGACGCTGCCCGTCGCTTTTTTGGCCAAAAGCGACGGAAAAGCGACGGCGTCACTTCCGTGGGAAAATGACCTGTTGCTTTTTCAAAAGCGACGGACTGCATCGCCAAGTAAAAAATGATGAATTTTTTTTTAATTATTTTTTCCAGAAAAGCGACCATGTCCGTCATTTTTTCTGGGTATTTTTTTAAAAATTCCAGAAAAGCGACGGACAACGTCTCTTTTTCTGGGAAGTTTTTTAAAAAATTTCAGAAAAGCGATGGACAAATGAGACGCTGTCCGTTGCTTTTCTGCATTTTCTCCAGCTGTAAAAAATCTGCATTTTCAATATGCACCACCTGCCATTTAAAAATCTAATTCAATACAGCCCAAACCAGCACTAATTGCTGCCACAATATTCATAAAACAAATACAACATCAATAAGAAACTAAAAATAAAGTAAAATTTTTATTAAACACATAAAAGGTCTACCAAAAGGACCTATAAAGTATTCAATAACTTTTAAAAAAGTGTCAAAATATCAAAAAGTATAAGGAAATGAGTCTATCCTAATGGGGGGTAGTATCCACATACTCCTCCTCATTTTCACTAGTCTCAGTAACTTCGTCACTTGATGACGAGGAGGAAGGAGTAGGATCTACATGACTACGACGGCGACGACCAACAAAGGATGACATTTGTTGTTGAAGAGACTGGACAGTCTTGGACAAATCATCAGTGGTCTCAGTCCATTTTTTCTCAGATTCTGCCAAGGCACTAGTAAGATCTGCGATCTGCTGCGACATATGTGCAAGCTGAACACCATCAACCGCCTCAGCCTGCCGCGAAGATCCAATACCATCCAGTCCTGACTGGATTCGTCGCAAATAATTCCAAGAGCCTAGATCATAGACTCTCCCCTTTTGTCTCCCCCCTGCCACTTTTTCGGTCCATATTTGAGTAGCTTCCTCGTGTGTAGGCTCGATCGGCAAGCCTAGACCTTGCTGAGTCTGGCTGTACTCAGACAAAATACGTCCAAACTCATCCTGCATATAAAAAAATAAAAATTATAATATATACATAATATATATATATATATATACTTTAATTATATTTAAACTTTAAAACTTACATAGGCGTCTTGAGCCCACTGTTCAACCCATACATCTGGATCTAGCTCATTTTTTTATCTCTTATGTGGCCTTTCTTAAAAAGCTCAGCCTGAGTCGGAGGGCGCCCCAAGTCCTTCTCCTGCAAACAAAATAAATTTAACATAATGAAGTAATATAATTAATACTATTGAATCAAGTTTATATAAATATATATATAAGTTAAAAGGTTAATATTTATTACTTACCATTTCCCTTGCAACGTCCGCTACACTCTTTGCATCCATAGTGTGCAACGATCCATCTTTAACACTGCCTCTGGCTTTCTTACCTTGTTCAGACAATGCTTTGAACTCTTCCGAATCTCAATACTTCTTAAGATGCTCATGAACATGAGGTAGAAGCCAAGATCCACACTTCTTACTATCCAGAATTTTTTTAAGCCATTGGCGTAGCCTGGCACTGGCCTTCCTCGTGAAAGTAGTGGAAATGATCTTATTGTACTTTCTCTTTCAAGTACACATTGTCTGAAAGAAAGAAATGATTAGTGTTAGATGATATATATATGTATGTATATTATGAAAATTTAATATATATATGTATATATACACACACATATATATATATATATATATATATATGTATGTATATACCTTAAACTCATCAAACATGGCCTGTTGGATCGATCTTGGAATCTCTGACCAGGAGCTCCAAGGTTCTATAAAAAGCCTTCTAACTGTCTCCTTTAGAGCACGTCGGGGCTCTTTCGTGGGATACCACCTGTAAAGAACATAATAAATACGTCATCAAGTGATAAATAATTAATTAATATAAAAAAATAAACTTATCAATTAATTAGAAAAAAACTTACGATGATCCATCAGAGTAAATCATGACTCTACCAATGGCGTCCTTCTCGCCGGGTCTCAGATTCACGTCATCTTCCTCCTCAGAAAGTGCTGATGCAGGTAATGGCAGAAGTCTATAATGCTGAGTCAATGGGGGTGTAGAAGTCTGTGTTTCAGACTCAGAGCTGGTATCTCTAAGTCGCAAGCCTGATAAGTGGGGGAAAGAAGAATCACGTGGGGATGACGTACCATGTGGCGGAGGCATAGAGGGTGTAGGCATGAAAGTTATGTGATGATGATAAGTAGTGAGTCTAGGACCATGATAATTTGCGAGATTCCCAGTGCCATAGGGGATAAACACTGGTGGAGTAGAGCGAATCTGTGGCGAAGATAAAAGACGACCTGGAATATCATCATGCTCTATAGGCCTCCTAGAGCTCTTCCTAGACTTACTAGACTTGCTAGTACTTTTACTAGGACGACCTCGATTACCATCACCTGATGACATCTGTATGCATAACCCAAGACTAATTCAAAATTTTCAAATTCAAGAAACTAATTCAAAACTAACACTAACCTAAAGTTGAAAACTAATAGCAAGCATTAACCTAAACTAAGGTTCACAAAGACTAACAATTTAAACTAACAAACTTAACTTAAAAAAAACTTAGATTCAAGAACCTAATTCAAAAGGTTAAAGTTAAATACTAATTCAAGATTCTAAAACAAAATCCAAAATTAATTCAAGAACCTATTTCAAATTCAAAGTTCCCAAATTCAAGTTAATAATATAATTCAAGAACCTAATTCCAAATTCAAGAACCAACCTAATTCTAGTTCAAAAAATTATTCCTAAAGTTGAAAACTAATTCTTAACTCAAAACTAACAATTTAAACTAACAAACATAACTTTAAAAAGCTTAACTTAAAAAAACTAAGATTCAAGAACCTAATTCAAGTTAATAATCTAATTCAAGAACCTAATTCTAAATTCAAGTTCAAGTCCTAATCCTAATTCAAGTTCCAAATTCAAGTTCAAAAAAGAACCTAAAGTTGAAAACTAATTCTTAACTCAAAACTAGTAATTTAAACTAAGAAACTTAACTTAAAAAAGCTTAGATTCAAGAACCTAATTCAAAAGGTTAAAGTTAAATACTAATTCAAGATTCTAAAATAAAATCCAAAACTAATTCAAGAACCTATTTCAAATTCAAAGTTCCCAAATTCAAGTTAATAATCTAATTCAAGAACATAATTCAAAATTCAAGAACCAACCTAATTCTAGTTCAAAAAATCATTCCTAAAGTTGAAAAATAATTCTTAACTCAAAACTAACAAACTTAACTTAAAAAAGCTTAAACTTAAAAAAACTAAGTTTCAAGAACCTAATTCAAAAGGTTAAAGTTAAATACTAATTCAAGATTCTAAAATAAAACCCAAAACTAATTCAAGAACCTATTTCAAATTCAAGTTAATAATCTAATTCAAGAACCTAAAATTTCAGAATTCAAGAAACCAACCTAATTTAGTTTCAAAAAATCATTTCTACAAGTTGAAAACTATTCTTTAACATCAAAAATCTATAAAGCAGTTTAAAACTAACAAAGTTAACTTATAAAAAGCTTAACTTAAAAAAACTAAGATTCAAGAACCTAATTCAAGTTAATAATCTAATTCAAGAACCTAATTCCAAATTCAAGTTCAAGTCTAATCCTAATTCAAGTTTCAAGTCCTAATCCTAATTCAAGTTTCAAATTCAAGTTCCAAATTAAAATACCAATTCAAGTTCAAAAAAGAACCTAAAGTTGAAAACTAATTCTTAACTCAAAACTAACAATTTAAACTAACAAACTTAACTTAAAAAATCTTAACTTAAAAAAACTAAGATTCAAGAACCTAATTCAAGTTAATAATCTAATTCAAGAACCTAATTCCAAATTCAAGTTCAAGTCCTAATCCTAATGCAAGTTCCAAATTAAAGTTCCAAATTCAAGTTCCAAATCCTAATTCCAAATTCAAGTTCAAAATTCAATTACCTAATTCAAGTTAAAAAAAAAACCTAAAGTTGAAAACTAATTCTTAACTCAAAACTAACAATTTAAACTAACAAACTTAACTTAAAAAAGCTTAACTTAAAAAAACTAAGATTCAAGAACCTAATTCAAGTTAATAATCTAATTCAAGAACCTAATTCTAAATTCAAGTTCAAGTCCTAATCCTAATTCAAGTTCTAAATTCAAGTTCCAAATTAAAGTTTCAAATCCTAATTCAAGTTCCAAATCCTAATTCCAAATTCAAGTTCCAAATTCAAGTTCCAAATTCAACTTCCAAATTCAACTTCCAAATTCAAGTTAATAATCTAATTCAAGAACCTTATCCTAATTCAAGTTCCAAATTCTAATTCCAAATTCAAGTTCAAAATTCAAGTTAAAAAAAGAACCTAAAGTTGAAAACTAATAATCTAATTCAAGTACTTAATTCAAGAACCTATATAATTTAGTTAAAAAAAAACCCTAAACTAAGGTTCACAAGCTAATAGCAAGAATTACCTAAACTAAGGTTCACAAACTAATAGCAACCCTAAACTAACGTTCACAAACTAATTATAGCAAGCCTAAACTAAGGTTCACAAACTAATAGAAAGCCTAAATTAAGGTTCACAAACTAATTAGCAAGCCTACACTAAGGTTCACAAACTAATAGCAAGCATAAACTAAGGTTCAAAAACTAATTAGCAAGCCTAAACTAAGGTTCACAAACTAATAGCAAGCCTAAACTAAGGTTCACAAACTAATTAGCAAGCCTAAACTAATTAAAGTTCATAAATTAAGAATATAATCTAAAAAAGGAATTTTTCACTATCAATTTTTTCATATATCAATTTTCAATATCAATTTCTCAAAATCTTAGTTTAGAATTCAACAACAACAACAACAACAATAACATATACACCATAGTCTAAATTCAACAACAACAACATACTCTAGTCTAGAATACACTATCAATTTTTGAAAATAAAAATACCCAAATTAAACCCTAACCTTCAAATCAACAAAATAACTAACCTCAAAATGAGAGGAGGTTGGAGGGAGGAGGCTAACAGTGGAGGGAGCGGCGGTGAAGGAAGCGGTGGTGGAGGAGCAGCGGTGGAGGAGCGGTGGAGCAGTGGTGCAGTGGTGGAGGAGAGGAGGAGAGAAAAAGAGAAAGAGAGAAATGAGGGAAAAGAGACCTGACGGGGTCTCTGTATAATTAAAGAAGCGACGGGCAGCGTCGCTTTTGTCTGTCACTTTTTTAAATGAGTTGACCGTGTTTTGACCAAAAAGCGACGCAGTCCATTGCTTTTCTATTTTTTTAATATAAATTAAATTTTAAAGAAAGCGACGGGCAGCGTCGCTTTCTTTAAAATTAGTTTTTATTTCATTTTAATAATTACGACGCTGTCTTTCGCTTATAAAAAAAATAACATTAATTATTTGTAAATCATTTTGGCACAAAAATCCGCCAAAAAAAGCGACGGACAAAGCGACGCTGTCCGTCTCTTTTGTAAAAAAATAATTATAAATTAGAAAAATAATAGAAAAGCGACGGACAACGCCGCTTTTCAGGAGCGACGCTGTCCATCGGTTTCCTATCCGTCCCTTTTTGAGCTGTTTTTAGTAGTGTAGACCACATACATACGTAAAAACTGATTATAATGCCTGAACAACCCCATAGAACTCTGGGTCAATGCCCAACAGACAACAACAACCAGCAATACAACCCAGACTCTCAGTCTTACTCCTAACCCATCAATAATATGGAACAGGTCTGACAGCCATTGCATAATACACCATGACAATAACATATATCCCTTTCAAATAACTCAGACCAACTACGGATCCCTAAGACAACACCTAAGTGTTCAACATGCAATCCCGGTCTACACTATTACCAACTCCACTATTACATACAACCACCTGGCCTCTTAAGGATCATCATGCAATAATCACATATCAAGAATATAGCTCGGTCCACTCATGAAACCATCACCAGAATACAATCAATGCAAGTATAATCAAACCCGTACCAGATGTGGTACCCGAGCCAACCATTATAGAACCCGTACCAAGCATGATACCCGAGCGAATCGATAAATATTCTGTACCAGGTGTGGTACCCAAGCCAACTATTATAGAATCCATAACAGGAGTGGTACCCGAGCTAACCGATAAATATCTTGTACCAGGCGTGGTACCCGAGCTAACCGATAAATATCTTGTACCAGGCGTGGTACCCGAGCTAACCAATATGTAACCTGTACCAGGTGTGGTACCCAAGCCAACCAAATATCACACACAATCCAATAAGTCAATAAATAATGAACAACATCACCCTTGTAAACCAACAAGCAACCAAACCCAGTTCATTTCACATAATTGACACATGATAGCTAGACATTCATAATCTCATTTTCTAAGCATGAAAACTCATACAATACTAAGCGACAGTACATGAACACATATTGCATATTGGGAAAAATAGTAACCATCACCTACCCAACACCCGGATCCATAATCCCAACATTGACTTCTTGTCCGGAGACTAAATCCCAGCTCACCCCCAAGACACACATCTAGTAGGCACATCAAATCTGAATCCTTCTCTTAAGACAGATACAACATGGGGAAGACATCCCCTAAGCACCTCAACTCTTCTTGTTTACTCTACTTCTTTTATATTAAATCATTCTTGGAACTCCCTTTAACTAGTCATTTAATTACCTATGATGTTTTTCGGTTCCCCGAACCTTTCCAATTGTCTAGTCCCTGAATTCTAGAATTCCACCCCACATTATGAACACAAACAACCCAAAAATGACAACACATCATCCCAACCCTACCATTTCCCATTCCAAAACCAGTCAAACACAATAATCCTCTAGACTTTGTACTCGAAGGCCTAAACACGAATTCTCCTTTCTATTTATACAACAATATGGAATGGAAATAGGTCTAAGTCTACTTAATAAAAGGAAACCTAGCCTACCTGGAAGCCAAGCAGTTACACACACATATTCTGGCTCCGTGAAGGCATTTCTTAATATATGACAAGCCCAAAATTCATGGTTTTGCATTCCTTTAGCCAGAATCTCTTCTCCCCATAGCTCCCAAGCTTTAGAGCAGCCTATAAGGGTTTTTGGAGTAACCCTCGTATGTTTTTCAACTGAGGAAGAGAAGACTTTTATAAAAATCACATAATTTAGCTATTGTTTTACTGCCATACCACTATAGTGGCAGGCTTACTGCTACCGCGGTGGTGCTATAGCGGAATAATTTCCACTATATTAGAGTGATGTCAACCCGGATGAATTTCAAAATCTGAAATTTTTCTATCATATCACCCACTTAATTCAAAACATGTTTAGTCGATCCCGAAACTTGTGATATCGTGATTTCTAAAATAACGGTGGATAAGGTCATCATAATAAATACCAATTTACCCATTGTTTATCCTCGAACGATTCCGTAAGAAAGAGGGAGAAGAAACTAGTCCAGGGCTCTCACAGTCCCACTTGACCATGTAATTATGACCCCACGTAAATTATCAAACCTCCCTCTATTTAATCGCACTCGACAAGGGATGGAAATATCAGGATTCCACTTTAACGAGGAAATTTCCTCCCTCGAGCTATCTGAAGAAAATTTAGAAGTAGCCTTCCCTGAGTACCCAAGAATTCCAGGGCCTCATAGAATGTTGGAGTGAAAGAATTTTCAAAAACTCGGGAGGAACTTTTCCATTCCCAAAATTTGATTGCCGTTCATTATAACAGAAATTATACCACTATAGTGAGGTGCCGACCACTATAGTTGTTGGCAACAGTTGAAATAGGAGAAAAACGGGTTTTATTCTCATTCTTCTCTAAATTGGCCACCCAAAAACACTCCTTTCCTCCCAATTACCCTGCTCTCGATGTAGAAAATCCCAGGTAACAATCATACCCGCTTGCTCTTCTACTTAATTGCATAATTATAGGTAGGATTATGGTAGAAAATAGTGATTTGGGGTAGATATTATAGTGGGTTTTTGAATTTGAACTTAGGTTGGGTTTTTGTTAGATTCCCGAAGCATGGGTGCTTTCCTTATGTTTACAACGCCTCCACAATATTTTGGGCGTAAGGATCATGTAACTTTTGGTCAAAAATGGTGGGGGAGGTGAAGGGTTGTTCTTGAATAAAATTTGTGTTTTGGGCAGAATTTAGGGGTTATGATGCCCAAATTTTTGTATAAAATAGTGATAGGACACTTTAGAAGTACTTATCTGAACTTGCAATGTTAAAAATGGAGTTTTCGGTCAAGGAGCTCCATTGAAACACCTCTTAAAGTTTTGGAACGATGAAGATCACTATAGTGGAACCCAACCACTATAGCAAAGAAATTCTCGCTATAGAGATTTTGCAGTAAGAGACGACTGTGCGCTATAGTGGAGGGTCAAAACCAGTAGCCTTCCAGGCTTATACTTAAAGCAAATTTCCTTTTTAAAACCCATTTCCTTATGCTTATCAAGTTCTAACCCCGCCCCTTTCCACATTGCAGGTTAACATATTCAATGTCTGTCGGTCAAGAACACATACCCCCTTACGAGAGGTTTCTCGATGATGCTAGTCGGGAGAGGTACTGGGACTACCGCAGGCTAGGTTTCTGTCATGAGAGGGCCTTCAGAATGGAAGAGGTGGATGAGAAAGCAGCCGCCTTCTATCGTAGGCTCCAAGAGTTTGGCTGGGGCCCATTAGTTGTGGCTCCTCCTGTTGGGCGTTTAGGTTGGGTGCGGGAGTTCTATGCCATACTTTCCACCATTCATTAGGATGATCCCACCCCACTATCAGTATCTGAGGTGTAGATGTCCCTGTGGACTCTTAGACTATTAATGAGGTGCTAGGAGTGCCTCACATTTCAAATACAGCATACGAGGCCAAGACTCGATTGTGGAATATAACATGGCTGAGAGATACCTTGGTAGATGAGGAGGTTAGGAGTCAGGTCTACTAGCCGAGTGCTGAGGGCATCACCAATACCTTCTTTTCTGTAGACGCTAGAAGGTGGCTAAATTTAGTATCCCAGAGGATTCGTCCATCGGGCAATACCACCAATATGACTAATGCTCGAGCTTTAGTAGTAGATTGTGCTATGTAGGGGATCATTCTGAATGTGTGGGACTAGATCATCTCTAAGTGGAGGGACTTCTATCGGGGTCCTAGGAGAGGCCCTCCGGGTTTGGTGTCTGAGTTGTGCAGACGGGTTGTGTTACCTGAAGATCATACCGACAGGGAAGTGGATGTAGATATTCCCTTCAACCCTCTCGGGTGAAAGTGGTCACGGCTAAGAGAAGAGGAAGGTAGATGAAGCAGGAAGCGGCCAGGCTGCCGAGGTAGCTGATGACGATGACGATGATGATGATGACACTCCTGCCCCTCCTTCCCAGTCCCATCCCCGATTTCTAGTAGCCATCTCGAGGAGAATCTATCCGCGGTCAGGTGATTTATGGAGGGGACTACCACTGGAGGTACAACCCCGCCCCCTCTGGTTAGAACTTTGTAGCACTCCGCAGAGAGTTGGATGAAGAGAAGAAGAAGAGGCGCTCTCGAGATCGCATGCTTGCCTGGATGTGGAAGAACATTAAGGTCATGTTCACCTGCTCTGTCCCCGATCAGGACATTTCCTTGCTAGAGCCAGAGGACTTGCAGGAGTTTCCTTTCTTGAGCGATGAGGAGTCCTAGGATTCCCCTTCCCCCTTTATTATATTAGACTACTGTTCCCTTGGTTTTTGCCCCTCTTTTAGGCACGCACTAGATGATGTTTCCCTTTCGTTTTTTCCCTTCGATTTTTAAGCACATAGATGCTAGTTTCAGATAATATTTCCCTTATATGCATGCTAAATTCATTTTATTAGTGTTTTCCTACTTTCACATAGCAGCTCATAGTTTCACTTTTGCTTTTAGACGCCCCAGAAATGTAAGGAAAACAAGGGAAAAATAGGGCAGGCATTCTGTTCCGCCCCTTCTCGCTATAGCGGTCGTCCCTCCGCTAGCGTGGTACCGCCGTAGCAGGAAAATTTCCTCTATAGCGGGATCTCCATAGCAATACCATTTCACTATGGCGTTCCCGATGGCATCAGCCCAGAAAATTGAAATTTTCAGCAAAGTATACTCATCCTCATTCCCGGTTATCATTGTCTAACCCCATAAATCTCGCCATGGTCTTAACAACACCCCAAGACTATTCCTAGCAATGCACAGATCAAAATTTAGCATCGAGGTATCACCAAATCAAATTCGAAATATATGAGACAACTGCTCACAATAACACCTTTCCACTATCATGCAAGAATAACCCCCTTGTTCCCATGGTTCCCAACTAAATCCCAATTGTCCCAAAACTAAAGTTTCCCTGCAGTCGTAAGTCCTGTCCCCTCACGATCTTAACCAATGATGAGTCCCTTTTTGGAAAGTCATATGAATTTTTCAAATTAAGACACAATGAGACTTGACAAATCAAAGCACACAAAATCAAGTTATGACTCTCGTCAGACCCAAATATTCACAACAAGGCAATCAATTATGCACCAATAATTTCAGTCATTTAAGCATTATAACACACAAAATTCATTAAGATACAACAAAAATCAAGTCACATATACTACTCTTTATTCTCCCCATGGGTGACTGTCAATCGGTCATCCATGTTTTACCATAGCCTCTCAGTCCAGATACTAATTAGAACCTTCACGGTTCTAGCTTCTGTTGCTTGTTTCATTGCAATCGGAGTCCAGTGACATCCTTCACTTCATTGAGATACCAATTGAAATTGAGAGATATCAATTGGACTCAACCCATACAAGCAAGTAAACGAACCACATGAAAAGGAATGAAAGAAAAGAGATGTTTCCTAGAATGCTTAATAGATTCCCAAAGATTAGATATGGACGTCAATACACCAATCCGTAGGACTCTATTTAACATTTTGTTCTTATACTGGGAGACCGGTAATCTAGGCTCTGATACTATCTATCATGAATCAATTACCAGGCCATACGGGAACCTACTCTAAGCACCTAGATAGGCAAATCCTTACTACCCGATCCAACAGGCAATTGCGGAAATCAAAGAAAAATCATAAATAACCTCCTCTTAATACATAAAAATGTTTATAAACCTTTACTTCAGGAAAATCCTTTACAATTTAAATACAATAAAACCACTTTTAAAACCCAAAACAACCCTCCCTAGGATCTAGTCTATGCAGGTACAAGAGCTACTATAAGAGAAATATGAGCAAATAAAAGAAGACACAACTTCCACCATGATATCGAAAAGTAGAAGCTGTTGGAGATCACCACCATCATGTACCTATGAATTATCACTGACCCTGCAACCAAACTATACCCAAAAAGGTAAAGCAAGAGTAGTATCAGTACAACCACATGTACTGGTAGGCATCATCGGTCGACCCGAATCCACTCCATACCATTATATAAGGAAAATAAGAGAAAATATGCAATTAGCTACAATGCTACCGTCCTTCAACACCCACCTTTACCAAAACCCAACATCAACCCGCCCACGAGCTTATACATCATGACATTTACACCTATGGGCTTACTCGTTCCCTCTCCAGTCTTCCTATCCCATTCCACTGCCAACTCCACCACTCGGAGACTCTACACTTTTACACCTAAGACTTCCCAAGTCATACTTAACCCTTAGACTTTCCAAATCACCTTAATACATAGACCGACTACTATGTCCAGACTCAAACTACCATTTTGTGACTCAAGACAACCTCTATGACTCAGAAACCAGAAGTAAACCCAGTTAATAGCCAACTAGACCACATACATTCATAAATACTACTTATAATGCCTGAACTGCCCCAGAGACCTCTGGGTCAATGCCCAACAAACAACAACAGCCAGCAATACAGCCCAGACTCTTAGTCTTACTCCTAACCTATCAATCATATGGAATAAGTCTGACAACCATTGCACAATACACCATGACAATAACATATGTCCCTTTCAAATAACTTGGACCAACTACAGATCCCTAAGACAACACCTAAGTGTTCAACAGGCAATCTCAGTCTACACTATGACCAACCCCACCATTACGTACAACCACCCAGCCTCTCAAGGACCATCATGTAATAATTACATATTAAGAATACAGCCCGGTCCACTCATGGAACCATCGTCAGAATAAAATTAATGCAATTATAATCAAACCCATACCAGGCATGGTACCTGAGTCAACTATTATAGAACCTGTACCAGGTGTGGTACCTGATCCAACTATCATATAACTCATATCAGACATGGTACACGAGCGAACCAATAAATATTCTGTACCAGGCGTGGTACCCGAGCCAACCAATATGTAACCTGTACCAGGTGTGGTACCCGAGCCAATATAATGTCACACATAATCTAACAATCAATAAATAATGAATAATATCACACTTGTAAACCAGCAAGAAACCAAACCGAGTTTATTTCACATAATTGACACAAGATAGCTAGACATTCATAATCTTATTTCCTAAGCATGAAAACTCATACAATACTAAGTGATAGTATATGAACACATATTGCATATTGGAAAAAATAGTAACCATCACCTACCCAACACCCAAATCCACGACCCCAATATTGACTTCTTGTTCGGAGACTAAATCCTGGCTCACCCCCAAGACACGCATCTAATAGACACATCAAATCTAAATCCTTCTCTTAAGATAGATACAACATGGGGAAGACATCCCCTAACATTAGCACCTCAACCCTTCTTGTTTACTCTATTTATTTTACATTAAATCATTCCCGTAACTCCTGTTAACTAGTCATTTAATTACCAATGATATTTTTTGGTTCCCCGAACCTTCCAACTATTTAGTCCCTGGATTCTAGCATCCCACCCCACATAATCAACACAAATAACCCAAAAATAACAACGCATCATCCCAACCCTACTATTTCCCATTCCAAAACCAGTCAAACACAATAATTCTCCAGAATCCGTGCCCAAAGGCCTAAACATGAATTCTCCTTTTTATTTATGCAGTTGCACACACATATTCTGGCTTCGTGAAGGCATTTCCTAATGGATGACAAGCCCAAAATCTTTGGTTTTTCATCCATTTAGCAAGAATCCCTTCTTCCCGTGGCTCCCAAGTTTTGAAGCAGCCTAAGAGAGTTTTTTGAGTAACCCTCGTATGTATTTCAACTGAGAAGGAGAAGACTTTTATAAAAATTATGTAATTTAGCTACTATTTTTCTGCCATACCGCTATAGCAGCTGGCTGACTGCTACCACAGCGGTTCCATAGTGGAATAATTTCCGCTATAGCAGAGTGACATCAGCCCAGATGAATTTTAAAATCTAAAATTTTTCTATCACGTCACCCAATTTAATTCAAAATGTGTTTAGTCAATCTCAAAACCCGTGATATTGTGATTTCTATAATAACAATAGATTAGGTCGTTATAATTTTCAAGCCTCCAAGATTTATGGGAGTTGTGATTAAATTCCAGTTAACTAGAGGTGGAGATTTTTTTTTTTGGGCATGGATCCCCAAAGAAAGTTTCTTTGAACATGATCTATATGGTCACGAGTTGTTTGGCAAAGTAAGTTGCATTGCATGGAATAGGTGGGAATATATTCAAGAACAAATTTAATAAGAGTGGTTCTACCTGCTAAGGATAAAAAAGAGTCTTCCATCCACTAAGATTATTATTCTGTGATCAATTATATATTGGTATTCAAAACTTTTAGGATGATGATTTATAATTGGAAGTCCTAGGTGCTTACGTTTTCTTTCTGATTGGCGAATGTTCATCATAGTAGATAGATTATTTCATTCATTTATGATAATATTTGTTGAAAAGATAACAGAAGATTTGTTGAAATATTTCTTTTGTCTTGATTGCTCTGAGAGGGAATTGAAAATGTGTTTAATAGTAAAAGTGTTTGTACTATCTGCTTTTTCAAGAAGAATGATATCTCAGCAAAAAGGAGATGGGATATAGGCTGACCTATTCTACCAATTTTAATCAATTCTCAAAATAGTTCCTGAATGACATAATTAATGAGTCTAGATAGGATTACATACAAGTTATAAAGATGTAAGGAGATAATGGGGGTCACCTTTCCTAATGCCTCTTGTAGGAAGGAAATAATTTGTAGGTTTTTCATTCACTGGGATAAAAATAGAGGATGTTGATATACAAGATATAATGAGAGAAATGATGTTATCGGGAAAGTTAAGAATAGTAAGTGATTGTCTAATAAAGGACCATTCTAGTCTATCAAAAGCTTTTTTCAAGTCTATTTTCATGAACATCTTGCCAAATTTTCCTTTAGTCTTTTGGAAAGTGTGAATAGCTTCTTGGATAATTATAGCATTATCCGCAGCTCTTCTCCCAGGAATAAAGCTATATTGTTGAGGGATTATAATGTTACCTAGATAGGGCTTAATCCTATTCACAATCATTTTTGAATGGTTTTATAAATAGTGTTACAATGGCTCATAGGTCTATAATGGGTAATTTGCTCAGAAATTTTAAGTTTTGAAATTAGACAGATGAAAGTCTTATTTATTCCAGGAGGTATGGAGTTTATCAAAGTCATGAGCTCTGCTATAGCAGTATACTAAGCTCAAATAGAAACATCAATAGAAGCTTTAGTTATGGCGGTTCAATATTGAAAGAGAGAGAAAGTAGTTGTGTGCAAATGCAAAGCTTAGATTTACTTGTATTGCAGCAATGCGTATTTATAGAAGATGAAAAAGAAAAATCTGACTAAGCTAAAATATCTAATCTAATCTAGATTAGAGGCTTAACCTCCTAACTAACAGTGTTAACTAACTTTAACAATGTTAACTAACTATCTAACAAAACTAATCGATCTCTTAATTAACTGTTCCAGTATATATATACACAAAATATAATCTCAATAACCCTCTCCCCTCAAGTTGGAAGTGCAGATAGCACTGCCAACTTGTCAAGAATAGAATAATGCTTGATTCCTGTGAGTTCTTTGGTTAAGATATTAGCCAATTGGTCCTGTGTAGCAATATGATGGAGAGAGATGAGGCCTTGTTGGAGTACATGCCTTATATAGTGAAAGTCAAACTCAATGTCCTTGGTCCTTTCATGGAACACAGGGTTCCTGACTATGTGTAGGGCAGACTGAGTGTCACAAAATATTGAAACAGGCTTAGAGTAGGGCACATTCAACTCATCAAGTAGTCGACTCAACTAAACTAGCTCTCCTACTACCTTTCTAAGTGATTTGTGCTCAGCCTCTACAGATGATAAGGAAATGATTTCTTGCTTATTAGGTTTCCAGCTGATGGGACTGCCTCCAAGTAGCACTAAGTAGCCACTCATAGACTTTCTAGAATCTGGGCATGAGGCCCAATCCGAATCACAGTAGCCTTTGATACTGAAATCTGTATCTTTAGAGAGGAACAAACCTAGAGCGGGATCAGACTTCAAATATCTAAGGAGATGGAAAGAAACTTAGATTGAAGATGAGGCTCCTTGGGATCTTGCATGAATTGTCTCAAGTGTTGGACACTGAAAGCAATATCTAGCCTTGTGTTTGTGAAAAAGTTGAGTCCCAATTAGCTTCCTGTAATAAGTGCAGTCACTGAGAGCAGGACCTTCATTTGCATTTAATTTTACATTGGTATCAAGAGGGGAAGTTAGGGGACTAAGGTGCAAATAATCAAACTCTTTCAACAAATCAAGAACAAACTTCCTCTGAGAGATCACAATGCCATCTTATGTGTGAAGAACTTTCATGCCCAAAAAATAATGGAGCAACCCCAGGTCTTTAATCTTGAACCTATTGTGCAAATAGACTTTCAAATCCTCTTTCTCAATAGTATTTGTCCCTCCTTCAGATGCTCTCTCCGCCCATGCCGAATACCCCCGGCCGTATTAAAACAAATAAGACTCTAGGTATAGCGTTTCGTCTGCATCGTAATTCAATAGATCTCGCTCGCTGTCAAAGCGCATTTTGTGAAGTGTTCTCCTGCCCCTGTCACCTGAGATAAAGTCAACTGGAAACCGTGATCGGAGTCGTGGTTTGAAGATGATGATTTGAAGATTCATTCGACAGAGAAGGGTGTCTTGGTTGCCGATACCAAGGTTGAATGAATCATTCCACACTTAACAAGCGGAACGGCTACTTAAGACATTCCCCCAGCATAGTGCTTCGGAGTATTGGAATGCTGATCAGAGGCGGGCGACGGTAGAAGGAGGTAACAACCGGGTTAGGCGCTCCAGCAGCTCTAGGAGTTCCCGTTCTCGCTTTTCTTGATCTTCCAAGGGGCGGATAGACCGTCCACCCAGTGCCGCTACCCACTTCTACTAAGGCTGAGCTTAATAGGAGCAAGAGACTTGGAGGCAACAACCAGAATAAAATATTATTTAATCGTGGAAATGCCATGTCAGGCGCATCTATCAGAATCGGAACAGACCAATTACCAGATCCACCTATCCATATCCCCCTGTCCTCCTGATGAGATGTGAATATACCACCGGTTTCAGAGCGCTGTTTTCAACCCCATGAGGAGTCAGTCAATGCACGATGAGGAACTACCAACCGGTAACCAATTGACGTCGGATTCCGGTGAAGCGAAAAGTGCCTTTACCTTTAGTTGGAAATAAATATAGGTGGGCGTTCAGCCACTTGACTGTAAAGAGAGGGGGCTTGGCTAGTACCAGGCTCTAAAAGAGTTTTCTTCATTATATCATCAACATAAATAGCTACATGTACTGTTGAGTTTACTTCTTTCTTATAAAATAGTGAGTAGTCATACATGAAATGAGTATACCATTTTGAACATAGAGCCTATGTAAGCTTAGTATACCACTGTTTACTAGCTTGTTTGAGACCATATAGGTACTTGTTCAATTTGCACACTAGATTAGGAGTTGCAACAATATGGCCAGGTGGTACCTCCATATACACCTCCTCATGCTAATCTCCATGGAGAAATATATTATTTACATCTAGCTAGTACATGGTCCATCCTTGTTTCATTGCTGTAGCAAGCTAGGTAAATATCTACTGGATCATAATTATAGTTTTTGAACTTTCATTGGTTACATCAAATCTAGGGTTCTAAACACCAACTCATGTACTGCTTTATGTCTGTCATCATTTTTACAAGAGTTTTACTATTCATTCTAGTATCTAATGAAATATCTATTCTTAAGCCTTATCCCTGATTTGTAACTTGTATTTTGCAATTTTTTTTAGGAACTTGAAAGTTTTGACTTATGGTATTCAAAAGATATTTTATTCTCTACATTCGACTTTGTCATATCCATCTGAATTATAGTTTGAAAGAAGCATAGATAGCATGATATTTTGTAAACTTGAAACTTTATAGAGTTTGAGCAAATACTCAGTATTGACTCTAGTCATTTCAATAGATATGTTATGAGCATGACATACTATTTTGGAAGGATTATTTAGCATCGAGTGGGCATGGGAGTAAGTTCACATGCTCTAAAACTACATGCCATTATAGGTTAGGTATGCACCATTAATTCGGGCAACCTCTTTAGCCTAAGAGGCTTTTTATGAATCCATAGTATGGATAGGCTCTTCACCCTGGAAAGGTATAGAGCAGCCCATCCAATCGGGTTAGAGGTTGGCCATCAAAAGCTCAAATGATATTTGTCGGTTATGAGAAACTCCCCCAAACTTAGAGATCTTTACTTTATTTTACTTAAATATGGATTTGATTATTTATGCATATATAGATATGATACTATTTCAGATATGCAACTCTTAACATGCATTTTAGTTTTTGGCTCAAAGACTCCCTTATTATGCTATCAGCTTTTAAAAGGTTTTAAATGATCATTGCACATGGTTTAGCCTTTACCTTATGCATATAGACTCTTCCTATCTATTGACCTTGTTTAGTTATAGACTTTAGATATGTCTTGCTTATATGTTCAATTTATCTTACCTACCAATACATTCCATTGTGTTGACGCTCTTCTTGTGCTATATTTTATCGTAATGTAGATATTGGGGTTCATGCTCAAACTCACTATCAGATTCTCCCTTAGCTCTCTCTCACTACTCCAGTTAGTGAGTCCTCCTTATATCCAGAGGACTTAGATTTATTTTTAGACATTGGTTATTTTCTTGATTCAGTTTTAAAGGTATCCCAGGGGCCTTGTCTCGATAAACTCATGTTATTCTAGATATTAGAGGCTTCATCATACAATAGTATATAGTCATGGTCAATATGTTCTGATAGTTCAATATTATTTTCTTAAAGATTATTTTGTCATATATAAAAATTAGTCTTTGCTTACCATACCTTTCAGCTTTCTCTTTAATTTAGAAATATGTTTTAATAGTAGTATGCTAGGCCAAGGGTCCACTTAGATCACTTGTGGTTTCTAGTGCTGGTCACACCTAGGGTGTAGACTTGGGTCATAATAAACTTAGTATCAGATCTTTAGATTTAAGTGTTCTAGGATGTCTGACAAGTCGCGTCTAGTAGAGTCTTTCTTATAGGTGTGAAGTGCGGCACACTTATAATAGAAAGGCTTCAGGGCGTTAGGAAATACTACCCTTCTTTCATATTGAAATTTGTGCGATGGATTTTAACTCTATGTATCCATTCTAACTCGTGCCTTATGCGCTTTTCAGATCATGCCTCTAAACCATTCTAAGTCTCCCTAGAGAGATCACATGACATGGTTGATGGACTAGAAATTAATGTAAATAAAAGTGCCTAAAATACTTAGCCTACTGATATAATAGCACTTATTGTTGATGTTGAGCAGGACAAGAAAGACATCCAAGAGCTATAGTCTTGGTCTACCTCCATCTTTGAGAACCCCACCATGGTCCTACCAGAGAGTAGACTAGATGAGCTTTCTTATCTGGTAGATGATTCACCTCCGAGAATTGTTGTAAAGAGGCCTAGAGAGGATGATAACGCTGGGTTGAGCCAGCTTGAGTTAGAGAGAGAAGAGGATAGGCAACTCAGGCGTGTGATGCGAGCATCTAGGGATGAGGCTGCTTTGACTTGAGGTAGGGGTGCCTTATTAAGTGCACCTATTTTAGGAGACCATGACCTACTGGGCGAGTCTCCCATTGTGACTCCAGAAACTGATGCAACTGCACCTGCAATTTATACGTAGACTCCAGACCG
Organism: Jaltomata sinuosa; assembly: GCA_003996215.1. NCBI lineage: Eukaryota > Viridiplantae > Streptophyta > Magnoliopsida > Solanales > Solanaceae > Jaltomata > Jaltomata sinuosa. Next base: position 226,814 of record QJPP01000420.1, read on the forward strand.
GAGAGTCTAGGGCACCACAGGTAAGTCCTACTTCCCTTGTCTTTATTTTGATGCATTAGGTACAATGCATGTTTTTTCTAGTTAGGGGTGGGGCTGTCCAGATGTCTTCCCTTGGATTTTTCTTTGCCATGTTCTTTTCCCTAAGGCGTTAAATTTCATTTGAACCAACATGTCTAGTATAGGTTATTTGTGTGTTTAGCTTGAAGAAAATTAAAATGACTTAGGTAGTATTGCTGTTGTAATTGAAAGCATGTAACATGTAAATGTTTGTGTTGTGGAATATGTGATCCCCCTCCATAATTTTGCTGATTGTGTGCACTAGATTGATATGTTGACCAGTTTGGCTCTAAGTATGATAAGGTATTTATTAGGCTTGATGATTGTTGCTTAAGGTAGTATGTGCAGTGACTTGGTAGTTAATAGTTGAACCCATCTACTACATGTTTTATACTTTGTAATATTCCATGTTGTTATCTCGGTGTCTAGAACTTGCCAAGTGTGTTTGCAAAGCAAAATGAGGAATGTTAAGTTTAGAAAATGATTTAGACATTTCTTTGATTAGCCTATTCTTTGGTAGCCGCGTCTAAAACCTAATCCCTTTATTCTAATCAACCATGAATTTGATCCAACAACTCCTAATCTATTTAACTGAAAAATGGGAAGTTTGAATGGAGTAAAAAATAAGGGAATAGATTAAGGCGAAAACCTATAGAAAAGAGTAAGGGTGCGAGAAAAGAATCAGTATACTATTAGCATGGAGCAAAAAAAAGAAAAAAATTTGATAATTTGAGCGCTCCTTTCCAATGGTGTGAGAACTTGCTTAAGAGTGATGGAGAAACAAACAAATCAGTGGGTGTGAATAGTAGGAGAAAAAAGAGAGTAGTTGATCGAATATTGAGTAAAAAGATGAGAAAAGTGTGGTCTATTAAAGGGCTTAGGGCGGATATTCACTGTTTGACCCAAATGATTCTTACCCATCCCTTAGCCTACATTACAATCCAAAATGTCCTACTTCATCCTAGAGTTGACGTTCCTGTATAGTAGAGTAGTACACTAAGGGAAACCTTATGATTCATATGATGTTGCATGTGAAATTCATTGCAAGCATGAGTGTTTCCTCTTCTCCTTTACCTTTTGTACCTGTTTTATCCTGAATATAAGTGTGAGGGACTTTCTTTGGATTAAGTGAGGGTATATGGTGGATACTATCTAATTGCAATAAACCTTTGGTGTCACTGCTTACAGACATAGTCGTCTATTAATAGCATGATGTCATTCGTTGATCCTTTAGTATCATCTTGAAGTTCTATGTGCACATTGGTTTGAAAAAGGGGCGGGGAAATTATTTTGAAAGACATGCTTGTTAGTTACTCTATAGTACTGCCATAGACATCCTTTTTACTGATATCGAAGCGTTGTGTGAATGTTTGTGAAAAGTTTCTAGTGTTAGCATTGTCTTATTTTAGTTGCTTGAGGACAAACAAAGTTTCTAAGCGGGATTTTTTGATATGCCGGGTTTCTATGGCACATTTTTTGCTTTTAACGAGGAATTCTTGTAGTTATTGAGTATATTTTATGCGTTATGATACATTTTGGTTGAGTTTCAGGTAAACAAATTGAGTGCATGAAAAGGTAATAGTTTGTAGAAAAGGACTCATTACGTGCCATCGAACTGGAGTACGAGCCATGAAACTCTAGCACGAGTTGTAAAACCTTAGAACAAACCGTGAAGAGCTCCGTGGGTTCTAAATAGAAGTGCTTAAAATTGTGAACTGCTTAACGGTTTGTTGTATGAACTATAGAAGAAGAGTACGAACTATAAAGGGAGTTCTTACTGCTAAACAAAACTTGTGTCTGAGTTGAAAGCTATCACGGTTTAGAGGACAGGTCGTGGAAGCTGCCTACGAACTATAAGACCGTCCATGCTACATAAATAGAGATGATGAAACCAGTGATCTTTATCACGGTTGTTGAAGATCACTAACCGTGGAAGATCAGTATGAGCCGTGAAGGATACCATGGACATCAACGTGGAAATTATTTTCAAGCCCATTTAGGACCTGATTTTGACTCAGCTATAAATAGCATCCTTAGGTCTTTTTGTACGACACTTGACATTACACGCAAGAACATATTTTTTTCATTTTAATATTGCTTTTAATCTCTACTTGTGATTCAAATTCGAGAACACATTTTCGTCTTCAATCTAATCAATATGTGAGTATGTTTCTCTCAATTTGTATTACTTTTCTTGCCTTAATCATGAGTAGGGGTGTTCACGGTTTGGGTAAAAACTGACCCAAATCAAAAAATCAAACCAAATCAATTAAATAAACTAATTTTTATTTGGTTTGATTAGATTTTGGTTTTGTTCAAAAAAATTATGTGATAATCTCATGATTTATTTTTTCTTTTGAATGAATTGTTATCTTTTTTCTCTTTTGAATGAATCATTTCTTTTATCTTTATGTATGGTTAATAACCGAATAATCGAACCAAACCAAATCAAATCCAAACTAATAAATAAATATTATATATGATTTAGTTTAGTTTTAATAATTTAATAACTAATTATATTGATTTGGTTTTGATTTTGACCAATAACTAACTCAAACTGACTGGTGAACACCCCTAATCATGAGTAGCTAAACCCATATCCAGGGTTGTGAATCCAAGTAATGTGAAGTTCTTAGGGTTTAAAATCATTAATATAGGCTTGAATAGGTTATATGTGATTGTCTAATTCTCGTCTTAACATAGATTAATGGTTGAAAACTTTAGTCAATGCCATAAACCTTAGTTTAAACCTGAAAAGGCAAGTTAGGGTTGGAAAGGATTAGTCGATAAGAACTCAAGACTTTAAACCTTGTTTAATGAATTCACATAGGGATATGAGAGATTCACTTAGCAAAATATGATCAACATTCAAATATACTTCAATATATCTGGGAAAATAATTGAGGGACATATCATTCAATTGTCAGAAGATATTGAGTGATAAGTGTAAGATCATCGCCCATCTTTAATAACCTATCAAAGACTATATTGGTGTAAATAACCGCTAGAATCGATCTAATAATTTAATAACCAATTATATTGGTTTGGTTTTGATTTTGACCAATAACTAACTCAAACTGACCGGTGAACACCCCTAATCATGTAGCTAAACCTATATCCAGGGTTGTAAATCCAAGTAATGTGAAGTTCTTAGGGTTTAAAATCATCAATATAGGCTTGAATAGGTTATATGTGATTGTCTAATTCTCGTCTTAACATAGATTAACGGTTAAAAACTTTAGTCAATTCCATAAACCTTAGTTTAAACCTGAAAAGGCAAGTTAGGGTTGGAAAGGATTAGTAAATAAGAACTCAAGACTTTAAACCTTGTTTAATGAATTCACATAGGGATATGAGAGATTCACTTAGCAAAATATGATCAACATTCAAATACACTTCAATATATTTGGGAAAATAATTGAGGGACAAATCATTCAATTGTCAGAAGATATTGAGTGATAAGTGTAAGATCATCGCCCATCTTTAATAACCTATCAAAGACTATATTGGTGTAAATAACCGCTAGAATCAATCTATTATGAGGTGAAGCAAATCCTTGTTCTCACTAAATATTTTTTAAATAAAATGTTTTCATTCCACAATCTAGATGTCACGACCCAAGGCTACCCTCTGGATGCAACACGATGCTCAGTGTCACGAGTGACTCCAAGCTAACCCATGGTCTGGCATATCTAGACAAGTCCTGATAAAATATGAACTGTGCAGAAAAACTGAAAGCATTTAAATATCTGAGATGAGAAAGAAGCCCAAACATGTCTAAATAAATATAAATGTATGAAAACGTGATAAGTCTGAAAGTAAACTGAAATACTCAAAGCTGATTCTAGTCTATGTCTGAAAGCCTCTAACTGAAGTGAGTTGCTGGGACAAGCCCCCTCACTACTGAAAGAATAAACATAAGCTGTCATCCTCGGGATATGAGGACTCACTACTGAGCTGCTGAGTAAGGACTGGGAAATCATACTAAGCACGGTCTAGATACTGAGCGCCTGAACCTACATCATACAATGATATAGCACAAAAGTATGCATCAGTACTTTGAATGTAATGAGCATGCAGGATATATACAAAGTTGCACAATATAAATATTGAACAAGAAAATACATACTAGAGCATGAACTGTAAGATAAGCTAAATGCAATGACCAAGTAATTAACATGAATATATAATATACTGAACCGAATAACTGAAATAGATACTGAGTACATGGTCAATACAATACGAGTCTGACTGTGGGAGCTACTATTAACCGATATCCCCCAAGTTGAGTTAACTATGGGGCCAATCTGTAACCCTGGATGGAAGGGTGTTCGGACCTTGCTAAGGGTACAAACAAGTCTGACGTGGATCCACTAAATATATGTCCATAAGGGACAAGGGTGACCAACCTAATCTGATAGTTGAGCCCTTTATACCTACAGTGGCGCCGTAGTTCTAGGACTTAGGGACTTCTACTAAAGGTTTCAGCCTAATCTGACAGCCAAGCCTTCATCCCTTCATCTGCTCGGTACTAAGTCTATTCCCAACTGAATACAAGCAATAAAATGCAAGCTGAAATACTGAATAACTCAAATACTAATAATCATCTGAGAATGCGACATAAATATACTAAAATTGAGGGCATTCTAGTTCTGAAGCATAATTGTCTGAATTATCTAACTAGCAAGCATAAATTATGAGTACTGAAATTTACACCAGCTAGGGTTAATGAATTTTGTACATATGACTATGCTAATTCTCCAAGAAACATGTAATGGTTATCACATAAGCGATAGAATCTGAATTCCAATGATTCCCTAAGGTGTAGGAACCCTAGGTCTAAATAAATCATGGAGAAACTTAAGAACTGAACTGAATCTAAGGACTCAATGGATGGAAGGAAACCATTGATGAAATCCCACATACTTGGATGAGAATCTATGGATAAATCCTTGGATTTTAGGGGCTGAGCTTAAAGAAGACTTTCTGCTTGTTCTTGATACAAAACTGTCACCTCTTTTCTCCTTTTCTTTGTAAGTGTCTGATGATTTTTTGGAGAATGGGTGATTGAGGAAGTTTTTGACTAATTAATTAGGCTTAGACTAAGCAAAACAACGTAGCTTAGGCCTTAAAAGGGATAAGGAAAAGTCTAGAATACCACTGAGAATTTAAATGAAAAACTGCTGAAATTCGCAACTCAGGTTCTACGAACAGGTTTCATGGTACGTGGATGCTTCCACGGCCCGTAGAACCCTATCGTGGTTCCTGGGCCACTTTTTCTAGCTTTAGGCCTGAGTTCCATGACTTAGGTTCATGACCCGTGAAACCATCCACAGTTCGTAGAACCCTATCGTGGTTCCTGAGGGATTGATGACCCTCAGGTCTGAGTCCTACGAGACCATTACACGACTCGTGGATCATTCCACGGTTCATGGAAACAGGTCGTGGTTTCATAGGGAAAGTTGGGTCTCAGGTCTGAGTTCCACGAGTGGAATCCATGACTCATGGATCATTCCACGGTCCATGGTTCCGACTCATGGTCTTGAGCCTAACTTGGCTGGTCTCTGTTTGATTTCCATGGAGGCATTCCACGGATTGTGGACTGTTCCACGGTCCATGGAAACCATCAGTGGTTCCGATTGGGACTTGGATTTTTTTTGTTTTTCTGGTTTTTTTAAGTTGGGTTTAGGCTTGAGAGGTTTGGGATGTTACAATATCTCCCTCTTGGGATCATTCGTCCTCGAATGAAGGCTAAACAAGCTGAGTTTCGAGGGAAAGAGCTGCAATCCCTACCAACTGAGCACTATAAACTGTTACCTGACTGAACTTATTTCCATGGACATGCAAACATGCTGAAATGCGAGGATAACTGAGGGAATATGATTCTAAGACTGAATTACACAAGAGTAAATTAAGAAACTGGAGAGGAACTATTACCTCAAGCTAAAATTTAATTGGAAGGGAAGATGTGGGGGTACTTGGCTAACATGGCAGCTTCTGCTTCCCAAGTATCTCCCTCGACAGACTGATTCCTCCACAAAACCTTCACCGAAGCGACTTTCTTATTTCTCAACTTACGAACCTGACAGAACCTCTTCATAGGTGAGGCTATCCTTCACATCCATACTCTCTAAGGGCACTATCGATGCTGGATCACCCACACACTTCTTCAACAAGGAAATGTGAAAAACTGGATGAACCGCTGCTAGCTCTACTGGCAACTCTAACTCATAAGCCACATTACCAATCATTTTCAAGATTCTATAAGGACCTACATATCTGGGACTGAGCTTCCCTTTCTTGCCAAATCTCATCACCCCCTTCATGGGTGATACTTTTAGGAAGACCCAATCATCAATCTCAAACTCTAAGTCTCTTCTCCTCACATCAGCATAGGACTTCTGGCGACTTTGACCTATCTTTAATATTTATCTGATGAGCTGAACTTTCTCCATAGTCTCATGAACGAATGTGTCCCAACCAAAGTTGCTTCACCTACTTCAAACCAACCAACCGGTGACTTATACCTACGCTCATACAGTGCCTCATATGGGGCCATCTGGATACTAGAATAGAAACTGTTATTATAGGTGAACTCTATGAGAGGTAGGTGATCATCCCAACTATCCTTGAAATCGATCACATAAGCTCTCAACATGTCCTCTACTATCTGGATGGTACGCGCTGCCTGACTATCCATTTACGGATAAAATGTTATACTGAGATTCACCTAAGTACCAAGACCTTTCTGAAATGATCTCCAGAAATAAGATGTAAACTGAGGACCCCTTTATGAGATGATAGACAAAGGAACCCCATGCAACCTGGCTATCTCGCTGATGTAGAGCCTGGCATAATCCTCTGCAGAAACTGTAGAACAACAAAGAAGTGAGCTGACTTAGTAACTCCATCCACTATCACCCAAATGGAGTTATGCTGCCTGCGAGTATGAGGTAAACCGTAATGAAATCCATGTTGATCACCTCCTACTTCCAAGTAGGAATGCTGATATCCTAAGTTACACATCCTGGTTTCTGATGTTCTACTTTCACCCGCTGACAGTTAGGGCACTTAGCCACAAAATCTGCGATGTCTTTCTTCATGCCGCTTCACCAATAGACTTCCCGTAGATCACAGTACAACTTAGTGGCACCGAGATGAATAGAATATCTGGAATTATGGGCTTCTGTAAGGATCGTCTGCCTCAACTCATCCACATTAGGTACATATAAATGACCCTGGTAGTAAATTACACCATCTCCCCCTTTAGAGAAAACCTCTACTCTCTGCTGATGATCTGCACCTTTCAACTGAAGCAATATGGGATCACCGTCCTGTTTCTCTTTGACCTCCACTACCAATAAAGATTCTGACCTATTCTGTACTATCATACCACCGTATATCGTATCCATAAGGCAAAATCCTAAATGAGCAAGCCTGTAAACATCCCTAGCTAATTCTTTCTTCTCTTCCTCAACATGTGACACACTACCCATGGACAGTCTGCTGAGGGCATCAGCCACTACATTGGCCGTACCCGGATAGTAGACACATTCATATCATAGTCTTTGAGGAATTCGAGCCACCTTCTCTGATGAAGATTCAACTTTTTCTGGGTGAACACATACTGGAGGCTCTTATGATCTGTGAACACATCTACATAGACACCATACAAGTAATGTCTCCAAATGTTTAGGGTGAACACAATTGCTGCAAGCTCAAAGTCATAGTCGGGTAGTTCTTTTCATGAATCTTAAGCTGCTTGGAGACAAAAGCTATGACCTTACCCTGCTTCATCAATACATAGCCTAGGCCGACCCTGGATGCATCACAATAAACCACGAAGCCATCTGAACCCTCTGGTAGAGTTAACACAGGAGTTGTAATCAACATGGTTTTAACTCTAGGAAACTCTTTTCACACTCATCTGACCACTGAAACTTGATCTTCTTCTGAGTTAACTTGGTCAATGGGGCAACTATGGATAAAAATCCTTCAACAAACCTCCTGCAGTAATTGGCCAAACCCAAGAAGCTCTTGATGTCTGTCAGAGAGGTTGGCATGGGCCAGTTCTTCACTGCCTCAATCTTCTGAGAATCAACTTGGATGCCCTCATTAGACATCACATGACCAAGAAAAGCAACTAATTTCAACCGAAATTCACACTTACCAAACTTGGCGAACAACTAGCGATCCTTGAGAGTTTGCAACACCACTCTCAAATGGTCTGCATGCTCTTTCTCGCTCCGAGAATATATGAGTATATCATTGATGAAGACAATGATGAACAAGTCTAAATACTATTTGAACAACCTATTCATTAAGTCTATGAAAGCTGCAGGAGCATTTGTTAGTCCAAAATACATAACTAAAAATTCATAGTGACCATACCGAGTTCTGAAGGCTGTCTTTAAGATGTCACTACCTCTGACTCTAAGCTGATGATAGCCGGATCTGAGGTCTTTCTTGGAGAAATAACTAGCACCCTAAAGCTAGTTGAACAAGTCATCAATCCTAGGGATGGGATACTTATTCTTGATTGTGACTTTGTTCAACTGACGGTAGTCGATGCATATCCTGAGAGAACCGTATTTTTTATGTACGAAAAGCACTAGAGCATGCCATGGAGAGATGCTGGGTCTGATGAATCCCTTATATAGAACGTCTTTCAACTATTCTTTCAGTTCCTTAAGCTCAATTGGATACATTCTGTAAGGAGGAATGGAAATAGGCTGGGTATCTGGAAGGAGATCTATTCTGAAGTCGATTTCCCTTTCGGGAGAAACTTCGGGTAGATCTTCTGGAAATACTTCTGGGAACTCATTCACCATTGGGACTGACTCAAGAGTTGGGGTCTCGGAGTTTGAATCCTTAATCCAAACAATATGATAGATATACCCTTTGGAAATTATTTTTCTGGCCTTAAGGTAAGAGATGAAGTGACCTACAGGAACTGAGGTACTACCCTTCCACTCTAAGACTGACTCGTTTGGAAACTAAAACCAAACAATCTTAGTTCTACAATCAACTGAAGCATAACAGGAATGTAACCAATCCATGCCTAAAATTATATCGAAGTCATACATTTCTAACTCTACAAGATCGGCTAAGGTGATTTTCTGGGAAACTGTGACAGGGCAATTTTGGTATACCCGTCTAGCTATGGCTGGATCACCAACTGGAGTAGAGACTAAGAAGGGTTCTAGGAGGATTTCTAGACTGATACCAAAATTTACTGCTATGTAAGGAGTTACAAAGGAAAGTGTAGACCTTGGGGTCTAACAATGCATAAACATCTAAATGGAAGACTCGTAACGTACCTATGACCACATTAGGAGAATCCTCTTGGTCCTGTTGAGTCTGGAGGTCATAGAGCTTGTTCTAGCACTGACCACCACCTGTACCAGATGAGGCACCTTGTTGAGTGGGGCGACATGCTGGAGCTGCTGTAGAACTGGCCATATTCTGTGGGTGAACATCCTTGCCCTTCTAAAAAGCTGCTGGACAGTCCCCCATCCTGTGGCCTAACTTGCCACACCCAAAACAATTCCCACTGCCTGCCATACACTCACCCTGGTGGTTTCTACCACACTTCTTACAAACTAGATGAGTGCGCCCGCTAGTAACTGTACCTTGGGAACTAGAGCCTGGCACCCTATCCCATCGGTCCTGTCTAAACTTAGGCACTGGGGCACTAGCAGAAGATGGGGCATGAGCTGAAGATTTTTGGCAAAACTGAGAGCGGTTTTTACCATCTGACCTCTGTTGAGAATAGTTAAATTCACCTGTTCTAGCTCTTTTGATGCTCCTCCCCTCTCTTTGATCTTTTCCTCCTTAATCTGTTGAGCACAAGTAACCAACCTAAATATATCCATTTCCTTTACCAGCATAGCAGTTTTGCACTCTTTGACCACATCATCGGATACACCAGATACGAACTTACTCATGCGGGCTCTGGAGTCAGCTACTATTGCCGGAGCATACTTAGACAACTGAGTGAACTTGAGAGCATATTCCTTCATACTCATATCATTCTGCTTCAAATTGATGAACTCTTTGACCTTGGCTTCCCTGAGCTCAAGTGGGAAAAACCTGTCACGAAATGCAGTCTTGAAGTGGTTCTAATCCATTGGACCTGTATTAGCATAACGAGACTGGTTCCACTGTTGATACCAAGTATAATCCACTCCCTTCAGCTGGTAGGCGGCTAAATCTACACTCTCAACTGGGGTGACACCCATAATATCTGTCACTTTCTGAATATCGTTAAGAAATTCTTGTAGATCCTCTTCAGACTTGGACCAATGAAATTCTGGAGGGTTCATCTGAGTGAAGTCTCGAATTTTAGCTGCAGCAGAGTTGGCCTGAGGTGGAGCTGGTGCCATAGCCTGCTGGTTGACCTGAGCGGTCATGGCCTGAGCAAGCACCTAAAAAGTAGCCCTAAATTCGGCATGAGTGACTTACTCATTCAGAGGGTCTGCTGGAGCTGCTGGTGCCTGCTGGTTCCTTGCATTGGCTCTTCAGGGAGGCATTTTCTGAAATGTGTAGAGCATGAGTTAAAAGGAGATTAAATAAAGTTCATACTCTATTGCACGAGCTAGGAAAGAAAGAAGGGAAGCTTTTCCTAATGACATCTCATAGATTCTCCCTCATAAGTGTGGCGCGCTTCATACCCATGAAGAAGACTCTAATTGACGTATCTTTCAGACACCCTAGGACACTTGAACTTGATACTCTGATACCAAGTTTGTCATGCCCTGAGGCTACCCCCTAGATGCAACACGGTGCTCAGTGTCACTAGTGACCCCAAGATAACCCATGGTATGGCATATCTAGACAAGTCCTGATAAAATATGAATTATGTGGAAAAACTGAAAGCATTTAAATATTTGAGATGGGAAAGAAGCCCAAACATGTCTGAATAAATATAAATATATGAAAATGTGATAAGTCTGAAAGTAAAATAAAATACTCAAAGCTGATTCTAGTCTATATCTGAAAGCCTTTAACTGAAGTGAGTTGTTGGGATAATCCCTTAGGTAAGTCTAAAAGTATGAAAACTAGAATATAATGCTGAAAGAATAAACATAAGTTGTTGTCCTTCGGCTATGAGGACTCACCACTGGACTGCTAAATAGGGACTGCGAAATCGTACTAAGAACGGTCTGGATGCTGAGCACCTGAACCTACATCATACAACGATGTAGCACAAAAGTATGCGTCAGTACTTTGAATGTACTGAGCATGCAGGATATATACAAAGTTGTACAACATAAAGACCGAAAAAGAAAATACATACTGGAGCATGAACTGAAAGATGAGCTAAATGCAATGACCAAGTAATTAACATGAATATATAATATACTGAACTGAATAACTGAAATAGTTATTGAGTACATGGTCAATGCAATATAAGTCTGACTGTGGGAGCTACTATTAACCGACATCCCCCAAGTCGAGCTAACTATGGGGCCAACCTGTAACCCTTGATGGAAAGGTGTTCGTACCTTGCCAATGGTACAAACAATTCTCACATGGATCCATTAAACTGATGTCCACAAGAGACAAGGGTGACCAGCCTAATTTGACAGTTGAGCCCTTTATACCTTGGCGCTGTAGTTCTGGGACTTAGGGACTTCTACTAAAGGTCTCAGCCTAATCTGACAGCCAAGCCTTCATCCCTTCATCCACTCGCCACTAAGTCTACTCCCAACTAAATACAAGCAATGAAATGCAAGTTGAAATATTGAATAGCTCAAATACTGATAATCATCTGAGAATGCGACACACATATACTGAAACTGAGGGCATTCTAGTTCTGAAGCATAATTATCTAAATTATCTGACTAGCAAGTATAAATTATGAGTACTGAAATTTACACTAGCTAGGGTTAATGAATTTTGTACATATGACTATGCTAATTCTCCTAGAAACATGTAATGGTTATCACACAAGCGATATAATCTGAATTTCAATGATTCCCTAAGGTATAGGAACCCTAGGTCTGAATAAAACATGGAGAAACTGAAGAACTGAACTGAATCTAGGGACTCAATGGATGAAAGGAACCCATTGATGAAATCCTACATACTTTGATGAGAATCTATGGATAAATCCTTGGATTTTAGGGGCTGAGCTTAAAAAAGACCTTCTGCTTATTCTTAAGAGAAAACTATCGCCTCTTTTCTCCTTTTCTTTGTAAGTGCCTGATGATTTTTTTGGAGAATGGATGATTTAGGTAGTTTTTGACTAATTAATTAGGCTTAGACTAAGCAAAATGACGTATCTTAGGCCTTAAAAGGGATAGAAAAAGTCTGGAATACCCCTGAAAATTTAAAAGAAAAACTACTGAAATTCGCGACTCAGGTTCCACAGACAGGTTTCATGGTCCGTGGATGCTTCCACGGCCTGTAGAACCCTGTCGTGGTTCCTAGGCCACTTTGTCTAGCTGTGGGTCTGAGTTCCACGACTTGGGTTCACGACCCATGGAACCATCCATGGTTCATGGAATCCTATCGTGGTTCCTGAGGGATTGATGATCCTTAGGTCTGAGTCCTACGAGACCATTCTACGACTCGTGGATCATTCCATGGTTCGTGGAAACAGGTCATGGTTTTATAGGAATAGTTAGGTCTCAGGTCTGAGTTCCACGAGTGGAATCCATGACTCGTGGATCATTCTACGATCCGTGGTTCCGACTCTTAGTCTTGAGCCCAACTTGGCTGGTCTCTGTCTAAGTTTCACGGAGGCATTCCACAACTCATGGACTGTTCGACGATCCGTGGAAACCATCCGTGGTTCCGGCTGGGACTTGGAATTTTTTTATTTTTTTGGTTTTTCTAAGTTGTGCTTAGGCTTGGGAGTTCTGGGGTGTTACACTAGACATAGACAAATTTTCTTCAAAACCTGTTAAGGAATAGAATCTAAAATAGAGTAAAGTAAATTAAAATACCTTTAATGTAACCTTTCTCATCATATTTCCTGTGGGATTCATTCCTAATCTAATGTTTGAATAGTATATTTGACAAAGATCGTTTGCACTTATTCATAGGTATAATTTGAACGTATCAATGAGCATGCGAGTAGTTCTTTGGAGGAAACTCTGAAGCAGTTTTTCACCCAACATCAACAAGTTCAGCAGGCACATGCATAGGTTAATGTTGAGATCAAGAAAGCTATCATAGAATTATAAACTCAGATAGGGCAGCTTACCATATCACTTCACGATAGGCCTCAAGGTGCTTTGCTGAGTGATACTGAGACTCCCAAGCCAGTTATAGCTACTACTTTGAGAAGTGGGCGATACTTTCCAGATTCAGAGCTTCCAAAGAGGAGGGTAGGACATTAGTCAAAGGGCCTTGAAAACTATAAGTACCCCACCTCCCTTTTCACAAATGTTAATTCCTACACCAACTCCAAAGTCAAAATCTGTGGAAGAGAAGGTAGTTGAAAAAGGGGTTGTTGAGCAGCCTGAGATTATAGCTGAGACTCCTCTACCACCATTCTCACAAAGGTTCTAAAAGAGCAAAAAAATGTTTATTTCAAGAAGTTTCTTGATGTCATTACTCAACCGCCGTGATTGGCACCCACCCAACCCCCAGATGAACGAACCAACCACTTAACAATTCTAACAACTTAAAACCAATTTTCATAAAAGAAACTAACATTCACATCCATTCAAAAACTAATAACAACCTGCGGAAATCCTTCCTAGAACCTGAAAGTCACCGTACCAAAATATCTACCAAGTCTAGAGTACGGAGATGTAACCCCAAAAGTAAAATAGAGTTTAAGCCTGAAACAAGTGGGCTACAACTAAAAGAAGAAAATAAGGTAGCTCGACCAAAATAGCTTACCCTTGAGATCTAGAATCGCTGAGACTACAGGTGAGATCGTGCATCAACCGCCAAAAGATTGCATGTACTCACAAAAGAAAAGCAAGTGCAGAATCAGTACACAATCACCGTGTACTGGTAGGATCATCGGCCATCTCCAATGAACAAAATATGAACAATAAACTAAAGCTGAGTAAAGCAAAGTAAACATGTAACAGGTCAATAACGTAACTAAACTGCAGGTATCTTTCTTAACCTACCAACCACATATAATCAGTTAACAATCAAGGACAAATCAGTGACCATAAACACATGTATTATCCACACAACCCAGATCCTCCAAGGATCCCTAGGACACCAACTATGTTTTAACATGCAATCCCGAACTACACTAATACTAACCTTCACATTTAAATATAATCACCTGCCCTCTTATGGACCATATACAAAAATCACAATTCAAAAATACAACCCGGTCCACTCATGGAACTATCGAAAGAATACAATCAATTCAAGTAAATCAAAACCCATACCGGGCGTGGTACCCAATCCAACCATTATGAATTCCCGTATCAGGCGTGGTATGAGCCAACCGAATAGTATCCCATACCAGGCGTGGTACCCAAGCTAACCAATATGTAACCTATACAAGGCATGGTACCCGAGCCAACCAAATATCATACCAAATCCAATCAATCAACAAACCATGAACAAAAGCATACTTGTAAACCAACAAGCAACAAAACAAGTTCATTTCACAAGACTGATAACCGGATAAGTAGACATTCATAACCTCATTCCCTAAGCATACAACTCATACAATACTAAGCTATAGTATATGAACACATATTGCATATTGGGAATATCGATAACCATCACCTACCTCGAATTACTCAAAAGCTCTATTGAACCGGAGCCTTCCCATTTTCCGAAGCTCTTGCTTCTTCTTGGTCTAAAAATAAACATACAATAACTATAATCAATTATCTGGCCTAAAATACTCGAATTATATAAAATCCCAATTCTCAGGCCAAACTATGATCATTCCATCCGTTCTCAGGTTTTCCCACCATAATTTCACCTAAGTCTACCATTTTTACAGTTACATTTAGAGAATTATAGCTAATTAATCATAACCCAACAAGAATAATTAAAATCTAAGAACTTTTACGCCCTAGAATCCCTTTTTCCCCGGATTTTATCATTCTTAGGTCATTCTAAACCTTTCCCAGAGTCACAACTAGAAATTCTACTCTGTAAGAATTATTGTACTAAGTTAGGGGGTAGAATCCTTACCTTTGGGATGAAAAACGATGCAAAATGGAGTAAGTTTGCCTAAAATTGCCCTGCCCTTCTCCAAAATACAGTTGAGGAAAAACTGAACGTTTTTGGGAAGTTTCTTCATTAAATCCCAACTCGGTCCACTATAGCTATCCGTACACCGCTATAGCGCCCCCACTATAGTGGAACCGACCGCTATAACGGTGCTGACCAAAGTTGACTTCCACTATAGCGGATATATTACTGATATAGCAGTCACCGCTAATAATGGCACAATGACAGTTCTTGTCATGGGCAAAAAGTCAAAATATCCCAGAAAAATGCCCATTTCACAGCACACCTTAAGTCCTCGATGTTCTGGAATAACCCTTTCACGTCAATCTCGATACAAGAAGTTCTACTTACCCGAATTCACTTCTGAAAAGTCTCCCAGACTCCTCTATATCTTAGCTAATAGAAAAATTAGCTCACAATAAGACACATTCCCCAATCCTAACCCAGATTTTTCTAGACCATTCCTTGCTCAGAAATTGACCGAGACTAGCCTAACCCAGAATTTTCAACTCTCAAACCTGGAAGTTTTCTAACTCGAAACTTAACACGAAGAGTTTACCCATAACGACGAACCCGATCGTTACACTTGATATCTTCAAGCAATTTCACATTAATATACCCTTGAATGATGCTTTGAGGGACATGCTCAGATATGTGAAGTACTTGAGAGACGTGGTGGCTGGTAAAAGATGATATTGAGAGTTTGCGACTGTGGAATTTACTCAAGAGGGTAGTTCGAGGGTCTTGATAAAGCTCCCTCGAAGAAATCAAGGACCCCAGAAGTTTTACCCTTCCTATGCAGATAAAAAAAGTGATGTGGGACATGCGCTATATGATTTTTGGGGGTTATTGGATTTGAATCTCCAAATTATATAAATGAAAAAATAGGTGGTATATGGTAAGAAAATGGACCTTGGCACTTGGCACAATATTCAAAGTTATTGCAGTGAAGTTATATGCATACATGAGTTGACTTTCCATTATATTTTATTGGAAATATCCCTAAGCTCTATTTCCCATTAAGAAATCCATACCAATATTCTTTCTAGTTTCTTTCTCCTGAAAAAATTATTCTTGCAAAATAATTCATTGATCCTGGTACTATCATTAATATTATTTGCTATAATACAAGATATTGTTAAGACTACAGATACTACAAGTAGATAATAATTCAGAAAACTGTAGATAATTTCTGGATAAGATCTTGTAACTGCAATGGATAAGATTTTGTAACTGCTCTCACACCCTATATCTACTAATATGAGGGATAAACAAATGAAGGACAATTTTTCAGTTCTCAATTTTGTTCTTCTGTCAAAACTTTATCATGGTATCAGGGCATTGATCCATATTCATATTTTTTTCCTTCTACTAAATCAATGGCTTTCTCCTGAACAAATAATATGACACATACCTCTAGCAAATCACTGATTGCAATTAATGGTACCCAACTTCCGTTGAAGCTTTTAACTCATAATTACTCTACATGTCATGGTAAGATTACTCATCTTCTCGAGGACACAACCTCATGGGTTATGTCACAGGTGCTATTACTCCTCCTCCTACTCTTATTAAAAAAGAAGGCAGGAGTGTCCAACCCACATTATGAGTATTGCGAGTGTCAAGATCAATTAATCCTTGCTGCTATCATTTCTTTGGTTTCTTTCTCAATTATGAACACCATTGCAGATGGTAAAACCACAGCGGAGGCATGGGATAAAGTTCGAGTAGCCTTTTTCAATAAATTGGCTACACGAATTCTTTCTCTTCGAGAAAAACTCTCCTTCACCAAGCTTCATTCTCGCTTAGTTACTGAATATCTTTATCTTGTCAAAGCAATTACAGAAAAACTTTCCTTGTGTGGCCGTCCTGTAACTGATGTTGATCTCGTTGTTCATGTATTGGATGGAATTGGTTCTGAATCCTGTGATGTTGCTACAATAATTCATGCCCGAGATACTGTCATCTCATTTGATGAACTTCAAGGTAAATTGCTTGCTCATGAATTATATCTCAAGCAGATTGACCCCAACTTTGATCTCGTTCCTATGACATCAAATCATGTTCGCAAGGAAAATTCTAACAAACCATCTAATCACTCGAGGCAAGATAATTACAATAAATCTTCCTCTTTCAGTTTGCTAATAATAGTTTCCAGTTTCCAGACAACTCTTCAACCTCTGGAATAATGCATCATGTTATCAGTCTTCTGTATCATAATTTCAGTATCAAAATTCCAACTCTCAACTAAAAGTGAAATGTCAATTTTGTGAAAAATATGATCACCACATTAAGAAGAGTTTTTGGGCTAAAGACTATTTCATGAATCTATTTTCACACAATCCACGAGCTCACCACTCCACAGTTAAATCCAATTCGGATGCTCAGTGGATTTTTGATACTGGAGCTTCTCATCACATCACCAGTGAATTAAAAAATCTCTCTCCGTGTGCCATATGATGGCAATGATGAGTTGCATCTCATAGATGGTTCACGTTTGCCGATTTCACATGTTGGTTCTAGTATTGTGTCTTTACCATCCAAAAATGTCATCTAACCAACATTCTTTGTGTCCCATCTGCCCAAACGAATCTTGTTTCCGTTTCTCAATTTTTTGATTCAAATGAAGTGTCAATTGAATTCTTTTCTGACTATTTTCTTATCAAAGATCAATTCATGGGAGAGATTCTGTTCAAAGGACAAATTGACCAATCTCTTTACACTCTCAACTTCTCAATGCCATCCTCTTGCTTCAATGTTCGTCATTCTTCAATTGCCTGGCATCAACGTCTTGGACATCCACACTCCAAAGTATTTTTTATTTTGTATAGATTTAATTTACCTGTTTCTTCTGTTAAGGAGGCTGTCTACCATCCTTGTAAGTGTAATAAAATTTAACGTTTATCTTTTGGGTCTTTAACTCTTTCAAGTTCTAGACTTCTTGAACTTATTATTCAGATTTATGGGGTCCTGCTCATGTGTAATCAATCAATGATTTTCCTTATTATATAATCTTTATGGATCATTTCACCAAGTATATATGGTTATACCCACTGAAGGTAAAATCTGAGGTTTACACTGTTTTCAAACATTTTAAAAATTGGTTGAGAACACTTTTAATGTTAAAATCCAGTCCATCTACACTGATGGGGGAGGCGAATACATTGCTCTTTAAAACTACTTTCAATCTTGTGGCATTAATCACCTTCAAACACCTCCGTATACTCCCCAACATAATGGAGCTGCTGAGCGCGCCATCGTCCTGTCACGACTCCACTACCGGACCGTGCGGGCGCCTACTCTATGCACATAGATAGACAAACTCTTACCACCCGATCCAACAGGTAAATACAGAATTAAAAAGGAAAACCAAAACTAACCTCTTTCAATACATGACAACATCTATGCACCTAGATAGACGAACCTTTACCACCCGATCCAACAGGTAAATGCATAATTAAAAAGGAAAACCAAAACTAACCTCTTTCAATACATGAAAATATTACAACCTTTTATTCAGGAAAATCCTTTTACAAAAGAATACAGTAACCCATTTCGTACAACTAACAACAACCTCCCCTAGGATCTAGTCTAAACAAGTACAAGAGCTACTACAGGAGTAAATACAGAAAATGTAAGAGGACACAGCTCCCACCATGGAAACAAAGAGTAGAAGCTGCTGAAGATCACCATCGTCAGGTACCTATAAAATATCACTGACCCTGCAATCAAATTATACCCAAAAGGTATAGCAAGAGTAGAATCAATACAAACACACGTACTGGTAGGCATCATCGATCGACCCAAATCCATTCCATACTATCATATAAGAAATCAAGAGAAATGCACAATTAATTACAAAACTCGACCCTTCAACACCTTACCAAAGCTCAATATCAACCCAAGCCTGCCTATCCCTTCCGCTGCCAACTCCACCGCAATGAGAATCTATGCTCTGACTCCTAGGACATTTTCAAGTCACCTTAACCCTTAGACTTCCCAAGTCACCTTGACCCTTAAACTTCCCAAGTCACCTTGTCACCTAGACTTCCGAAGTCACCTTGACACCTATATTTCCCAAGTCGCACATGTCCTCACTCGATATTTATGCCCATGCTCGGACTACCATTCCCTTACCCCAGTCAACCACTATGACTCAATAACCCAGAGTAAACCCCACTACTTAGTGTCATAGACCGCACCCGTCGTACCACCACCTACTAGTACAAAACTGCCCCAATGACCCCAAGGGCCATACTCGACAAGTAACAACAACCAACATTATAACCAGACCATGAGTCATTTTCCTTAGCTTATCAATCACATGTAACAAGTCTAACCGATATTCATAATTCTCAGTGATAATAAACATATATTCTTTTTACATAACCCAGGCAAAACAAGGGTCCCTAGGACATCATTTATGCCAATAATATGCGACCTCGGTTCACAGAAGGACCACCTTGTCACTTAAACACACTAACCCGGCCCTTCAAGGACCAACTATATGCCAAATAATAATAAATTCCGACCCTCTCAGGAGTCCAACATGTGAAGAACAATAAGTAATAATTAGACCCGTAAAATTATAATTCCAGACTCTCAGTCTTCCTTCTAAACTTATCAACCACATGGAACAGGTTCAACAACCAACTTAAATAATGAGCAAGTAACAATAGCATATACCCTTTTTTTTTATCCTTCCCAGACCGACCAAGGATCCCTATACCAACACCTAGTGTTAACATACAATGCCCGGTCCACCACAGGACCAACCCCACAATTAAGTGTAATCATCGGCCTCTAATGGACCATATGCAATAATCACAATTCAAGAATACAACCCGATTAACTCATGAAACCATCGAAAGAATACAATCAATGCAAGTAAATCAAACTCGTACCAGGCGTGGTACCTGAGCCAACCATTATGAATCCCGTACCAGGCGTAGTACCCAAGCCAATCGATAAGTATCCCATACCAGGTGTGGTACCCGAGCCAACCATTATGAATTCCCGTACCAGGCGTGGT
The DNA here is from genome assembly GCA_003996215.1 of Jaltomata sinuosa. NCBI lineage: Eukaryota > Viridiplantae > Streptophyta > Magnoliopsida > Solanales > Solanaceae > Jaltomata > Jaltomata sinuosa. Next base: position 247,074 of record QJPP01000420.1, read on the forward strand.
ACCTGAGCCAACCATTATGAATCCCGTACCAGGCGTGGTACCCGAGCCAACCAAATGTCACACAAAATCCAATCAACAACAAACAATGAACAAAAGCATACTTGTAAACCAACAAGCAACAAAACAAGTTCATTTCACAAGACTGATAACCGAATAAGTAGACATTCATAAACTCATTCTCTAAACATGCAACTCACACAATACTAAGCGATAGTACATGAACACATATTGCATATTGAGAAACGATAACCATCACCTACCCCAACCCCAGGTACATAACTCAATCTTGAATCTCGTCTGATGACTAAATCTCCATTCACCCCCTTTTTGACACATAACCAGTAGCTACATCAATTTTGGACTACTCCTAATACAGATACAACATGAGGAAGACCTTCCTTAACCTTGGTAATTCAACCATTCTTGTTATTCTACTCCTTTATAACAAATCATTTTTGAAGACTCCCTTTTTACTAGCCATTTAACTATCCAAAGAATTTTTGATTCCCCAAACCTTCCCGACACTCTAGTCTCGGGATTCTATCATCATACAATACATAATAATCATAAACAACCCAGAACAAAAATACATCACCCCGACATTATCAATCCCTAATTAATAAACTAACTAAACCATACAATGTTCCTCTAGACTCCGTGCCCGAAGGACTATCATGAATTCTCCTTTCTATTTATAACAATAATATGAACCAAATCCGTGATTTCACATCCTTTTAGCCAGAATCCCTCCTCCCCATGGCTCCCAAGCCTTGGAGCAACCTAGGAGGGTTTTTGGAGTAACTCTCGTCTGTTTTTAGGGCTGAAGAGGAGATAATAAAATTATAAACCCATTTTTGGATTTTCTGGTCGCGTCGTCTCAATATAGCAGTTTGTACACTGCTATAGCAGCGCCGCCATAGCAGAACCGACCGCTATGGCGGTGCTGACCAAGGTTGACTTCCGCTATAGCGGATATATTTTCGCTATAGCGGTCACCGGTATGGCACAGTGACACGCTCGATACAGGACAAAAACTCAGAAATTCCCCCAAAAGGGTCCATTTTACAATATACTTTAATTCCCGATGTTCTAAAATAACTCTTTTACGTCAACCTTCATACCGAGAGTTCTACTTACCCGAATTTATTCATGAAAAGTCCCTCGGAATCCTTTATGTCTTAGCCAATGTAAAAACTAGCTCAATCCCAGATACGTTACCCAATCCTAACTCGGATTGCCCTAGACCATATCTTGCTCAGAAATTATCCGAGACTAGCCTAGCCCAGAATTTACAACTCCCAAACCCAAAAATTTTCTAACTCAAAACTTGGTATGAAAAGTTTACCCGTAACGATGAACCCGGTCGTTACACATCACTTGGTAGAAACGGGTCTCACCTTATTACATACTGCTTCACTTCCTAAATCATTTTGGTCATTTGCATTTCAAACAACAGCTTATTTAATTAATCAATTACCCAAACATCTTCTTCAATTTTTCTCACTTTACCAAGATTATTTGATAGATATCCTAATTATAATTCTTTGAAAGTATTTGGATGTCTCTGCTACCCGTGCCTCAGACCATATGCCATATAAAAAATTTGATCTAAAATTTGTCTGCTACATATTTGTTAGATATTCTCTCACCCAAAATGCGTATATTTGCTATAATTTCAAATCTGATAAATCCTTTATCTCTCATCATGTCATATTTATTGAAAATAGTTTTCCTTTCCAATCTAAAAAACCGTACAAAGTCCTTCTCCTCTTCTTGGTTTGAAATTCCTTCAACTGATCTCCAACATATCATAATTTCTTTTAATTCTACTTCTGTCCCATAACCTTCTACTGATCTACCCCATCAATTCCTAATTTATCTCCCTCACCAACATCTTACTAAGACGAGTTGGCTTCCCAAACTACTGTTTCTCCTAACTCTCAACCTTCCTCATCATCTTCTTCAACCCATAATCAACATTCCATGGTTACCAGGTCCAAAAATAATATATTCAAACCCAAAATCATTCACCCAAGTCACTAAACAAAAATTGTCTGATATACCAAAACCAACAAGTGTTATTCAGGCTCTCTCTCAATTGCAGTGGTAGTCTGCAATGTCAGAATAGTGCTTCACTCAAGAATAATACTTGAGACTTTGTTCCTCATGAATCTCACCAAAATTTGGTTGGTTGTAAGTGGATTTACAGGATTAAAAGAAATGGGGATGGCTCTGTTCAGCGGTACAAGGCACGTTTAGTTGCAAAAGGATTCAATCAGAGACCAAGAATTGATTTTTGTGACACGTTCATTCCTGTGGTAAAACCAGTTACAATTCGGATTGTCCTCACATTGGTTGTCACTAATTCATGGTCATTACTTTAGCATGATGTTAACAATGCCTTCATACACGGTCCACTACATGGAGATGTCTATATGCAATAACCTCACGATTTTGTGGATCCTACCAAGCCTACTCATGTCATGTTTGCAAGTTAGTAAATGTTATCTATGGTCTTAAACAAATACCCTGGGCCTGGTACCAAGCATTGAGATCATTCACTTTGAAATATGGCTTTCAAGCATCTCACAATGATCACTCAACTTTATCAGATACCACCCCAACAGTATATAGAGGAAATCCACATCTCAATGTGGATTAAAATCTATTCATTTTTGTCAACAATCGAGCTATATTATTCAATTACGCAACAAATACAATAGTGAAAACGTACCCACAAGGACCCTGTGGTGAACTAAGAAATTATTCAAGTATGAATTCTGCAGTTCTTCTTTCTTTAAAGAACTTGCAAGCACAAATAATTCAAGCTGAGGTTTTGGTCTGTGGTGGAGCACTAAGAGGCTCATTCCTCAAACTGGCAAGAGGTAATAACTTTGTCGGTGCGTTAAATACGTGTGGACGGATCATAATTACCGACCCAAATCCACAATGGACCATGGAGACCATGCCACTAGCTCGGACAATGGGTGACATGGTAATTCTACCAAACGGTAAGTACGTTTTGATCATCAATGGAGCTGCGGCAGGCACTGCTGGATGGGGAATTTTTAGGAATTCGGTTTTGAGTCCGGTGATTTACTGACCCGACAACCTACCTAATTCTAGATTCGAGGTACAAAACCCTAATGCAATACCCATAATGTACCACTCGGCAACAATTTTACTTAGAGATAGAAGGGTTCTTGTTGGTGGAAGTAATCCAAATGAGTAATGAGTCTTACAACTTCACATGAGTTCTTTTTTCAACAGATTTAAGCTTGGAGGCATTTTCACCATCCTATTTGGATTCAAAATCTCCTAATTTGTGACCACTGATAATTTCTCCTGCTTTCCGTAATAAAATCAAGTACGGGCAACATGTTAACATTTGGTTAACTGTTTCCATATTGTGCCTTAACACAGATTTGGTGAAAGTGACAATGGTTGCACCTAGATTTAACACACATTTAAATACTATGAATCAAATAATACTTGTACTTTCAAGTGGAGGTGAAAAGGATTGGAATATTCATTTACCAAATTAATTTGATCTTCCTTAATTCGTGTAAATTAGCACCACCCGATTACTATATGTTATTTGTGGTTCATCAAGACATACCAAGTGAGGGAGTTTGGGTCAAGATCCAATAACACATTGGATATATATTTGTGATGAAGAGATTCTTTTCTTGATTTTAAAAAAAAAGTTGTAATAATAATATATTTGATTGTTTTGTATTGAAAATATATTGCAATCATTTTCTGCAATTAGTAAAACACCTAATTTAATTTTTATTGATATTCATCAATTTTTTGCTTGAAAAGAAAATAATCAGCAGTAACTTTTTGTGTGGTTGGTCTGGATGTGGTGTAAGCTTTTGTGAAAGTTATGGAAAATCCTTTGTGTTTGAGAATATCATTCTAACGACTCTGTTTATTCTTTTCTGTTGAGATTCATCCGGAAAAAAAGAGATGCAGTATGATGGTATTCTTTATGTTTGAAAATTTTACTAAAAATACTTGAACCACAAACACTATAGGAAATCTTTAATAGCTTGAGGCATGTCAAAAGACACTGTCTTTAAGGATATTTCACCCGATATAGGTGTATCTCCCAGGATTCAATAAACTCTTCTAGTATAAACTAGGAGCCAAAACCTAAGAAAAATTAATTAAAAGAAAATTCAGCATTATCGAATTTTGGGAGGAGAAATTTCTCTTAGAGATATATATTATTCTCTGCAACTTTGTGAAAGAAGAAGAGTAGATATCGATAAACTCCAAAGCCTCCAACGTTAATGATAATAAGAATAAGATTAATGATAAAATTAATGTGATTCAATGGTCAAACCATTTGTTACACTAATGACAAGAATTGAATGAACTTAAAGGTAATAATAGCCATTCAATGGCTACCTTCATTCTGTCATATTAATGATATCAATGAGAATAACCAACAATGAGGAGAAATGTATTCATAATGGGTGAATAAATCTTGTCATAATTCAAATAATAATTAGAAATAAAGGCTCATTAAAATGTTTATTATGACACATCTAATGGTTGAATGTAGAATTTTTTTTCTCGTACTAATATCGAGAGAATGAATTTGGACATATTTGTAGTCAATGATGACACTTTTCTTTTGAGATATACTCATTTTTTGTAACACTTTATATGTTACATCCTTGCACGATAAAATTAGATTAACCAGAAGGTTAGTAAAAGAGATGCATAGAAGATGATCATATCAGAAAAATAATTACCAAAAAGATATAAACTGAATGATGTTAATGGTTGCCAAGATTTGTGGGAATATAATTGAGATTTTTCTTATCAAAGTTAGCAAGTATATTCTAAAATTTAGTTCAAGTATAGTTAGAATGTTTGTTTAAGTTAATATAATTTAAGCCTTTAAAATTAAAAACGGATAAATTTCAATCATCCAAGCACCCAAGCTTAATTTTCAGTAAATTGAGCTTATCAAAATTCGTAAGAAATCCTCAAATAACTAATACTATATTTTAACTTGCAAAGGTAGGCAAAAAACATGTATAACTATTATCAATGTACATGATCTCATTTCATTTCATTAATAAAATTTTAAATCTTGATATCAAAGCTATTTATTTTAACTTACAGAGTTATTTATTTCTTACTTTAGTGGGTCTATTTCAAATTAATTGAGACGTGCAAATTATGTGCATTTTTTCAAATAATTAAAGCGTGCAAATTATGTACATTTTTTCAAATAATTAAAAAGTGTGCAAATTATGTGCATTTTGAGTAGGTTAAAGCTCAATTCTTTCTAAACTACTCAAAATGAGTCTTTTGCTCATTCCAAGCACCTGTTCAGACCAACAAATTAAACTCAAGTGCTTGGGATGAGCAAAAAACTCCCAAAATATTTCTTAACCAAATGTACCAGTAACTCGGCAAGTATTGAGCCTTTTGGGGTTTAAATAGAATCGAACACATTCCAACTCCTTAGACGCCACAATTCCAGGATACAATGCAAGGCCGCCCATGTACTCCAAGGATTTTAACTTAGGAGCATCTATTCTTACCCCCTCTAATACATCATCAAGATGCAGTACAAAGCTAGCCAAATTTCGTTGAGAAACATAAATATTCTGGCAACCATTCATCACGAGTTTCTCAAGTAGAGGGAATTCATTTATAAAATGTCTCACATTACTATCTTGATCATTATTAGCACCACACAATGTCAAACTCCTGACTGTTGTCCAGGAAGTAATATCTAATTCACACTTGAACTTGCTCAAGAAACCAAATTTAAGGGATTCAAGATTTTCGGACTCTATTAGTACTTTAACATTAAAACGAGGAAAACTAAGTCCAAGAAGTGTCAGGTTAGGATTTGAAACTACCATATTATGCAACTTTTCAGAAAACATAATAATGCATAACAGTTTATTCTAGGGAACCCAACTTGAAATCATCATCCTTAATGCAGACATCAATTAGACATAATGACCTTAGAAAAGGAAGCATACAACAACAATTTGAAATCTGGAAAAACTTCATCTTTAACTCCACCAAAGTAGCAGTTATAAATGCTATGTTACTCAAGTGAAAACGCTTATAATAAGTCATTTTTAATCTAATATGTAACGGTTTAATCTTATTTTAAAAGACAAAATCAAATCATTTTTTCACAAGCAGAAGCATTCTCAACTGTCATTCGAAGAAAGAGTGAGTTTTGGTGTTTCAGAGCTTACGCCTAGTTTCGTACTGCATAACACGCCCCATCTCACACTCCCCCCTCTTAAAACAAATATCAAATTGTAAGCATGTATCTTGATTAGGATAATTATTCAGGAAATAAGTGTGTAATTAAGCTACATTAAGACAGAAGGGTGGCTTGGTCTTTTAGTCCTTTCCGGAAGTTAGTTAGTGAAGGATAAGTTAGTAAGTATTAACAGATTCTGTTATAGTCAGTTATGCTAGGCTAGGGGTGACAAATGAGTGGATTTGGATGGGTTGAAAATGGTTTGAACAAAAATGAGTAATTACCCAATCCGTCCATATTCTATATGGGTAAATATGGTTTGGATGATTAATAGATGAATTGGATATGAGTTTACCCATATTTCACCCACATTGATTGGAGAATTAAAAAATAAATTTATATGTTTTAAGTTTCTAATGTAATTTTTTTTGTACTTGTAAAAGAAAATTGAAAATTTTGTTTCTACCCCATTCGCACCCCCAATTTTTTTTTAATGTTTGTCAAAAACAAATTGAAAAATTCTACCCCACCTCACCCACTCCACCCCCACCCCCAATTTTATAAAAAAAAATTAAATTTTTTTTATACACCCAACCTCCTCTCCCCACCCCTTACCCCCCTTCCCACCCCAAACCTACACCTCCACCCACCCACACCCAATTTCTTTTATATGTTTTCCAAGAAAATATTAATTTTTTAAATATTTTTTAAAAAAATATTAAATTTTTTTTCTAACCCCCCACCCCCTACCCACTCACCCCCATTTTTTTTTAATGTTTTCCAATATATATATATATATATTTTTTATGTTTTTCAAAAAACTCCACCTACCCATCCCCAATTTTTTTAATGTTTTTCCAAAAAAAGATATCTTTTTATGTTTTCAAAAGAAAATTAATTTTTTTTATGTTTTTTAAAAAATATGTTTTTTCTATCCCAGAGAGGGTAGAATAGAAAAGTTGATAGCATATTAAGATTCTTCCTATTCTTTAGAAGATCATCGGTCAAAGCTTCTTGAAAGAAGTTTTCATTTCTCCAAGAACTTCACGGACACTATCGTGTCGGGTGAGCAACAGTCGCTTCGTCACAGTACTTACTTATAGGCTAACAGGTCACACTTTGGCCAAGTATCCTACAAAGAGACTCCCGATGCCTTTTCAATCAATCTCCGGCCACTCAGTGCCGCTATTGATGCGAGTTGTAAGGAGTCTTGGTCTCGAGCCAAGCTGGGGCGTCATTTCATTCTCGTAACGGGAATGAGTACATCGCAAGACCAGACAAGTTGTTCCACCACCCTCTAAGCCTAAGTATTCCTCAATGACCGATAGCGTACAAGTACCGTGAGGAAAAGGTGAAAAGAACCCTATTTAGGGAGTGCAATAGAGAACCTAAGATCTGATGCGAACAATCAGTCGAAGGAGCGGAGCTTAGAGCCTTTACTTTATGTAAAGCGCACTCATTTGGTCCAGCCTACTACGAGGATCCCGTATCCAGCAACCCAACCTATACAAAGGGCATCAAAGCCCCTTGACTAGGTTGGAGCTATAAAGCTTACCTTATTTATTATTATTTAAAAGGGAAAGGGCCTTCCGTGTCGTCCAGCGGAGCCTAGAAGAAGGTGACTCGCGCAGATAGCTGGCTCCTTCCCCCCCTCCACCTACCAGGACCCTATCCCCCACCTCCACCTCCACCTCCACTCACCCCAATATTTACCCAATTAAAATATGAGTGATCCACCACCCTCTTTCAAACTGTCATAGTGTGGCTCAACAGCTTAATATTCATTTATCGGGCATTTTTTTTGTAACACTGTGAAACATTATCATAGACCAACAAAAATCATCAGAATTACAAACTAAAAAGCACTCCCAACAAGCTCCTCAGCTAGAGGAAGTTAGAAGCCTCATAAGGAAATAAACTAGTTACATGAGTATTCTTTGCATGAACCCTCTACACCTAAGCAATCTCTTGTATAAATAAGGAATATGTATTCTATCTATTATTTCCTTCTTTATCTGGCTAATGACCCTCTTTGTATGTACCCTTTGATCCTTGAAGACCTTTCAATTTCGAGCCCTCCAAATATGATATATCATTTCCCCCAAACAGCTATTTTAAACTCCTTTTGTATACCTTTCCAATGTTTGCTACGTATACTAGAATAAACTTGGCTCACACTGCCATGTTGGAGCCTAACTCCACACCACTGTATCAATGTTGCCCCTACTTCTTTGAACCAATTGCACATCCAGCAAATAAATGTTATCCTGTTTCTGTAGCAATAGAATCACATAAAACACATTGCAGTTCATCTACATGAATGTTTAGATGGATCAACTTGCCCTTTGTAAGTAGCTTCTCTTTAGCAGCAAGTCATATGACAGATCTATGCTTAGGTTGTGCCACTGTATCAACTTGGTCATATCCACCTTCCTATAAGCTCCCATGACAGCCATATAACTCTTAGTTATAGAATAATTCTCCCCTGCTGTAAGATTATATCTATCATGGGTGTACCAGTTTTTCATACCCTCCTTTAAAGAGTTCAACTTCTTCCAGTACCAACTACAATCTTGAGGTGTTTATGTTCTCATATAAATGAGTCAGATTTCATACAGATTTCGTGCACCCACTTTACCCATAATGAGTTTGTATCCACTACTAACTGTTATAATAGCTTGCTAACTGCAGCCAAGTTCCAAGTTCTACACTCCTTTATATTCAAGTCTCCATTACCCTTAGGTACACACACTGCTTCCCAAGCAACCAGGTTCACCTTCCTTTTCTCCTTAGTGCCACCCTATAAGAATTGCCTGCATCTCTTGTCCACTTGCTTAAGCGCATTTTGAGGCAAGACAAATACAACAGCCCAATAGTTGTGTATAGAAAATAGCATTGCATTTAGAATTTGCAATCTTCCAACATAGGAGAGTAGCTTAGTATAGCCATTTAAAAGTCTTAAAACTGATGTTAAACAACTCAATTAGACACTTCATACCTGTTTTATTTGCACTTTCCAAAATTTCATCGAAATCTCATCTGGCCTGTACTCTCTCCCCTTGTCATCTTACAAATAACCTTCTCAAACTTTATAGTACCCCTACGATATCCAAAATCTCGACGACTCTCAGAGTTCTCTAAATCGCCCAACACAATATTCTGTCTCCTTCTTATTCAAGAGTTTATGAAAGTATATTTGTCATCTTCGATTGTCTAATGTGTGCCTGTTCCACCAATACTTTGCATTCCTTGTCTTTGATGGACTTCACTTAATGCAGGTCTCTCACCTTCTCTCTCTCACCTAGGTGAGCCTATGCGACTTCCTACCATTGCTATTATCCTGTTGTTCTTCAGGCAAGTGTTCAAACCTTGTTGATTTTGAAATGATTAGACTTACAAAAAATTATAAATTTTGGCTATGCCTTAAATTGGTGTTTTAAAATCGGCTATTTGAACTTTGTATTTTCCATATGGTTTAGTGTCGAATTGGTCGGGATAAATATAATGTCACTATAAAGTTTTTAGATTTTCGGATATAATTCTCAAATCTAAAACTCAAAATATTGAAAAATTAAATCTGAAAGCTAGATCGTAACGCAAATAAAAAATTCACTTGATTTGTTTTTATATTATTGACACTAATTTGCTACTACTAGTTTTTATTTAGGGGAGGTTGTCAAAAAAAAAAAGTTTTTATCTTTGTGGGATAAAAATCAATCTCGTCTTTTAACTTTACTATAAAAATTAAATTCATTTTTCAATTTTAAAGAATAAACATTCTCTCCCTTATCTTAATTTTAGTTTTTAAAATGCATATTGTACCCTTACATTTAGAAATAACCAAATAATTAATCACATGTTACCTCCTCCATCCAGTGGCGTACGCAGAACTTCTTGTAAGCGGTGTCGACATTTAAAAAAATAGATAAAAAAGAAATAATTATAACAACATCATAAAAAAGAAAATAAAAACACAATTCAAACTACATAAATACAACATATTTAAGTATGTCATTTGTTCCCTTTTACTTGTCCAAATATTTTCTTTCTTGAATTTGTTTATTTTAACAAATTCAGAGAGATTATATATTTTTTCAATTTTAAATCCTTATCGTGTAATTATTTTCCAAAATTTATTAGAATTTTAGTAATCAAAATTAAATTTTCAAATTTATATGTGCAACTTAGTAATATAATAATGTAATAAATAATTTTTCAAAAAGAGTACAAAGTCTATGTTGGACTAGTAAAAGGAAATAAAGAGAATATATTACCATAACTCGACAATTTTAAATGTAATCATAATAGCCTAACTAAAAGCATTAAATTGCAAAGAATGTATTTTTTTTTTGGATTAAGTTCTTGAGTTTGCTAAAATAAAATAATTTATTTTCAAATATTTAGAAGTATTTTAGGTGCTATTAAGCATTTTTGTAGTGTTTGACTAATATAAAAAAATTATTAAGCCAAAATAATAAAAATAAATTAAAAATCATAAATTTTATGGCTTATATTGCATGAAATTTATATTCAACAGAATACTTCAGTTAAAATTCATAAATTTATGACTAATGCACAAATATTTGTTTTTCTAAGAAGCATAAACAGAGAAATTTGCAAAACCACACTAGTATGAATAATCCTTAGATCAGTCAATTAGTTACACATTTCAGTAAAGTTCAACCTAGAATATTTTTTAAGTAATTACTTAATAATTGACCCAATTGTGTAACTAATTTTCACATCGTCAGTGCACAAAACTTATAATACGCACCACCACTGAGTAGTAGGTTTATTCACATAAAATAGAAACGCAAATATTGAATTGAAAGGAGAACCTCCAATAGGTTCAATCTTTTGCGTCAGGAACATAGTGCCAGGCAATTATGCCACTCGGAAGAAGTCTTCTACAGAAGAAAAACCTGTTTAGTTTTCTTTTTAATTGTTTTGAGTCAATAAACTGTAAAATTTTCTCTTTACATATTAAAAAGAGGAAACCCGTGAAAACTGATTTCAATTTTTTCTTTTTAAGAACGTCATTTAATTGCTAAATAATATATCACTATCAGATAAGATAATATATGCTTATAATTAGTTGACATTCTATGTCAATCTTTCAAATGAAGAATATATGTCTAGGCAAAGAAAGAGAGGCTCTTGATCTTGAAATGAAGAGGAACATATTCGAACCATTATGTAGATAAGAGAGGAACAAAATTATTTCATGAAAGGAACAATATAATTTAGCTATAGAGCGAAACACTTGAAATTTAGCAGCAATAATATTTTCATAAATACAGAACCAAGAAGCATATTATATATCCACAAATAATTAAGCCAAGAAAAACATGGCCAAGTAATTAGGAGGAGAGGCCTTGCATGAATGAGAAGAGTCTCTCCTTTGTTTAGTAGCCAAGGATGACTTGCCTTTCATCAATGCCTTGTAAAAAGGAAATTAAACCACTTTTTATGGTATTGGAATAATGAGGGGCAAACATCTTTGGCATCATGTTAGTCCATCTTCTTCATCATCTCTCATGTATATATATGTTGCTTAACATCATATTGTCAAGTGCTTTATATATACTAGTTAATGAAATAGGTTGTTCTCTCCTTAAATATATAATTTTTGACTATTTTTACCTCATAAGCTAAATACCGTCGTAGTTGAGTTAAGTCGAAGGTGCATCTTCTTAACATGGTATCACATTTCCTATTTTTAGTTGTCGTTGCATGCTCCAGATATAAAGTACTAGGTAGTGTGGGAGTGTAATTAAAGTTTTCCACAATGATTTTAGATTGTTATTTGATTATTGATGTGCCGGGATTTGACGGCACTTTTGACGCTTAAAATATACGATTTTTGGGAGTTCTTTAAGTTGAATTTAATGTCGTTTGTTGAGTGTGCAGGGACAAAGTAGGAAGTAGAAAAAGAATGCCAAAAAATTGCAGTTTCAGGGAAAAAAGGAGGCCACCACGGGCGTCACATCCACGACGGCCTGTGGGGCTGACCGTTAAAGTGAGGCAGCAGAAGTGCCAAGTCTGGAGAGCCCCGACGGGCTGGAAAACTGCCCGTGGCAGACGCGACGGGGCGTAACCTTGCCCGTCAAAGTGCTCTAGGAGATTATGCTAAGGGTAAAGGAAGGACGACGGGCTCCACGACGTCCCATGACAAGCCGCCCGTGGGAACCTGGCAGGGAAGCTGGAAAAGGACCAAGTGGGGCGACGTGACACAGCGACGAGCGTCGCAGCTGCGACGTCCCGTCGACCCCAGCCCATGGGAACGTGGCAGTGAATTTTCTGAAGACCTAAAGAAGGCCGACGGGCACCCACGACACCCGTCGCCTCAACGACGACCCGTGAGGCGACCTGTCGGATCTGACCGCGTCCAGGTTTTTCAGTATTATTAGGATTTGGCTTCTTTGTCTATAAATACTTTACCCTAGGCTTTATTTCACAGTTGTTACGTGTGGTTACTAGTTTGTTCACGAATTATTTCAAGTTACTTCCGGATATTTTGTTACTTTGATTTTGGTATTGATTTCGGACACAAGTTCTTGGTATTGGAGTGTTCTTGAGATTGTTCTTCAAGATTCCGGTTTTCTTTATTCTTATTTGTAAGTATCTCTTGCTGATTGCTCAAACAAACATTAATTGCATGCTTATGAATATGAGTAGCTAAATCCACAACTAGGGTTGTGGAAACCATGAAGGATTAACAAAGTAGGCAAAGTACTTAGGTAATCTAGGGAGGTGTTTATGCATGTATTGTTCTTCCCTTCGTTTTGATTGCTTTTTAACGTTGCGCAACATTAGAACTTGCCTTATCCTTCCGGACCAAAGAGGTAACGGATGGGAAAAGGGTTGTTAACAACGAGACTTGAGGCTATCAACCCTCATCTAATAGCTTGACCTTGTCCGAGAATAGCTAATCTGGGATCAAGGGTAAGGGTTAGTAAAGTGACACCCGCGGCCGGACCAAGGCGTGTAGTGAAATTCACCTAGTTACCGGATCAAGGAATTAGGTGAACTTAACTTACCAATTCTGCATGCTAAGCACCAAACTAGTCTACCAAGTACAAAAGCCTTACTAAGTTATGATCTCATGGGGAACACTACCCTAGTCACTTCTCTTATTGATAACAATTGTTGAGATTAATCTCTCTTACTTGTTTACTTTTGATTTACAATAATCACTTGTTACTTTAAAAAAAAACCTTTTGCGGGAAATAAACGACTAAAAGACTGAACAAACACCAATTGACCCTAGTCCTACCATATTCTCTGTGGGATCGACCCCAACCTTTAGTTGGGTTCTATATTTGAACAGCGACCGCTTGCGCTTCTTTTAGAGGTGTAACTTGGGCGCATCAAATTTTGGCGCCGTTGCCGGGGAATACGGTTTAGGATTAAGAGAGATTGTGTTTAATTTACTATTAGTCCTTATTTCCTGATTTTACTTTTTCTGTTGTTTTTGTTTTGATACAGGTAGCACACTTGTGCATGCCAAGTACAAGGAGTCAAGGCAATCCCTTGATCCCTTACGATCCGGAGCTCTCCAAAACACTAAGAAATATGGCTAAGGATGGAGAGCATGAAACTCACGAGCAGATTACAGCTCGGTTACTAGCTGAAGCCGAGCAGAATAAAAAGGAAGAAGCAGCACACTTAAAGAAAGGCGAAGATGCCCTTGGTGCCGAAGATGCTATAATTGCAAAAGATCTAGCAGCTCGAAAGTCTGCAGCTGAGCGACCAAGGCAAGGAAGAGAACAGGGTGTCCGGGACGAGGCAGTACCTCGACGTGTGCCATATAATAGGGGCCGACAGATGCAGCCGCAAAGGCACGCCCCTCTGTATTATGATGTAGACAATTATGATTAGGAGGATTATGGCACCACTAGACCCATAGTGCTCCCACCACTTGCTGATGGGACGAAGTTTGATATCACTAGCGCCATGATCCAGCTGTTGAACCTGAAAGGACTTTATTCAGGGAAGCCCACGAAAGATGCAATCCTACATGTGAATAACTTTGTGAGCATTAGCAAATCATACAACATGCCAGGAGTGGGACAAGAGGCTATCAGTCTAAGGCTATTCCCATTCTCGTTGACTGATGAGGCAACTACATGGCTTTTAGAACTGCCTGACAATTCCATATACACTTGGTATGAGCTGAACAGTCAGTTCCTGGAGCGGTTCTTTCCACCATCGAGGATGTTGCAGCTGAAATAGGAGATATACAACTTCAGGCAGCTACCTGCAGAAGCACTATATGAGGCATGGCTAAGGTTCAAGAAGAAGTTGAAGCAAGTTGCGAGACACGAAATTCCTTCCAGGCATTTGATGGAGATATTCTATAAGGCCCTGAATGCAAATACTAAAGTTGTAGCTGATACTGTGACTGGAGGTGCATTCATGGAAAACACATATCTAGAGGCTGTAGAGATACTGGATAGGGTTGCAAAGACAAATCAAGCATGGCATACGAGAGAGGCGGAAACGCCAACAGGTACTTATGCAGTCGACAAGTCTGTAGATCTGAATGAAATAGAAGACACTAAGCAGACGCAGGCTGAGATGAACATGACACTGGGGTTGCTGGCAAAGAAATTCCTGGCTGAGGGAGTAGAGAAAGTTAAAGCCGTAGGTTCTCAAGGTAAAGCACCAAGGTCAAAAGGTTACTCATTCGAAGAAGAAGTAAGTTATCTGAATGATCAAGGGACGGGCTTCTGGGCCTCTGGCCAAGGAAATCAAGGTCAAAACAGAGATAGGGATGACTAATACAATTGGGCCGGTTACAGAGATAGAGATAGAGATGGTGACTGGAAGAAGAAGGATGGGTACAAGAACGAGAGAAGTGGTCTCTACGTTCTGCCTGCAACTCGTGAAGAGCGGGTTGGACAACCCACCATGAGAGAGATGATCAACAAAGTGTTCCAAAAGGTTGACTCCACGGATGTGAGTATGAAGGAGATAAAAGCCAAACTTTCAAGTATTAATCAGAAGGTGGAGTCCCACGCTGTCTCCATCAAGCAGCTTGAGACACAGATGCATCAGTTGTCAACCAATATGAATCCGTGCCAAAAGGGTACTCTCCCAAGTGACACCGTTCAAAATTTGAAGAATGATCGACAGGTTAGGGCGGTGACTACTCGAAGCGGTAAGCAGACTGTTGATCCTCCCATGCCTTTTACTGTCAACGAGCCAGCTGAAGCTGAGAAGGATAATGATGAGAAGGTAGGCAAGTCTGAAGAGAAAGATAGTGGTGAAGGGTCGTCTAAAAAATAGCCTTCTGAAAAGAAGGAGAAGGGCAAAGAAGTTGCACCAGTCCTGAAACCCATGCCACTGCCTCCTCCACCTTAACCCCAGAGGTTGAAGAAAAAGGTTGAGGATGGCAAATTCCATAAGTTCATCTCCATGCTGAAGCAATTGTCAGTCAATTTCCCTTTGGTCGAAGCTTTGGAGCAAATGCCTGGCTATACAAAATTCATGAAGGATCGGTTACGAGGAAAAGGACGGTTAGCTTTGAACCAGTAAATAATTTGCATCACTGCAGTGTAATAGCATCTCGTTCAATGGTACAGAAGAAGGAAGATCCTGGAGCCTTCACCATTCCGTGCACTATTGGAGCATTCTATTTCGCCAAAGCTTTGTGTGATCTGGGTGCTAGTATAAATCTGATGCCGCTTGCAGTTTATAATCAGTTGGGCTTGGGATCCCACTCTCCGACTACAATGCGGTTACTTATGGCAGATCACACGGTGAAGAGACCTGTGGGAATTCTGTATGATGTATTGGTAAAGGTTGACACATTTATCTTTCCTGCAGATTTTGTTATTCTGGATTGCGAGGTTGACTTTGAGGTGTCCATCATCTTGGGGCGACCATTCTTGGCTACTGGGCGTGCATTGGTTGACTTAGAAACAAGTCAGATGAAATTCAGGCTGAATGACGCGGAGATGTGTGCAAGTCGATGAAACACCATGATGATATGAGAGTGGTGTCAGTTCTTGATGTTGTTGATGAGGACCAGCTGGTTGTACCTATTGAGGAGAGACTTGGTGTCGAGGCCCTTGCAGCAGTCATTATGAATTTTGAAGGTGACGACATTGATGAGTATGACGAAATGGTTGCAGCACCTACAGGGTTGGGATCTTTCACTTATGCACCAAAGAAGCTAGACTTGGACCTGGAGAATAGGAAGACACCACATGCTCTCCCATCTATTGAGGAGCCTCCAGTCTTGGAGCTCAAAGAACTTTCAGCTCATCTTCGGTACATATTCTTGGGAGATAATGAGACTTTGCCCATAATCATTACTGCAGATTTAGGTGAAGTGCAGGTTGAAGCGCTGGTTTCAGTATTGAGAAAGTTTAAGAGAGCTATTGGGTGGACCATCGCAGACATTATTGGGATTCGGCCTGGAATCTGTACTCACAAAATCCAGCTCGAGCCTGATTGTGTTCCATCTATTGAGCATCAGCATAGGTTGAATCAGCCTATGCAAGAATTCATCAAGAAGGAAATGATAAAGTGGCTGGATGCAAGTGTGGTTTACCCGATTTCTGACAGCAAGTGGGTGAGCCCGATTTAGTACGTACCAAAAAAAGGAGGGATTACGGTGGTTCCTAATGTAAAGAATGAGCTGATTCTGATGAGGCCAGTCACAGGCTGGCGCATATGCATGGACTACAGGAAGTTGAATGCGTGGACTGAGAAGGACCATTTTCCAATGCCATTCATGGACCAGATGATAGACCGTCTTGCAGGTAGAGGTTGGTATTGTTTTCTTGATGGTTACTCGGGGTATAATCAGATCTCTATTGCCCCCGACGACCAAGATAAAACCATATTCACATGCCCATATGGTATGTTTTCCTTCAAAAGGATGCCGTTCGGTCTTTGCAATGCGCCAATGACTTTTTAGCATTGTATGATGTCTATCTTTTCAGACATGGTGGAGGACACTATAGAGGTATTTATGGATGACTTTTTGGTGGTAGGTGACTCTATTGAAGATTGTCTAGAGCATCTGGGATGTGTGTTGAAGCGGTGTGAAGAGTGCAACCTAGTGCTGAATTGGGAGAAGTGTCACTTCATGGTCAAAGAGGGCATAATGCTTGGTCACCGAATTTTGAAGAAGGGTATAGAGGTTGATAGAGCGAAGATAGAGGTGATTAAAAAGGCATGCTGGCTTTTATAGGAGGTTTATCAAGAATTTCTCCAAAATTGCAAATCCGTTGTGCAAGCTGCTGGAGAAAGAGATAAAGTTTGTTTTTGATGATGCATGTCTGAAGGCATTCGAGTTCCTTAAAGAGAAGTTGGTTACAGCTCGTATCATTATTGCTCCTGATTGGTCTCAACCTTTTGAGGTTATGTGCGATGCTAGTGGAGTGGCTCTAGGAGCAGTCCTAGGCCAAAGGCGTAAAGAGATCCTCCATCCCATATACTATGCTAGCAAAGCACTTAACCCGGCTCAGAAGAACTATACAGTGACTGAACAAGAGCTGCTTGCTGTGGTCTTTGCGTTCGAAAAATTTAGATCTTATTTGTTGGGCACCAAGGTATTGGTGCATACTGACCATTCAGCTCTTCATTATCTTATGGAAAAGAAGGATGCTAAACCTAGGTTGATTAGATGGGTGTTGCTGCTGCAAGAGTTTGACTTCAAAGTCAAAGACCGAAAGGGTACAGAAAATCAGGTGGCAGATCATTTGTCTAGGTTGGAAGAGGAAGCTATGCTGAAGCTGAATGATGAGCTAGAGATTGATGACTGGTTTCCTGACGAACATGTATTGGCTGCTTCTCAGGATTTGATCCCATGGTTTGCAGACATTGCCAACTACCTGGCAAGTGATTTAGTGCCTGATGATATGTCCGTTCACCAAAGGAGGAAATTCATGTCTGATGTGAAGAAATACTTCTGGGAAGATCCATTCTTGTTTCGTGTGTGTGCTGATACCATGATTCGGAGATGTGTGCCGGAAGCTGAGATGATGGAGATATTGGAAGCATGCCACTCCTTCCCTATTGGAGGTCATCATAGTGGTATTCGGACGGCCCATAAGATCCTGCAATGCGGCTATTATTGGCCGACTATTCATAAAGATGCCCACGAGTTCGCTAAGGCTTGCAACAGATGTCAGAAGGAAGGAGGCATATCAAGGAGACATGAGCTTCCTATGAATCCCTTTCTTGTGATTGAGTTGTTCGATGTTTGGGGCATTGACTTCATGGGTCCGTTCGTGCTGTCTGATGGGAACCGATATATATTGGTGGCTGTTGACTATGTGTCTAAGTGGGTGGAGGCAGTTGCGCTTCCAAGCAATGAAGGTAAATGTGTCACAGCGTTCTTGAAAAAGAACCTCTTCTCCAGATTCAGTACGCCAAGGGCCATTATTAGTGATAGAGGCTCTCACTTTTGCAATAAGTTACTTTCGTGCCTTGCTTGAGAAATATGGAGTGAAACACAGAGTTGCAACCCCTTATCATCCTCAGACGAGTAGGCAAGTGGAGGTCTCCAACAGAGAAATTAAGTCAATCCTGTCCAAGACTGTCAATGCAAATAGAAATGATTGGTCGCGGAAACTTGAGGATGCATTGTGGGTGTACCGGACTGCATACAAGACTCCAATAGGCATGTCTCTATATCAGCTTGTGTTTGGTAAGGCGTGCCATCTTCCGGTTGAACTAGAGCACAAGGCCATGTGGGCTTTGAAGAAGCTAAACTTGGATCGGGGTGAAGCATCATTGCAGAGGCTAGGACAGTTGAATGAGTTGGATGAGTTCCGCCTAAATGCATATAAAAATTCAGCTCTGTACAAGGACAGGATGAAGCTATATCATGACCGGAAGATAGAGAGAAGAGAGATTTTCAGCCAGGTGACTTGGTCCTGCTTTTCAACTCCAGACTTCGCTTGTTTCCTGGCAAGTTAAAGTCCAAGTGGATTGGACCCTTCAAGGTGGTGCAAGTTTTTCCTCATGGGGTTATTGAACTTGAAAACCTTGAGGAGAAAAGGTTCAAAGAAAATGGGCAGCGGATCAAGGCGTATTTCGGCACAGCAGAGGAGATCAAGACTATTGAAGCTTGGAGCATAGATGAGTTCGTCTCACCAAAGGAGCTTGACAAAGTCTGAGTAGTCAAGAAACTTGCGTCGTGCCGTGATGTTAAATCAGGCACTATATGGGAGGCAACCCATGCTGTTGTAATTCACTTTATGATTAGTTGTAGTTGTAAAGACTGTAGAGTGTTTTGGCAAAGTCTGAGTACCCAAAACACTTGCGTCGTGCCGCGATGTTAAATCAAGCGCTTCATGAGAGGCAACCCATGGGTTAATATGTGTGTTTGTTTTGCAGGAGAATGAGAGATGAAAGAAAAATGCTGAAACTGCAGGCAAAAGGGGGTCCGACGGGCTCTGTGACGGGACGTCGCAGATACCTCGCCCGTGGGGCTGGAAAAATCACAAAGAAAAATTTTCTAAGTGTGGAGAAGAGGACCATCTTCCCCATTCCCACGTCCCACGTGACGGGCCGTCGCGGCCCCGACGGGCATCGGAATGGGCGTCGCCAGGTAAGTACCCTAATTTTTTCTGTGTTAAAAAGGGAGTGGCTGCCTCACTCCGACGGCTGATATGACGGGGCATCGCGCCCTCGACGGGCGTCAGAATGGACGTCGCTCCCCACAGGCCAAATATAGGCTGACGATCATGTAAAAGCAACCAGCGATGGGACGTCGCTAGTCTGACGGGCGTCACCTAGCCCATCGTTTGGGTCGGTCAGCAGGGGGTCAATATTAATTTTTCATATCTCTTTTTGGTGTGACCTGACCCGACCCGACATTTCCTTTCTCCTTTCCTGCCTCTAATAACGTTTTGACCTTATTTTTTAGGTCAAATTCATTCCCTCATCACTCCTCTCTCTCTCTAACTCCCTTTCTCTCTCAAATTCACAACTCCAAAACCCCCACCCCATCAACGATCCTAACCAGCATCTCCTACACACACAACTCACAAGGCACTCCATTCATCAAGCTTGTGCAAGAAACTTTTGAAACCAACAAAGTAAGTTCTTTTATTGCTTGTAGTTGGTTCTCAATAACTAAAGGGTCTTGATGGGTTGAAAGTCGATCATATTGCTAAAAAATCGTAACCCTAAGTGTTAAAAATATGTTTGATGGTGGGGTGAATGAATGGGTTGTGTTCGAAGTTTAAGGTTTGGAAATGTTGTTGTGTATGAATGCCATATGGTTTTTGGGTGTTATGTTGGTTGTATGTTGGGTGAAAAGTTGTTGGATTGATAAAATTACAAAGAGAGAGAGAGTTGTGCACTGATTGGATCGTAGGGGCCTTCACACGGGATGTTTGAGGCATGACGGGACGTCGGACAGGGCGTGGGGCTGGCCTAAAACTTGAAAAAGTTTCTGGCCGGGTCCTACGCCCAAGCCGATGGGACGTCGAACCTCCCATGCCCGTGGCAGGAGCCCATGGGAGGACCGATGTCCTTAAAAACCCCACTGACACCTTCCGACGCCCTGTCCCACGGGACATCGGACCTCCCACGCCTGTGGGAAGTGCTTTTTTTGAAAAAATTCTCTAAGTGTTAAATTTTCCTGTGTTTGCTTATTTGTCCCCGATCTCTAATGATGGTTCTCTGCAGGTACTAAATGGCTCCAAAACACAGCTGAGGTTAGGAAGGGCCCGCAAAGCAAAAGATGACTCCGTACCATCCCGGCTAAAGGATTACCCCACTGATTCTGAAGCTGAGAAAAGTGATTCTGACAATGCCCTTCTCATCAAGTATGTACGAAGGAAGCTGGTGGTATCCTCCTCTCACTCTGAAGAGAAGGGAACCAAATCACCCAAGGACAAGCAAGCATCCTCCTCCGGGTCCTTAGAATCTGGCACTGAAAGTGAAGAGGCACCTACAGGAAAGGAATTAATCACTCAAGCTTCTAGTGGCACCGGAGGATAATTCGGAGATGAGAAAGGCTCCGGCTCTGAACATGATTCTGAAAAAGCTGAGAGAGGAGGGGCAGACTCCAACACAGAGACGACCACATCAGAGCGGAGTACTTCTTCTCTATCTATTCCCGGAGCTACAATAGGACGTGCTCGAGAAATGGTGAGATGGGCTATTGAAGGATCGAAGGTCATCTATGATTATGGCCTTGTAGAGACTGGAAGAGGTCATCTGAGGAGGCCTATTGATGAAGAGTGGAGGGTTGATCCTTTCAAGCTAAACAAGTTCCCCAAGTTGGACGAGTATTTCAGACATTACAAACTGGGATGAACTACCAAGTCCCTCCCCGATTACCAGCCAACTCTCGTAAGGGATTTCTATGCTAATTATCAGGCTATACAGGAAGGGTTGCGCAAGAAAGGACAAAAAATCACAGAATTGCCCGCTCTCGAGAGCATTCCAGTTAGGGGAATTCCCATCAACATCTCAGAAGAAATAATAAATAGATTCTTATTCGGGTTGGGCTATGAGGCACCCACAGACCTGGTTGACTATGAGTATCGGGTAAAGCATGATGTGAAAAGGACTCAATGGTTGGCTAAGCGCCTAACTACTACTGGCACACCACTATGGCTTGAACAAGACAAACTGGTTATTCCGAAGGCCTCCTTATCTTTTAAAGCTAAATTTTGGTGGGCTATTGTACGACTCAAATTGATGATGATCGGTGCAGACAACCAGCTGACTTTGGATAGAGCTATTCTAGTGGCCTCCCTCGTGTCCAAACATAATTTGAATTTCGGGCGGATCATAGCTGAGGAGATCAGAGATAGAGTGACCAAGCCTGCCTCCTCCTACCCATTCCCTTGTTTGATCACAGAGCTATGTGAGGAGGCTCAGGTGCCCAGGTTTGGGGGGTTAGATCGCCCTGTTCGAGCTGCACGAACCCATCATCTGGAGAGGTCCAAGGATGAGACTGGGTGATTGGTTTGACTGACACTACAGAGCCATTTGGCTTCTTTGTCTATAAATACTTTACCCTAGGTTTTATTTCACGGTTGTTACGTGTGGTTACTAGTTTGTTCACGAATTATTTCAAGTTACTTTCGGATATTTTGTTACTTTGATTTTGGTATTGATTTCGGACACAAGTTCTTGGTATTGGAGTGTTCTTGAGATTGTTCTTCAAGATTCCGATTTTCTTTATTCTTATTTGTAAGTATCTCTGGCTGATTGCTCAAACAAACATTAATCACATGCTTATGAACATGAGTAGCTAAATCCACAACTTGGGTTGTGGGAACCATGAAGGATTAACAAAGTAGGCAAAGTACTTAGGTAATCTAGGGAGGTGTTTATGCATGTATTGTTCTTCCCTTCATTTTGATTGCTTTTTAACGGTGCGCAACGTTAGAAATTGCCTTATCCTTACTTGCCGGACCAAGGAGGTAACGTATGGGAAAAGGTTTGCTAACAATGAGATTTGAGACTATCAACTCTGATCTAATAGCTTGACCTTGTCCGGGAATAGCTAATCTGGGATCAAGGGTAAGGGTTAGAAAATCGACACCCGCGGCCGGACCAAGGCGTGTGGTGAAATTCACCTAGTTGCCGGACCAAGGAATTAGGTGAACTTAACTTACCGATTCTGCATGCTAAGCACCAAACTAGTCTACCAAGTACAAAAGCCTTACTAAGTTATGATCTCATGGGGAATACTACCCTAGTCACTTCTCTTATTGATAACAATTGTTGAAATTAATCTCTGTTACTTGTTTACTTTTGATTTACAATAATCACTTGTTACTTTAAACCCCCCCCCTCTTTTGAGGGAAATAAATGACTAAAAGACTGAACAAACACCAATTGACCCTAGTCCTACCATATTCCCTGTGGGATCGACTCCAACCTTTAGTTGGGTTCTATATTTGAACAGCGACCGGTTGCGCTTCTTTTAGAGGTATAATTTGGGCGCATCAATTATGTGGGCTTGTACAATTCTCACCTCATAAACAAATTTTGAATTTCTATCTCCTTCCATATTCTCATGCATATTAATTAGAGGGTGCTTGCTTAAACTTATAAGTTGGTCAAACTAGCTAATAATCATTCTTTTTGCTTATCTATGCGTTTTGTAACACCAAAAATATTTATAAGCCAAAAGGTTTTACATTGGTCACCCCTAACTTATAATTTTAATACATACATTTAAATTTATATTTTTTGTAAATAGGTTTAGGGATATTTCAGTTGTTTTAACGTAAAAAATGCTAATCAACGCCTTTTTACAAAACACACTAACTATTTGTTTTTCGATACTTTTATCTAAGCACGTAATTACTTACTTATAAAATCAGCTTTAGCACCAAGTGCTTTTCAACTATTTTTAATCAACTAATCCAAAAATGACTATACTTATACACATATAACTGTTATGATCGGAATCATCGGGTGTCATGTGGAAGCTAGCAAAGCAAACCTCGAGAGACGCCAAGTAAGAAGACAAATGAGAAATATACCAAAAGAGACACAAAAATTTAACGTGGTTTGGTCTATCGACCTACATCCACAGCAGGAGATGAGCAATCCACTATATAAAAGAAAGTACAAAATATCGAGAAAAACCATCTCACAAAATTCACTCAGAATAAAAAGGAGGTTCACACAAGTACCACCACATCACTTGTGTCTCACAAATTCTCTCCCTAAACAAAACTCTCAAAGCCCTTAAGACTACATTGTAGATCTACTAAGTTAGGAAGAATGAGCCTCTATTTATAGAGTCATAAACCTTTTCCTACAAGAAAAAGGACTAGCCAATTATGGAGATTTGTGCTTTCCTTTTACAAAAAGGAATAACCAATTATGGTTAGAAAATCAGGGCAAACGCCCAACAATTCTCCTCCTTGACCTGAATTTCTATCAAAATAAATTTGCTCCACCTTCTTCACACAATCTTCAACAGATTGAATCTTCATCTCCAAATCTCCTCCATTAAATTTTTGTCTCTACACGGAGTAACACTCCGATAAAATTTCTCAAACAAAATTCTTCATTACTGTCAAGTAGCTTGCAACTAGAACTGAACCCGCGAAGATGAACACCTAATTTTAACCTCACTTTGATACCACTTGTTATGACCAGAATCATCGGGTGTCATGCGGAAGCTAGCAAAGCAAACCTCGAGAGATGCCAAGTAAGAAGACAAATGAGAAATATACCAAAAGAGACACAAGCATTTAACGTGGTTCGGTCAATTGACCTACATCCACAATAGGAGATGAGCAATCCACTATATAAAAGAAAGTACAAAATATCGAGAGAAACCACCTCACAAAATTCACTCAGAATAAAAAGGAGGTTCACACAAGTGCCACCGCATCACTTGGGTCTCACAAATTCTCTCCCTAAATAAAACTCTCAAAGCCCTTAAGACTACATTGTAAATCTACTAAGTTAGGAAGAATGAGATTCTATTTATAGAGTCATAAACCTTTTCTTATAAGAAAAAGGACTAGCCAATTATCGAGATTTGTTCTTTCCTTTTACAAAAAGAAATAACCAATTATGGTTAGAAAATCAGGGCAAATACCCAACAATTATTTTCTAACCATAACGACTAAAGTGCAACCAATTTTTCGCATTCGCTTAAGACATGTACGTTTGAAGTGTAAGTAAAAATGGGTGCACTTCAATCATATATTGTAAATTTTCAACTTCAAGCCAAAGTTGTAACTTCAAACTACAAATTTTGTTACTTCAGTCACATACATTTATATGTCTGAAGTTGTATCCGAGGTGGAAAAATTTGCAAAAACAAGGTACGACTTGAGTTCTTTGAGTTTTAAATTCTCCTTTGATAAATGCTTTAACATGATTCAAGAATAATTTTACATTTTAAATGTTTCAAATTGTGAAAGAATTAGGGAAATGTGTAGATGTGCCTTGAGATGACAGCTCAACATAACTACCTTCTGTTAGTTGGTTAAATAACAGATTAGTTAGCAGACTGTTTTATTGTAAAGTGTAGTTAACTAATTGGATTAATAGTTAGTTATAGAGTCGGTTAGATAAGAGTAGCTGGTAGTTAGTTGTATAAATGTATCAAGTCACATTCATTTTATGCTATTCAAGATATTTTTCATTTTCTCCACAATGATTTCTCTCCACACCAAGGTTTCATTCTCAAGCTTCCCTTCCTTCCTTGATTCTAGATCTTGCATCGTCATTGCTAATTCATAGAACTTCAATTTATTCACATGGTAAGCAAGCCTCTAGACAGTGGAATTAACATTAAACTTACCACTGCATTAACCTCTGCAGGTTTTCACTAGTGTCCTAGAGACCATTCTTTGTTCACAAAGAAGGATGGAGAGAAGATTGCTATAATTTTAGTTTATGTAGATGATATACTCTTGATTTGCAATGATCCAGTCATGCTTCAAGACACTAAAACAGCTTTGCATACAACTTTTAAGATAAAGGATTTAGGAAAACTCAAATACTTTCTTGGAATTGAATTTGCTAGGCAAAAAGATGGCATTTTGATGCACCAAAGAAAGTATGCTCTTGAGTTGATAGCAGATATGGGGTTGGCAGGTGCTAAGCCTTGTTCTACCCCTATGAAAGTGAATCAGAAACTCACAACTATAGAGTTTGATCAGCACACATCACAGTGACATAATGATCAAAAGCTGGCAGATCCTACTGGTTATCAAAGGTTGATAGGAAGACTCATATATTTGATCACTACTCAACCAACCATTGCATTCTCAGTGCAATGTCGTAGTCAGTTCATGCACTCATCAAAGATGTCACATATGGAAGCTGCACTAAGGTTGGTAAAGTATATTAAACAAGCTACAGAACATGGCATATTGATGTCTGCACATGGAGACACACAGCTGAAGGCATATAGTGATGCAAATTGGGGGTCTTATGCCAATAGTAGGAGGTCCATTACAGGGTACTTGATACTGTTAGGTTCATCACTAATATCCCAAAAGTCCAAAAAATAGGTCACAATCTCCAGAAGTTCTGCAGAAGCAGAATATAGAGCAATATCATCTTCAGTTGCAGAGGTGGTTTGGTCGACAGGATTGTTTGAAGAACTTGGAGTGGATATTATAACCCCAGTGCCCCTATTTTCAGACAGTAAATCAGCACTACAGATTGCTTCAAATCCTATATTTTATGAGAGGACAAAGCACATATACATAGACTGTCATTTTACCAGAGAAAAGATTCAGGATGGACTGATTGTCACGGCTTATGTACCAACAGCTGATCAGCCTGCAGACTTGTTCACTAAAGCGCTTGGTAAAGGATCACATTATCACTTGTTGTTCAAGCTAGGCATGAAAAATATTTTCATAGCTCCTAGCTTGAGGGGGAGTGTGAAAGAATTAAGGAAATGTTTAGATGTGCCTTGAGATAACAGCTCAGCATAACTACCTTCTGTTAGTTGGTTAAGTAACAGATTAGTTAGCAGACTGTTTTATTGTAAAGTGTAGTTAACTAATTGAATTAATAGTTAGTTATAGAGTCGGTTAGATAAGAGTAGCTGGTAGTTAGCTGTATAAATGTATCAAGTCACATTCATTTTAGGCTATGCAAGATATTTTTCATTTTCTCCACAATGATTTCTCTCCACACCACGGCTTCATTCTCAAGCTTCCCTTCCTTCCTTCATTCTAGATCTTGCATCATCATTGCTAATTCATAGAACTTCAGTTTATTCACACTAATGCTGGAATATTGGCCATCACAGTCATGATTCGATAAAATATATTTTAAAATCCCAAATGCAACAAAACAATTGTTTTGACTACAAAAAGGTTTTGGAAATTATTTGTGATGTTTGGGAGCGGTAATGCAGTGGTATTTACTCGGTTCTAGGAAACTACTCGAGTCAATGTGAGGCTGCAAATTAAACTAAAACCAAGGTTAAGATACACGAGTTAAAGTTCCCTAAGTATGGCCAAATGATTGCTATTATTATAGCAAGATTAAGTCGACTCATACGACACTACTGGAAGTCGTCTGAGCAAGTAGGGTTAAATACTTAATTACCATTAGGATGTATACTAATTAGCATTATCTCATGTGGTCTCGACAATAATACTTTCGATGAAAAGTATGAAAATAATTTGAATAAGTTAGATCTAAAGAGCAAAAAGTTATTTCAATGATATAATCCATGTGAGTTGGTTTATATTATTTTACTGTTTTGATATAAATTGTCTAAAGTTTATTTCATGTGCTTACATTGCATTAAAGATTTTATCAAAGTCTTGTCCTATCTCAAGTGAAAGAGATTTAATAATGTTTATTGAGTATTGTGATGGTGTACTTAGCCACGAACTCCTTTTACTTTACATACTTTAACAAAATAAGGTGTGGCGCATGATAAGTAAACGGGTTAGGATAACTCTCTTTTCTATTTTAATTTGGTGAGATACCACTCACTACTAAAAAAACATGAAATAGTGACAGACAAATTTTGTAGATAAACAAACAAGTTCGTCGCTAGTCTTGTTTAGCAACTGATTAGTGACATATTTTCCAAAAAAATTATTAGCTATGAGCAATTTAATAAAAGATTAGTAATAAAATTCATAGCTAATTATTCTAATTTTTTTTTGTTGTGACTTCTATGCTCGTGGAAGCTTGTTAGTACTCCACTTTTGTTTAGCGGGGGATTGTCCTTACGTGAAGGAGAAGAGGAAATGAAGGTCTGCCTTTTAATTTTTTTCCAGATCTGTTAGATTTTGTAATATATTTGTTATGTTTTTATAAATAAGGAAAAATACCCCAATGTTTATTTAAATTTGAAACTTCACGATGGATTTTAAACCCCTAAACTAATGAGCCAATGAGATTCAAAATATTTATATATACATAAAAAAGTAAAAAAATTACCTTATATATTTAGTATAATTTTTTATCGAGGAGTTCGGGTGAACACCCTCGACCCCACATAAATCTGCCCACGAATATAGGGTCTTAAGTAAGTGTGAGAGGTAAAAATCTAATAAAAATATATTAACTAAATAATCTCATCATTATTTAATCTTCATATTATAATTCATACATTATAATCCAAATGTAACTTATAATTCACAAATCAAACAACCTTCGGCCTTTTAAACTAGAGGTCCAAATCGAAAACACTTCCTTAGATAGTTCAATAATTCAGTCCACAATTATTAATATATTCCTGTTATACACATATCTATAGGATTTTTTTTTTCCACGGATTCAATCATCCAAAAAGCGTCTAATGCATTTTTCTGCTTCTTTTATCTTATATGTTTTCTCTCCTTATGTACACATTTGTAGATGATTCTACTCTCTATTGAATTATTTTTTTCCATGCCAGACCTCTAATATGTGAGAAAGGAATGAAGAAGCAAACATATAAAAGAATATATTATATTCTAATTGCATATAGAAAGAATAGCATTATGTAGATTGGGAGAGAGAAGGATATATTAGAGAATTTCATGGATGAGGCAACTAGGCCAAAGGGTCAAACTCTTTTTATCAATTGGCTATAAATATTGGAATAACAAAGCAAAATAATCCAAGAAAATTTATGTTTGGAAGAGAGGCCTTGCATGAAGGGAAGAGCCTTATTGTTTACTAGCCAAGGATGACTTGCCTACATAAATAATACTACCAACAAGATGAAAATCTTGTTTGGTTGACATGTTTAGGCAGTCATCTATGGCTTTGTTGACAGACTCTTCTCCATCATGTTAGTCCTTCTCTTCCCATTACTCTGCCAAACATCAAGCACTAAGTTGTCATCCTATATATATTGTTTTTCTTTCTATTTATTTTCCTTTCTTTCGATCGAGGTTTACGTGTATAATTAAAGGAGGTTAGCTTATTTATGTACTGGGTGTTTGAGAACACGGACATAACCTAGTTTTTATAAAATTTTGAGCCTCGAGTGTTTAATAGGAACACTTTAATATTTTTTCAGGTGCTCAATCAAAACATGTCGGAGTTTGATTATCTATATAAAATTTAATGAAAAATTTAAAGGATGTCTATGTATTCCGCCTTTTCTTTAAATTAAGAATGCCGGCAGTCCTAGGGTCCATTTTGGGTGAAAAAGCATTTTGTTAAGGAAAATATTGAGGACAAATATGCAATTTACTCAGGTAGTTGGATGTGTGTGGCAGTGGTACTTTTTTGTAGAAATGCTATATGGCTGATCCAAATGATTCTATTAGTCAATTTCTATTCTCAAAGTTGACCATATACTTGCGGAAACGAGAGATGTTGTCACAAAAAGATCACATCATTAGGTTGTCCACATTTTAACCACAAAATTGTTGTCAACATTTTAAAAGGTGAAAATTGGACTCTTCGAACTTGTCCAGCCGCGGTAAAATCAGAATTTTTATTAAAAAGGTTTAAAATGTAAAAAATAAATATACAAAAAAGTTAAATTTTTTAATTATATATACATAAAAAATAATTTCCATCAATAAACTCTCTTTACACTACTTGAATCAGTCCATGAGTTCAGGCAACACTCAAAGAATGCCTTGGACTAGAAATGAGAGTCAATAGTTGATGAAATTTATAAATAGCATTTTTCAGCTTTGTCATAAAAATTATACAGGTGAAATATGAGAATATTGTCATAAAATTTTAACCGTATGAAATTTAAAACATTATAAGAATAATGATTATTTTTCAAAAATATCCAATAAATCTATTTTTACGTCAAAATTATCTCATAAGTCATATGGCTTACATCTCAAGTATCCGACATCCACCTAAAAGGTTTCCAACAGTATATGTGTAATTGATTCATATATATAGGTAAACGTTTAAACCTCGAATAATAAATTATTTGGTTTGTTTATGATACATGTACAGATCACTTCGTTCTTGAATATTTTAACGTGTTTGGTATGATGAGAAATTCTCTTTTGTAAATAGTTTTTCTCAAAAAATATATATTTTTGTTATGTTTAGTTATGTTGAAAGTAATTTAAAAATTATTTTTCTAAAATGACCTCATACAGAGTGAAATTATTTTCCATCGAGAATATTCTAACCTTTATTCAATTTTATTTGTTCCAGTCAACACTTAGACATTGTTATCAAATATTTCCAATCCATTATATATCCTCACCATATCTTGCACCGTGTACAACTTTCTTACCTTTTTTTTAGGTTTATGGTAGATATCTAAGAACCAAAATCTAAGAAAAGTATAGTAATCGACGAAATATTTTGGAGAATTGAAAATAAGCATAAATTTGGAGATTTTCTAAAAAGGACAATCTTTTGAATTGTTACTGAATTTATGAACAGACAAGAGACAATCTGACGAACTCGATCAAGCATCGATAAATTAATCAGAAAATGATTTCTTAGTAAAAAAAAGAACTACTTTATCAAATTCACCATTAAAAAAGAACCAATCCGGACTAATTAAACACCTACTTTTTTGAATGACAAAATTATAATTCTCATTTCTTCAGACTCCTTCACTTCCTAAGTTGTTATATTCATTTGCACACCACATAATTTAATTAATAAAATCCAAATAATATCAATTATTGCTCAGTTATCATTGAACACCAACTATAAAGCAACACTATATAATTAAAAATCAGCTACATTTTATAATAAACCAGTCCTCACAAATAAATACTGTAAGACAAAGAACTATTTATGTATGCATATGCGATTTTTTTTTAAATATGTATATATAAATTTTATAATAGAGTTTAAGTTTTATGCATTAATATTATAAAATATATTTATATAATCAAGTCGTCATTTAAAAGATAATAATTGCAAGTAACTCTATTTAGTAGTTGATTGGCAGCCTAAAATATATGGTAAGTAATTTGTTATAACATGTTAAATTATACTAGTTGTATAAAAGAATTTGTTACATGTCAAGTAAATTCATAATGATATCACATTTTATTCTGAATTCACTGACTCTAGATTTTTAGATTAGGCTCAGATAATAATAATAATAATAATAATAATAATAATAATAATAATAATAATAATAATAATAATAATAATAATAATAATAATAATAATAATAATATAATAATAATAATAATATAATAATAATAATAATAATAATAATAATAATAATAAAGACACAATTGTCCGTCAAAATCTTTTCCACATCTTTTCTATCATATTTGTGGCGGATATTTTTGTAAGCAATTTCTTTTTAAAAATTTTATTAATGCATGTTATTTTTAATACACCAAACCAAACACTGCATAAGAAAAAATCTCAGTATAACTAATACAAACATAGCTAATACCAGCATTACTAATACACCATATTTTGCACATATCTTATACACTCTATCGAAACGAATCCTTAGTACTTTCTTTTCAAATAATCAAGACTTGAGAAAATAGATAAACAACAGTGAAGATAGCTAATTAAACTTATCACCACTCAAATTATATCTTATCCATGAAGTATTTCAAATTTTCAATTGAACATTGAAAATGACTTTTCAGAAAGAAAAAAAGTAGTGTTTTGGCATTAGCATAAATTGTTTTTTGATAAAGCACGTATTGTTATTTTAATATTAATAAAAGTATCTTTAAAACTAATTAATCAAATACAGTAGGCATGTTTGGCGATAAATTCTAAATATTTTTCACTTTATTCGAAATTTATAGGGTATGAGTTAAAGAATATGGAGTTGTGTTTGGTTATACTTCTTACAAAGAATATTTGAAATAATGTTCATACTTGAATGTACTTAAATACTACTTCAAAAATGAAAAATGAGTTAAAAAATAGGTTATAAGTTGTTTTTCAAATTTGAAATACAACTTCGAGTTAAATTTCCATGATCAGACAGTGATTTTCACGTAAAGTGAAAAATTATTCCAAAAAAATGAATATTTTTTATGGCCAAACTAATATATAAACTGCTACTCTCTAAAATTATTCTTTTTCAAAAGACACTTATGATAAAAATCACTTTTCAAAAAAAAAAAAAAAAGAATGGCCAAACAAACAAGAATATTAGTATGTGATTCTCTATATATCCAACAACATCTATATTGTTATAAAGTATTATTATTATAGTGAATGTCTATATTTAGGTTTCTTTGGAGAAAAGTTAGGAACCCTAACTTTGGGACCAAGTCAGTTTTTCCCTATAAATTGGGACCAAGTCAGTTTTTCCCTATAAATAAAGGGGTTTTCCCTCATTGTAATTCGCTCCAAAATCCCCAAGAGGAATCCCTCAAGAGAAATAACAACTCGTCTCTTCTTCTCTACTATATTCTTCTTCTTTCTTACTTTAATAGTTTATAACATATATATATATATATATATATATATATATATATTTTGACTGCTTTTGAAGGTCAAGTAGCTATCTATTTATTTGATTCCAAGCCAATTGCATGCCTCATTATAACACGTTATCAGCACGAGACTCTGTCATTTTAAGAAGCAAGGTGAGGTTATAAATCTCATAGAAATTTCGAGGTGTGTAGTTAAAGTTAAATTGTAATTCATAGGCCATGCGTTGAGATGAAAGATAATATACCAAACTGGCATAACAGTGATATGGAGAACATGGTACGTGATGCTTTGGAAAACAATATTAAAACTACAAACATGGTATCTTAAAAATAATAAACTACAAACACAGCATCTTGTATCACTTTATTTCGAAACAATATATATTTGTTAATCAGTGATCCAAAGTTTCTGTGGTACGTAGCTTTATTAAATCCAGGTACAGATTTCGTTGTAATTTATAAATTTTATAGTGATTAAAATTATTTATATCTATAATTATCAGAAGTGATTAAATTTCACGGTCTTTATAACTCCTAAAGCAATAATTGCTTTGAAGCGTGGTATATTCTGAAAGATATGTTAGAGAAGATTCTCTACTCATATGTATTCCTCGATTTGCTTCTGAAGTAGCAATATCTTGAAAGAGGTACTAAGCTATCATAATTTGATAGGCTTAAGGCACGATTATATTCCATTCCTGGAGAATGAGAATTTTGATTGATACAAATATAGATCCATTCCCTGAAGTGAATGTGATAACATTTAGTAATGCATATAGATGCAGACGTGCACTTAGTTGTGACTACATCACAACCCACCTCCGGAAGAGGTAGAATAATGGAGAAGAGTTATTCTGAAACTTACTCCCGAAGTAGTAAATCTGAAATTCCTGCAATAGTAAACCTGAAGTTTACTAAAGGAAATTGCACATGTCAAGGTAAACTTGGAGTTTACTAGTACAAACAATTTTATTGTTGGCATGAATGATTTTGCCATCCCGAAGATGTGCATATTGAATACCGGGCGTACACTGAAGAACTAAAAGATTCTTCAAGACCCGTTTCATGTTGTTTGTTCTCATATAAGTTGATTGGATCAACTAGTGTTGAGATTGGATCCCTTAAAATATGAAAAGTATAAAAGGTGAATATGGGCCCGTTCATGTCACGATCCAACCCGTCGTGAGTGACACCCACCCAACCCCCGAATGAGCGAACCAATAGAGTTCAACCATTTGCCTAGACTAACAGCCTAAAACCAGCAACAGAAAGTAAACTAGCAATCCAAATAAGCAAAAACTATAGCATAATCATTAACCTACGGAAAATCCCACCTAGGAACTGAAAGTCATTGTACCAAACATACTACCAATATCTAAAATACGGGAATGCAACTCCAAAAGAAAATACGAAATAGTTTTAAGTCTGAAACAAGTGGACTGAAATTCTAAAGATAACCCAAGGTAGCTCGAATCAAGCAGCTCACCCTTGAAAGTCAGAAATCGTCGGTGCTAAAGGTGAGGTCGCGTCTCAGCCGCTGGAAGATTTCTTGTACTCACCAAAAGACAAGCAAGTGCAGTATCAGTACACCACCATTGTGTACTGGTAGGATCATCAGCCAGTTTTCATATAAACAGTGTATAATAGTACAAAAATATCAAGTATAAGGTATGAAAAACATGCATAAATAACCACAGACACACTTAGACTACCAGTCTCTATTTAGCCTGTTCCCGCATGAATCCACCACCTAACTCTAAGCCACAACCATATACCATTAACTATACCTTTTCGTTTAGCCCGGACCCACCCTGGGACCCCCTCTAGACTACACATATGTACCTTGAATCAACCGGCCTAAACCAAGACCAACACAATGTCACTGAACAACCCGACCTAAACCAAGACCAGCACAATGTCAATGAACAACTCGGCCTAACCAAGACCAACACAACAGCTAACCAGAATTTCCCCGGCCTCTCAAGGACCACCAAACCAATAACACATTTCAATAAACAGCCCGGTCCACTCACGGAACCAATATCAATCAATGCAACACAATAATAACAATGCAATGAATGCAACAAAGTAAACCCGTACCAGGCGTGGTACCCGTGCCAACTAATTGTTATATCCATACCAGGCGTGGTACCCGTGCCAACCATTTGTTATACCCATACCAGGCGTGGTACCCGAGCCAACCGAATGTCAATAATCCACAGTCAAAATGCATGAACACACAACTTGTAAACTAACACGCAAATACCGTTCAAATCACAGACTGTAAAGCAGGAGCCTTAGACATTCTACATAACTTCCCTAAGCAATGTAATTCATACGATCACTTAGATACAAGTTCAAGAATATACAATATTCACAGAAACCGTAAGCCATCACCTACCTCAACATGAATCCAAGCTCTATTCAACCCGAGCTTTCCCGTGTTTCGGATTCCTTTCTCGTTCTTGGTCTAAAACAACACACAAGTACATACAATTAACACACAAGGTCTGCACATTAACCAGATTATGCCAAATCCCCAAACCCCAGGCTACCCATGATCATTCCACCCTTTTCCCGGGCTTTCCCACCGTTAATTCTCCTAGTTCTATCATTTTTACGGATAACATTAGAGAATTTAACAACCTATGATCATTTTAAAATACTTTTATCAACACTCAAGAACGTACATGCTTGAAATCCCCTTTCTTCCCTGAATTCTACCATTCCTAGGTTATTCCAACCTTTTTCAAGTCCCCTCCTAGCAATTCTACCGCATAGGAAATGTATTACAAAGATTAGGGAACAAGAACCTTACCTTAAGAAAGAATTTCGACGGAGAAAGGAAGAAAAACGCCTAAAATCGCCTATCCCTTCTCCCAAAACAAATTGTAGAAAACTCAATTATTTTGGGGAAGTTTCTGCATTAAAAACCCATCAGCCCGCTATAGCAATCCCCACTCCGCTATAGGGGTCCCGCTATAGCGGACGACTTTTGCTATAGCGGTCTTAAGTGAGTGTTGACCGCCTTGACCACCGCTATAGCGGTAATTTCCACCGCTATAGCGGAGACCTCTATTGCGCATGGTTGCGCTCATCATGGATAGAATGTTCGGAAATCTCCTAGTTTTGGCCATTTCACAAAACACCTGCTTTCCCCGATGTCCCGAAATAATCCTTTTACGTCAATCGCAATTCCGGGAGTTCTACTTACCCGAACTCGATTTCGAAAAGTCCCTCGGACTCCTTTATGTCTTGGCTACTTGGTAAACTAACTTAAAACAAGACACATAGACCAATCCTTACTCGGATTTCCCTAGACTCTACCTCTCTCCAAAATTGGCCGAGGCTAACCTAGCCCAGAATTTCAAACTCCCTAAATTCGGAGTTTTCTAACTCTAAAACTTGGCACGATTGGACTACCCATAATAACGGACCCGGTCATTACAACAGATGCTAATTTACCCATCATTCATCCCCGAACGATCAAACCCAAAATTATGGAAATAAAAGGAGGAAGTATAGTACCTGAATCCTCAAACAGTTGAGCGTACTTATCCGGCATGTCCTTCTCGGTTTCCCAAGTAGCTTCCTCAACCGGATGATGCTTCCACTGAACCTTCACCATATCAATCATCTTTGTCCTCAACCTCCGGACATCCCGAGCAAGAATCAAAACTGGCTCCTCCTCATAACGAAGATCCTTATCAAAAAGTACCTCATCCCACTTGATGATATAATCCCCATCCCCATGGTATCGCTTAAGCATGAATACATGGAATACCAGATGGATGCCTGACAAACTAGGTGGCAGTGCTAGCTTATAAGCCACTGGCCCCATAATTTCAAGAACTTCAAACGGACCGATGAACCGAGGGCTAAGCTTGCCCTTCTTACCAATCCTCATAACCCCTTTCATTAGTGACACCTTTAACAATACCTGTTCACCAACCTGAAAGTCCATGTACTGGACCTTGCGGTCTGCATACTCATTTTGCCTGCTTTGAGCAGCCAGTAACTTGGTCTGTATGCCCCTTACCTTTTCCTGCGCTTCGTTCACTAAGTCTACGCCCAGAGGCTTTACATCGCCTTCCTCAAACCACCCAACCGGTGATCTGTTGTTCCTCTCATACAGTGCCTCAAACGGTGCCATATCAATACTGGAGTGGTAGCTATTGTTGTACGAGAATTCCCACAATGGTAGAAACTGGTCCCAATGACCCTCGAAATCCATCAAACATGCTCTCAGCATGTCCTCCAATACCTGGATCGTTCTTTCCGACTGACCATCAGTCTGAGGGTGGAAGGCTTTGCTAAAAGTGAGTTGTGTACCCAACTCTTCATGTAACTTGCCTCAGAACTTAGAAGTAAACTGCGTACCCCTGTCTGGAATGATGGATAGTGGTACCCCATGCAGTCTCACAATCTCCCTCACGTAAATATTAGCCAATTGCTATGAATTGTAATCTACCCTGACCGGAATGAAATGAGAGGACTTGGTCAGCCTGTCAACAATGACCCAAATTAAGTCATACTTCCCCAATGTCTTGGGAAGACCCACCACGAAATCTATGGCTATCCTTTTCCACCTCCACTCTGGAATTGGCATCCTCTGAAGTAGTCCTGCAGGTCTCTGATGTTCATACTTTACCTGCTGGCAGTTTTGACATTTGGACACAAAATCCACTATGTCCCTTTTCATCCCGGGCCACAGTAACTCTGCCTCAAGTTCCTGTACATTTTGGTCACACCCGGATGAATTGAGTACCGTGAACCATGAGCTTCCGCCAAGATTTTCTGAATCATATCATCAACTCTAGGAACACAAATCCTCTCCCTGAAATGCAACACTCCACCAGAGTCTAACATGACGTCTCTGAACTCCCCGGATATTACCTTACCTCGCAACTTACCCAGTTTTGGATCCTGAAACTGTTTTGCCTTTATTTCCTCTATGAAGGTGGCCTTGACCTCAATGCTGGCCAATAACCCACCTTGATCTGAAACACCCAAGTGCATGAACTTGTCCTCCAAAGCCCGAATCTCCTTAGCCAATGGTCGTTTGGACACCCCCAAACAAGCCAAGCTACCCATGCTAACAGTTTTCTGGCTTAATGCATCTGCCACCATATTAGCCTTACCCGTATGGTACTAAATGGTCACATCATAATCCTTAAATAACTCCATCCACCTCCTCTGCCTCAGATTCAAATCCTTATGAGTGAAAACATACTGTAGACTTCGATGATTTGTGTATACCTCACACTTGACACCATAAAGGTAGTGTCTCTAAATTTTCAATTCAAAAACCACCGCTGCCAACTCTAAATCGTGAGTTGGGTAATTCCTCTCATGCACTTTCAACTGCCTGGATGCATAGGCTATCACATTCCTATCCTGTATCAATACAGCACCCAAACCAGAATGTGAAGCGTCACAGTAAATAACAAAGTCTTTACCTTCAACCGGCAAGGACAAAATAGGGGATGTGGTCAAAAGTGTCTTGAGCTTTTGGAAGCTCTCCTCGCAATTGTCTGACCACATGAACGGTACCTCCTTCTGTGTCAGCTTGGTCAAGTGGGTAGCAATAGAAGCAAAATTCTTAACAAACCTCCTGTAGTATCCCGCGAGCCCAACAAAACTCCTCACCTCAGTCACAGAGCTAGGCCGAACCCAACTCTTGACTGCCTTAATTTTCTAGGGATCCACAATCACCCCCTTTTCTGACACTACGTGCCCAAAGAATGTCACAGAAGTCAACCAAAACTCGCACTTAGTGAATTTTTCATAAAGCTTTTTGTGTCTCAAGATATCCAGCACAATACGAAGATGATTATCATGCTCCTCCCTACTCTTAGAGTAGATCAAAATATCATCGATGAACACGATAACGAAGGAATCCAAGTAAGACTTAAACACCCCATTCATCAAACTCATGAATGCTGCCGGTGCATTGGTCAGGCCAAACAACATTACTAGAAACTCGTAATGCCTATACCGAGTCTGAAAAACAGTTTTCGGAATGTCAGGTCTAATCTTTAATTGATGGTACCCCGACCTCAAGTCATTTTTTTAGAACACTGATGCACCCTAAAGCTGGTCAAAAAAATCATTTATACGGGGTAGAGGGTACTTATTCCGGATGGTCACCTTGTTCAACTGCCTATAATCTATGCACATCCGCATACTACCATCCTTCTTCTTTATAAATAAAACCAGAGCACCCCAAGGCGAAGCACTGGGACGTATAAATCCCTTATTTAGGAGTTTCTACAACTAAGTCTTAAGTTACCTTAACTCAGCCGGAGCCATACGATACAGAGGAATGGAAATGGGACGAGTACCTGAGTCCAAATCAATATAAAAATCTATATCCCTGTCTGGAGGCATACCAGGCAGGTCCGCTGGAAACACCTCTAGAAATTCAGAAACGACTGGAACTTACTCAATAGGTGGGGACTCCACACTATCATCCCAGAGATGAGCCAAGAAGGCTAGACACCCCCTCCCCTCTAACTTTCTCGCTCGGACAAATGATATTATCTTAACTGGCTTAGGCCTGTACACACCCTCCCACTCTAGTCTATCCTTACCCAGAATCTCTAGAGCCACAGTCTTGATATTACAGTTCAACACAGCATGATAAGGAGATAGCCAGTTCATACCCAAGATAATATCAAAATCAGCCATATCTAGAATTACCAAGTCTACCCAATTATGTAACATCACAAACACAACAGAACAGTCACGATATACATGAGTCACAATCACAGACTCTCCAATCGGGGTAGAAACATCGATAGGGGAATCAAGGATATCACAAGTCAAACCCAACCCCAAAGCAAATCTCACAGACACATAAGAATACGTAGAGCCTGGGTCAAATAATACCGAAGCCATTTTATCATAGACAAGAATAGTACCTGTGATCACTGCATATGAGGCTTCCACCTCGGTCCTCCATGGAAAAGCATAGCGATGAGACCGATCATCAATCTGGGAAACTTCCCGGGCCCACTGCGCCGCACTCCTGCCTGCGCCGCCATTCCCTCGGTCTCCCCGGCCTCCCTAAAAATTACCTCGCCCACCCTGTGGATGACCCCTAGCATTACCCCCTCTGCCTGCCGGAACCACTGCTCTAGTCTGCTGCTGACCTTGATTACCTGTCTGCCTATGTGGACACTCCCTCTAAAAGTGACCCATCTCACCACAATGGAAGCAACCACGGTCAAGAGTAGGCCTGCTAGCTGATGCATAGGATGCTCCCTGGCCTCTAGGAGCTGAAGACTGAGCTCCTTGACGACCACCTGTAGTAGCTGGCAGAGCTGACTGAATAGGACAGGCTGAGTAAGCATGCTGATGTTGGCCCCTGGAGTATGAACCACCAAAAATTCCCTCATTTCGGGGCTTCTTGGCTAAAGCCTTAGCCTGCCCCGCTTGCCTTACTCCCTCTATCTTTTTTACATAATCCACCATATCATTAAAGCCCTTTCCTGAAGCAGTCATATGCACTGACAGTACCTGCAGTTCACTATTCAGACCCTTGATGAACAACCTGACCAGTTCCTCTTCGGAACCCAACATCTGTGTAGCAAAATGAGACAACGCATGGAACTTAGCCTCATAAGCCAAGACCGACATGCTACCCTGCTCCAAGTTCAGAAACTCATCTTTCTTACGGTCCCTCAAAGTACGAGGAACGTATTTCTCTAGAAACAAGGCATGGAACTGCTCCCAAGTCAGTGGAGTTAGAACAGAAGACCGACACTCAACATGAGACCTCCACCACTGCTTGGCATTATCCTGCAACTGAAAAGTGACAGACTCAACCCTGTGCGGACGTACAATACCCAACTTGTGCAACCTCTCATGGTAATCCAGGATGAACTCATAGGCATCCTCCCTGTCTATACCGTGAAACGTCGGAGGTTTCATCTTAAGGAACTTAGTCAGCATGTCATGCTCATTCCCTGTCATCACTGGGCCTAGCATTGGCCTGAGAAGATCATTTGTGCCCGAAGCTGCGTTCATCCTGGGTGTTTTAGTAATCGCTGGCTGAGTATCCAAGGCATGATTTGCATAAGCTGCGGGTATGGCTCCAGCACCAACCAAACCACTCAAAATATCCCACGCTTGCTTAAAAGCTTTCGATTTCATAGTAGGAAGGCCTGCACCCCCAACGGTGCCGCCTCCGCCTGAGCCCCTCCATCCTCTACAACCACTTCTTCTACGTCCACAACCACATGCTTCTGAGGTGAGGGAGGGGTTACCTCACGTGCAGCAGCAGCTCGAGCTCCACCCCTGGCAGGTGCAGCTCTAGCTCGTCCCCTGCCCTTTCCCCTACCTCTGCCATGAACAGCCGGGCCCGCTGCTGGGACCACTGACCTCGCTCCATTATTCCCTGTATTAACCATCTGCGGATAGAAGAGTGAATGAGGTTAGATACCAATTTGTATCACCAGATACCAATTGGAATCGAGTTATAGCATGAAGGAAAGAAGGAAGAAAGTTTTTCTTACAGCCTCATAGCACCTCAAAGAAAAGTACGGATGTCTCCGCACCAATCCACAAGACTCTACTAGACCTGTTTGGTACGACGATATCAACGAACCTAGGCTCTGATACCATCTTTGTCACGACCCAACCCGTCATGAGTGGCACCCACCCAAACCCAGATGAGCGAACCAATAGAGTTCAACCCTTTGCCTAGACTAAAAGCCTAAAACCAGCAATAGAAAGTAAACTAGCAATCCAAATAAGCAAAAACTATAGCATAATCATTAACTTGCGGAAAATCCCACCTAGGAACTGAAAGTCATTGTACCAAACATACTACCAATATCTAGAATACGGGGATGCAACCCCAAAAGAAAATACGAAATAGTTTTAAGTCGAACAAGTGGACTAAAACTCTAAAGATAACCCAAGATAGCTCGAATCAAGCAGCTCACCCTTGAAAGTCAGAAATCATCAGTGCTAAAGGTGAGGTCGCGTCTCAGCCGCTGGAAGATTTTCTGTACTCACCAAAAGACAAGCAAGTGCAGTATCAATACACCACCACTGTGTACTGGTAGGATCATCAGCTAATTTTCATATAAACAGTGTATAACAGTACAACAATATCAAGTATAAGGTATGGAAAACATGCATAAATAACCACAGACACACTTAGACTACCAGTCTCTATTTAGCCTGTTCCAAAATGAATCCACCACCTAACTCTAAGCCACAACCATATACCATTAACTATACCTTTCCATCTAGCCTGGACCTACTCTGGGACCCCCTATAGACTACACACATGTACCTTGAATCAACCGGCCTAAACCAAGATTAACACAATGTCACTGAACAACTCGGCCTAAACCAAGACCAATACAATGTCAATGAACAACCCGGCCTAACCAAGACCAACACAACAGCTAACCAGAATTTCCCCGGCCTCTCAAGGACCACCAAACCAATAACACATTTCAATAAACAACCCAATCTACTCACATAACCAATATCAATCAATGCAACACAATAATAACAATGCAATGAATGCAACAAAGTAAACCCATACCAGGCGTGGTACCTGTGCCAACCAATTGTTATACCCGTACTAGGCATGGTACCTGTGCCAACCATTTGTTATACATGTACCAGGCATGGTACCCGAGCCAATCGAATGTCAATAATCTACAGTCAAAATGCATGAACACACAACTTGTAAACCAACAAGCAAATACCGTTCAAATCACAGACTGTAAAGCAGGAGCCTTAGACATTCTACATAACTTCCCTAAGCAATGTAATTCATACAATCACTTAGATACAAGTACAAGAATATACAATATTCATAGAAACCGTAAGCCATCACCTACCTTGAAATGAATACAAGCTCTATTCAACCGGAGCTTTCCCGTGTTTCGGATCCCTTACTCTTTCTTGGTCTAAAACAACACACAAGTACATACAATTAACACACAAGGCCTGCACATTACCTGGATTATGCCAAATCCCCAAATCTCAGGCCACCCATGATCATCCCACCCTTTTCCCGAGCTTTCCCACCGTTAATTCTCCTAGTTCTATTATTTTTACTGATAACAACAGAGAATTTAACAACCTATGATCATTTTAACATACTTTTATCAACACCCAAGAATGTACATGCTTGGAATCCCCTTTCTTCCCCGAATTCTACCATTCCTAGGTTATTCCAACCTTCCCCAAGTCCCCTCCTAGAAATTATTTCGCATAGAAAATGTATTACAAAGATTGGGGAACAAGAACCTTACCTTAGGGAAAATTTCGACGGAGAAAGAAAGAAAAACGCCTGGAATCGCCTAGCCTTTCTCCCAAAATGAATTGTAGAAAACTGAATTATTTTGGGAAAGTTTCTACATTAAAAACCCATCGGCCCGCTATAGCGGTCCCCACTCCGCTATAGTG
The DNA here is from genome assembly GCA_003996215.1 of Jaltomata sinuosa. Taxonomy (NCBI): domain Eukaryota; kingdom Viridiplantae; phylum Streptophyta; class Magnoliopsida; order Solanales; family Solanaceae; genus Jaltomata; species Jaltomata sinuosa. The sequence continues at coordinate 290,055 of QJPP01000420.1, forward strand.
GTCCCTCTATAGCGGACGACTTCCGTATAATGGTCTTAAGTGAGTGTTGACGGCTTTGACGACCACCGCTATAGCGGTAATTTCCACCGGTATAGCGGAGGCCGCTATTGCGCATGGTTACGCTCGTCACAGATAGAATATCTAAAAATCTCCCAGTTTTGGCCATTTCACAACACACCTGCTTTCCCCGACGTCTCAAAATAATCCTTTCACGTTAATCGCGATTTCGAGAGTTCTACTTACCCGAACTCGATTCTGAAAAGTCCTCCGGACTTCTTTATGTCTTAGTTACGTGAAAAACTAGCTCAAAACAAGACACATAGACCAATCCTTACCCGAATTTCCCTAGACTCTACCTCGCTCCAAAACTGGTCGAGACTAGCCTAGCCCAGAATTTCAAACTCCTCAAATCCAGAGTTTTCTAACTCTAAAACTTGGTACGATTGGACTACCCATAACGATGGACACGATCATTACAGTTCAGCTGTCATGTGATATCTTAAATAGATGCATCAATGAGAGGCAAGATTGTCACATGTACGCTTATTGTCAACTTGCAGTTTGACTTCCGCAAAATTGCTTACTCAAAATAATTGAGTTAAGAGCATAATTTTCAGATTGTGTAATTAAGATAATTCATCTTGATAATGTTTTTTGTTTGATGTTGAATATATCATATAAATTGTTGAGTCATTGATTATGAGAACAAAGTTTCATTTATTGATCTAAAATATGATATATTGTATACAATAGCATTTGTATGTATTCAGACCAATGAATTATGATTAATTTCCCCCCTCAATTGGTTCAAGGACAGGAACCAAATATTTTTCATCTAATAGATTTTAATGTGCGGTATATAATTAATAAATATACCATGATGCACAAAGATGAATTCCTAAAAGAAGAAAGAGGATATATGTTAGCTTTTCTAACATAAGGGGGAGAGAATAAGCATCTATAAAATAATTATGAATTATCATCAGTATGATCCTCATTCAAAAGATAATTCAAGTCAAATGCTAGAAGTATTTGTTGACCCAAAATTAATTTCATAGTTAGATGTAAATGCTCCTATTGGATGTCCCTGAAGGACAAAGTCTATGCATGCATGAAGCATGATGACCAATCGGTTCTAATTATAATAATCCTTAAAAAAGAAAAGGAGCAAATGATCATAATGTGAAGCAATATGCTCTTAAAGAGCTTGCGACATAACACTTCCTGAAACCTCATGAGAGGTTTAGGTACCTAAGAAAATAATGAAGTGATGAGATCTCACTAAGTTATGTCGCATTGCGAACCGATAGAAATGATAAATCATCGATGATATTTTTGATACAATATAGCGCAATATTGTAAAAGATTATGAGGATCTGAATTCTACGTCTATTAAAGCATGCTAGCATAGAAATATTTATCAAGTGACATGGAAGGATGCATCTTGATAAGCGTAAAGCTTATTTGACTTGCAATCTAGACACTAAAAGATGTCGTTGTATCATTTGACAAATTTGAGATGAAAATCCTTATAGGATTCAAAATGCATGTAGCATATACGAGTTTTTGAAAAAACTTATTTATAATCCTCATATGGATTAAATCAATCAAGGTCGATGAGTTGAATTGAAACTCTTGTGGAGTTTTCAAAAGCAATAGATTATCTGCTGAAATAAAAAATTTACAAAATTAAATTGGTCTTGAAGTACCATATCTTGTGCAATTGGTGCAATTATAAATCTTGCTATAACTATGGACATGATATAGTTTTACTCCTATATGGAGATACTGAAACAAGATTATTACATATTGCAAATGAAAAACTTCATATGAATATGGTTATCCTAATGATTATTATCAAGTTTTTGAATATACAGGATATTCATTTGATGGACATAAGAGTTCGATACAGATATATTATCTATTTTCATGAAGGGTTACTTTTATACTATGCTATTTTACATGACAACCAAATTATGTTGAGATAATAGCTATTCATGAAGCAGTCAAGAGTATGTGTGGCTAAGCATGCATAACCTAGTTGAAAGGAGTATTCATAAAAGGAGATATAACGAATCACATTTCACCAAAGCTTTTCTTCATACATCTCCAAAAGAATGGTGATATCAACATTCAACATATTTATTTGAGTATAGAAGATTTATTCACCAAGTCTCAATCAACTATAATTTTTGAGAAAATGGTGCACAAGATTGGAGTGTGAAGATTCAAGTTGAATTGATGTTCTCATCAGGGGGAGTTAATACGCGATGTACTCTTTTTTCCTCACAAGGTTTTGTCCCACTGGATTTTCCTTGTAAGGTTTTTAATGAGGCAACCAAAATGCGTATTATAGAGATGTGTACTTTTTTTCCTTCGCTAAAATTTTTCCACTGAATTTTATCTAGTAAGGTTTTAACGAGACATATTATCCATCAAATAGACATTCAAGGGGGAGTGTTATAAAGTATTATTATTATAGTGAATGTCTATATTTAGGTTTCTTTGGAGAAAAGTTAGGAACCCTAACTTTGGGACCAAGTCAATTTTCCCTATAAATAAAGGGGTTTTCCCTCATTGTAATTCACCCCAAAATCCCCAAGAGGAATCCCTCAAGAGAAATAACAACTCCTCTCTTCTTCTTTACTATATTCTTCTTCTATATATATATATATATATATATATATATATATTGACTGCTTTTGAAGGTCAAGTAGCTATCTATTTATTTGATTCCAAGCCAATTGCATGCCTCATCATGACCTGCTATATGTATAATAGAATGTCAAACTTCAATTCTTTAACATCAATTAATATTCCAATCTACTTGACAATTACATATCAAGAAGAAGAAAAATATTCCTCCAAGAGAATAAAATAAACAATATATTGGTGATTAGGATTGGGGACAGCGTCATAAGATTTTTATGGATAAGGAAAATTGTGTAAACTAATTTCATAGCTATAGAAGTCAATTATATCCACAATTACATATGACATTCATGAAAAAAAAAAAATATATAGGAATTTGGGAGGAGAGGTCTTACCTGAAAAGAAAAGCCCTTTGTTATTTAATTAGCCAAGGATGACTTGCCTAATGTACCTACTATTTTCCTCCATTTTTTATGGAGTACTTAATAGTATATACGGAGAAGGACCTAAATTACCCTTCAAGTATTGAAAATGGTACAAATATATCCTCCTTTCACCTTTGGGCTCTAAAATACCCTTTTCATTCATCTTTGGGCTCTAAAATACTCTTTTCATCCACCTTTGGGCTCTAAAATACTCTTCTCATCGACCTTTGGACCCTATTTTGCCCTTTCTCTTAACAAACTCTTTAGGAAAAATTATTAAGATTTTTATTTAATATGTAACAATATTTTATTCGTTGAAATTTTAATTAATCAAAACTTATTAACTCACAAACCCAATTCGAATCTCAGATTTAGCTCCTCTTCGTTTCTCATCTCTCCATTTTTCAAGTTTTTATTTAGATTAGAGACATATGTCATAGATTTAATTTAATGACTGAGATTTAGTAAATTAAAAATAAGCCTTAATTATGATTAAAATAATTAATTATTTTCATATATTTACTTTTAAAATATTATTTTAATCTCACAATTTTAGTTGTACAAGATATTTTTCCTATATATAAAAAAATATTCTCACTTGCCTTGAGGCTTGAGTAAATTTTGTCCTGCATCATTTTTACTTTAATTTTCTTGCTACTATTTTTTTCACTCAAATTATTTTTAGCCTAATTTTGAATGTTGAAAAGGAATTTCAATGTTGGAAGAGAAGTCCTCCCGCTTTAAAAAAAATTACAACTAAAATGTAGTACTTATAACTTTTTTCCTGTATTATAAATAATATAACAATCAGATATTTGAATATTTGACAAAATAAGTAATAATATAATTAAAAATAAATTTAATGGCTAGAATTGTGAAATTGTCTTATATTTTGGAGTAAATAAATAAAAGTAATTAATTATTTTAATCGTAATTAAGACTTATTTTTAATTTACTAAATCTCATTCATTAAATTAAATATATGACATATGTCCCTAATCTAAATAAAAACTTGGAAAAAATGGAGAGATGAGAAACGAAGAGGAGCTAAATCTGGGATTCGAATTGGGTTTGTGAGTTAATAAGTTTTGATTAGTTAAAATTTTAACAAATAAAATATTGTTACATATTAAATGAAAATCCTAATCATTTCTCCTAAAGAGTTTGTTAAGGGAAAGGGCAAAATAGGGCTCAAAGGTGGATGAGAAGGGTATTTTAGAGCCCAAAGGTGGATGAAAATGACATTATAGAGCCCAAAGGTGGAAAAAGGGTATATTTGTACCATTTTCAATACTTGAAGGGTAATTTAGGCCCTTCTCCGTCGTATATATACTAGGCAGTCGTCCTTAGCTATATTGAGACGCACTTTTCTTTATCATGCTAGTTCTCTTCTTCCAATTTATTTGATTTTTCATTTCATAAATCAATATTGTCTCTCTATGCATTTTCCTCCTTAAACCTTTTCTTTTCCTAAAAGTGAAGTGGTATGGATATGATTCATTTACATTAAATTAAAGATTTCAAATTCGGAGAATAGTGAAAATTCTAGTAGCACTTCTCCTTTAATGGGATCTTTGTTAATATTCTGTGTTCAAAATATTAAATTAGAAATGTAGAAGTAGAACATTATTCCGAGTCCACAATTTTCTTGTGTGTCCTTAAAGAATTATAACCCCCTTAATGTTGCCAAGGTTTTGAATTACTTCCTCCCAGGATAGAACATAAAAATATTTTTGTAATAGCGGCAATGCAAGTTACAAAACTTTGACGAACTCAACAAACGGAGCAAATCACGTGGCACTATCATTTTAGTTGAAAACGATGCACGAAGAAGAAAAGAAAAAAATTCAGATTTTCTTTTTTTTTTAATTAAATTTTTAGGTCCTTAGACCATTTTATTGATTAAAAGCAAAGGGGCCAAAGTCCAAGTTCAAAAACAAAAGGAAAACGGACCAGCCCAAAGTTGGTCTGGCCCAAAAAGGAAACAAAAATCCTACTATATACAAGTATCTGATCTTTGTTGAAGAGTATTCAGTACTCTTTCCTTTCAATCGTCGCCTTTGTATCTTCATATTGCCTGAGTGCTGCCGGAGGAATTCCAAGCTGAAATGGCTGCTCCTGTGGGTGGTGTTCCAGCTCGTGCCATGGATCTTTTGATGGGGGCTCTGTCTATCACCTTCACTATCACCTGGTAGGCCTCTTTCCGTCTTTTTTCTTCCGTTTAGCCTATGATCTTCTAATGGTTCTTGTTTCTTTGGAGGTGGTCGGGGTTTATCCCCTAGAGACCAGAGAAGTACTGAGTTGCTCAGATCTGTTATGCCTGGTAAAGTCGCCTCTTTATTCCTTGCCGCCTCCTTATTCCTCTTCTTCTTTATGCTTTTCCTGTTCTTAAACTGATGTCCTATCCTTTGCAGATCTTGTTGGGTTGGTGGGAAGCTCACAGTCTGGCCTTCAGCTGAGTGGACCTGGCTAAGCAAAATCCTACCCCTTTTTTTTGTAAAGCTTTTTGATAGCTAGAGCATGTATACCTAGCTAGTGTTGGCATAGCCACTATGACCTGTATAAGGCATACTCTAGTACTTATTTGGCTATGTTGCTTCATTTCATGGCTTAGATAGGTTCTGTAAATATCTATGTCAGCCATATAGTTTATGGTTCTGTCAATCCAGATGCCTTTCTGCTTGTTCACTTTCATTGTTCGCTGCTTGTGGATTGATGTGCCTGTTTCTTATCCTCAAGTTTGGGATTTGTGCTTTGTCTATGTTGATTTGTTTTCTGATGTTGCTTGGTAGCTCTATGAAATTGTGAAATTTCATAGTTCCATGTTCTTCAATGACCATATTGGCTAGTGAATCAGCCACACAATTCCTCTCCCTATATATGTGAACCACCTGTGAATTCAATTGGTGCAACATCCTTCTGATATCTTCTATTCTCTCTACTAGTTCCCATTGGACCTTCCATTCATTGTGGATCATTTTTTGTAGGCTAAGTGAGTCAGTCTCCACAGTAATCTCTTTTAGACCATTCTCTGAGCAGAACTCCAGTGCCTCATAGATTGCTAAGGATTCTGCCTCTGTATTGGTAGTCCACCCTAATCCTTTAGCTCTAGCATATACCAGATCTCCCCTATGGTCTTTTATGCAAAAACCATAAGCACTCATACTTGGGTTCCCTTTGCATGCCCCATCTGTATTGCATTTGAACTGGTGTGCCTCTGGGAACCTCCAAATGACTTTGTGAGTGTATAATTGTGGTATGTAATCCTTTATCTTGTTGAGTATGTCTGGACATTCCTTGACCTCCAGTCTTATCCATGGGTATCTTACTTTCAGTAGCTTTCTCACCATGTCTTGTATTTGTGAGACCATTACTGTATAGGTAGTATTGCTCCCATGTTTTAGGTTGTTCCTTCTTTTCTATATTGTCTAAAGTATGATGGTTGGCATTGCTTTGTAGATTACTTGTATCTTTGGTGGAGCCTCTTGATTCCACCAAGATGTTATAATCTGTTGAAGATTCATGCCATCTTTGCTGATACCTGCAAAATTAGCAAACTTCCTCTAAAGCCTAGTGGCTACGGGGGCTGTTAGAAATAGGTGGGACATGGTTTCTTCCTCCTTAGTCTCACAGCACCAACATCTCGAAACTATATGGATTTTCATCCTCTTCAAGTTATCATATGTGGCTATTCTCTTTTTCCACAACCTCCATAGGAAAAAAATGACTTTAAATGACAGTCTTGTACCCTATATTTGCTCCATTTTCTCATTTCTATCCTTCTTCTGCCTCATTAGGTGCAAGGATGACTTTACTGTAAACTCTCCTTGAGTGTTCCCCATCCACCATGGTACATAATTTTCTTTTTCATAGCAAGGAATCTTGATGTATTTTATAATATGGTTTGTCATCTCAGAAGATATCTTTGCTAGCAGGTTTGCTTCATCCCACTTTTTATCCGTTGTTATCCCATTTCACCCTCTCGGGATGAAAGTGATTTTGTCCAAAGGAAAGAACAAGAGGAAGGTCGACGAGGCCGAGAGCAGCCGCGTTGCAGAGGAAGCTGATGATGATGATAATGATGCTACCCCTCTCTCCCAGTCCCAGCCCCGATCTCTAGCAGTCACTTGGAGGGGGATTTGGTTGCAGTTAGGAGATGATTGGAGCACACCCCTCCCCGTGCTGCAGCCCCTCTTCCCCGTCCAGGACTATGCAGCACTCCGCAGAGGAATTGATAAAGAGAAGAGGAATAGGCGCTCTCAAGACCGCATGCTTGCACAGATGTGGAAGACCATGAAGGTCATGTTTAGGTACATAGTTCCTAACCATGAGATTCACCAGTTGGAGCCAGAGGATATGCGGGAGTTTCCCTTCCTGAGCGATTCAGAGGGAGAGGGCCCCGCTCTAACAACCTGTGATGGTGACAGCGCATCCTTCTAGGGCCCTTTGTGCATCTCAACCCTGCTCCCCCCTTTTTATACATTACTGTTGTTTTGGGCTGCCCACATTTGGGGCATGTACTAGACAACATTTTTGTCCTTTCGTTCCCTTTTATTTTTAACGCACATGGATGTTAGTTTTTATAATATTTATAATATTTATATTTAATGCATGTTTTACCTCTTCATAGGCAATTTCTATAATTCATGCAGTAGTTCGTAGCTCAACTGACGATTTAAAATAAACCAGGAATGAAAAGCAAAATAAGGGAAAACATGACAGAGATTCTGTCCAGCTCATCCTGCTATAGCGGCTTACACGCTGCTACCACAACGCTGCTATAATAGAAAAATTCTCGCCATAGCGCGATCCCCATAGCGGGTCAGTATCGCTATGGTGGCCCCAACGGCAGCAACCCAGAATTTACTAATTTCTGCAAAATTTCCACATTTCCCATTCCATGTTACAATATTAACACATGAAATTGCATTATGACCTTTAATATTACCCCAAGACCGAACCCAGCAATGCATAAACAAGAACTAGCTTTATTTTATTTTAAAAGCAGTGATGAATCACACCAAGATAACTCTTCATAACAACGATTTCCGCTATCATGCAACAATAGCCCCTTTTTCTCATGGTCCTTAATCATATCCTGACTGTCCTGAAATCGGAGTTTATCACAGTCGTAAGCCAGTTTTATCGCCTTATAATTTTACCAATGACAAGTTCATACTCAATATTTAGCACATACTTTCCAGTTAATCACATAGCAAATAATTCATTTAACCACCAACACACAACCAAGTTATGACTTTTCACTAACCACAAATTTCATAGTAATTCAAACAATCACAATTCACATATTTACAGTCATTCAAATAAAACTAATACACATAAGCATCAATCTCAAGTTCCATCACTAAATAAGCCCTTTTTATTATCCTTTATTTGCCTCATGAATAACCGTTAGGCGATTATTCATGCATTTACATAGTCTCTATGGATAGATACCAATTAAAATCTTCCCAGTTTTAACTTTTCTTGCTTGTGTCTTTTCATCCGGATTCAAATGATATCTTTTTTCCTTGCTAAGATACCAATTGAAATCGAGAGATATCAATTGGACTCAACCCATTCAAGTAGCATACAAACCGCGTGAAAGGAGAAAAAAAGGTGGAATAATTTCCTAGAATGCCTCATAGCTCCCTGAAGATTAGATGTAGATGTCAACACACTAATCCGCAGGACTCTATTCGACATCTGTTCTTGTACTGGGAGACCCATAACCTAGGCTCTGATATCAAATTATCACAATCTAAGTACTTGGATCTTGCGAGCACCTACTCTAATCTACCGAGATAGGAGAATCCTTACTACCCATTAAAATAGGTATGTGAAAGTCAATAATAAACCATAGAAATTGGCTTTAAAAAAATCCAACCAGTTACAAAACCTTCGAAAATAATGAAAACATTAAATATAACTGAAACCCTTCTTAAGGAACTAGTCTAAACAGATACAAGAGCTACTAAGAGGGAGTACAAGTCAAGACACAGCTTCTACTGTAGGAACAATAACAAAAGCTGTTGGAGATCTTTATCGCGTCAAGACTGAAATATCTACTGAATCATGTAACCAGACTACCCCCCAAAAAGGGTATAGCAAGAGTAGTATCACTACAAATAATACGTACTGATAAGCATCATCGGTCGACTCGAATCAAATCACATAACATCACATAAATATCCAAAAGGAAACATACAGATAGAGAGTCATTTAGTCAGAGGTCTTTTATTAAACAGTGTCTTAATACCTTGACATACTACCAGTCTTATTATAAAAAGGAAAATTGTCACGCCCTGAGGCTACCCTCTAGGCGTAACACGGGACTCAAGATCACAAGTGTCCCAAGTTAACCCTTGGTCATAGCATACTCAGATGAATACAAGAAAATATAGCGAAAGCATACTTAAAGAAGATAGGCACCATAACTAAATAGGAATAAGGTCTAAGCAATACCAAATCCAAACACGGAATATAAGTCTAGCTATGTCTGAAGCCTCTAAACTGTCATAAAGAGTTGATGGGACAAGACTCTAGCTAACTTAAAAATCCAAAAAAATAATACAAAAGTAACTAGCATAGCTATGGTTCTCGAATGATTAGGACTCACCAACAGGAGTCTGGATGACTGGCGATGACTAGCCATGAGCCTGCAGAATGGAGCCTAGATTTGCATCATCAAGAGGATGCAATGCAAAATATGCGTCAGTACTATATGATGTACTGAATATGTGAGATATGTATGAATAAGGTAAAAACATACTTAAAATAGAATTAAAACTGGTTTCATACATCGTAACAGAAATCATAAGTAAACATCTTAATTTGAACATAAACTAAGAAATAGAAAAGTATAAGACTTAAAGCATTCATACAGGAGTTTATCTTAACCGATATAAACCATGATGAGCTACATATATTTTTTTTTCTAAATTCATAACTTGAAGAATTAGGCATGCAATTTCATGATAATAGAGGCCATGTTATCTAAACATGTTAATTTTGCTTAAAAATATGCAATTCAATAAAATCATGCTAGAATTCATCATCAACATATGGGCTATTAAAATTATGCAAGGAATCTTAATTAAAACTTGGGTAATGAATGAGAAATCATGAATTGATACTTTAAAATAAAACCCATAACTTTTCCCCAATTTGGGTAAGAACCCTAATTTCACTGTCACGCCCCGAGGTTACCCCCTAGACATAACACGGGACTTGGGACCATGAGTGCCCCAAGCTAACCCTTGGTCAAAACATTCTCAAGCATAACAAAAGATAAGCGTAAGCATAATAGATAAAGTCGAAATAACATAACTGAATCATCAAGTCAAAATAGGAGTACAAGATCCAAAAGAAGACTCGAATACTGTCTATGTCTGAAAAACCTCTACATGACATAAGGAGTTGCTAGGACAAGACCCTAGCTAACTTGAAGTACGGAAATAAAAGCTAACATAAACTAAGAATATAATGTAACGACCGAGTCCGTCGTTACGGGTAGTCCAATCATGCCAAGTTTTAGAGTTAGAAAACTCTGGGTTTGAGAGTTTAAAATTCTGGGCTAGGCTAGCCTCGGCCGGTTTTAAAGCGAGGTAGAGTCTAGGGAAATCTGGGTAAGAATGGGTCTAGATGTCTTGGATTAAGCTAGTTTTCTGCATATCTAAGACATAAAGGAGTCCGGGAAACTTTTCGGAATCACGTTTGGGTAAGGAGAACTCCCTGAGTCGCGTCTGACGTGAAGGGGTTATTTTGGGACAGCGGGGAAAGCAGGTGTGTTGTGAAATGGACAAAACTAGCAGATTTCTAGATATTCTGTCCGTAACGAGCGCGACCACGCGCGATAGCAGCCACCGCTATAGCGTTGGAAATTATCGCTATAGCGGCGGTCAAAGAGCGGTCAACCTGCTTAAGACCGCTATAGCGGCAACCAACCGCTATAGCAGAGTGGGGACTTCTATAGCGGCCCGACGGGTTTTTAATACAAAAACTTTCCCAAAATAGTCCAGTTTTCTACAATTCATTTGGGAGAAGAGCTAGGGTGATTTCAGGCATTTTTCTTCCTTTCTCCATCAAAATTCTTCCTTAAGGTAAGATTCTTGTTCCCCAATCTTTGTAATACGTTTCCTATGCGGTAGAATTTCTAGGAGGGAACTTGGGGAAGGTTGGAATAACCTAGGAATGGTGGAATTCGGGGAAGAAGGGGATTCCAAGCATGTGTGTTCTTGGGTATTGATAAAAGCATGTTAAAATGATCATAGGTTGTTAAATTCTCTGTTTTTATCCGTAAAAATGATAGAATTAGGAGAATTAACGGTGGAAAACCTGAGAAAAGGGTGGGATGATCATGGGTGGCCTGGGGTTTGGAGATTTAGTATAATTCGGGTAATGTACAGGCTTGTATGTTAATTGTATGTACTGTGTGCTATTTTTAGACCAAGAACGAGAAAGGAATCCGGAACACAGGAAAGCTCGGGTCGAATAGAGCTTGGATCATTTTGAGGTAGGTGATGGCTTATGATTTTCCGTGAATGTTGTATATTTATGTACTCATGTCCAAGTGATTGTATGCTTTACATTGCTTAGAAAAGTTGTGTGGAATATCTAAGTTCCTGTTTACAGTCTGTGTTGAACGGTCTTTACTTGTTGGTCTTACAAGTTGTGTGTGTTCATTTATTGACTGTGGTTATTGACATTCGGTTGGCTCGGGTACCACGCATGGTACAAGTTACTATTTGGTTGGCTCGAGTACCACACCTGGTACAGGTTACTAATTGGTTGGCACGGGTACCACGCCTGGTACAGGTTACTAATTGGTTGGCATGGGTACCACGCCTGGTACGGGTTTACTTTATTGCATATTGCATGTTGACTTTGTATTACATTGATTGTTATTGGTTCATGTGTGGACCGAATTATTTTATTGAATGTAATACCTGATATTGGTTCTGTGAGTGGACCGGGTTGTTAATTGAAAAGTGCTATTGTTTGGTGGTCCTTGAGTGGCTGGGAACTATTGTATAACTGCTCTGTTAGTCTTGGTTTAGGCCGGGTTGATCATTACTATTGGCTTTAGTCTAGGGGGGATTCCAGGGTGGGTCCGGGATAGACGGAGAGGTATAGTAATGGCTCATGTTTGTGGTATAGAACTGTAAGAGATGGATTTCATGCTGGGACAAGGTAGGTAGAGACTTGTAGTCTAGGACCTGTTGACATGTTGCATGTTTCCATATATTTACTTGAATATGTTGTACTTTTATATACACTGTTTATATGATTACTGGCTGATGATCCTACCAGTACACAGTGGTGGTGTACTGATACTGCACTTGCTTGTCTTTGGTAATTACATGAAATCTTTCGACGGCTGAGACGCGACCTCACATTTAGCACCGACGATTTCTGACTTTCAAGGGTGAGCTGCTTGATTCGAGCTACCTTGGGTTATCTATAGAGTTTCAGTCCATTTGTTTCGGACTTAAAACTATTTCTTTTACCCTTTGGGGTTGCATCCCCGTATTCTAGATATTTGGTATTGATGTTTGGTACGATGACTTTCAGTTCCTAGGTGGGATTTTCCACAGATTAACTATTATGATTAGTTTTTGAATTGTTTGATTGCTAGTTTACTTTTTGCTTGCTGGTTTTAGGTTGTTAGTCTAGGCAAGAGTTGAAATCTACTTGTTCGCTTATCCAGGAGTTGGGTGGGTGCCACTCATGACGGGTTGGGTCGTGACAAAGATGGTATCAGAGCTTAGGTTCATTGATCTCGTCATACCAAACAGGACTAGTAGAGTCTTGCGAAATGGTGCGGAGATGTCCGTACTTTTCTTCGAGAGGTTATGGGGCTTTAGGAAAAAACTATCTCTTCCTTCTTTCCTTCATGCTATAACTCGACTCTAATTGGTATCTGGTGATACAAATTGGTATCTAACCTCATTCACTCATCTGTCCGCAGATGGTTACTACAAGGAACAATGGAGCGAGGCCAGCGGTCCCAGAAGTGGGCCGGCTGTTCATGGCAGAGGTAGGGGACGAGCTGGAGCTACACCTGCCAGGAGTGGAGCTCGAGTTGCTGCTGCACGTGAGGTAACCCATCCCCCACCTCAGGAGCATGTGGGTGTGGACCAAGAAGAAGTGGTTGTAGGGGATGAAGGGGCTCAAGCGGAGGCGGCACCGGTTGGGGGTGCAGGACTTCCTACTATGACACCGGAAGCTTTTAGGCAGACGTGGGATATCCTGAGTGGGTTGGTTGGTGCTTGAGCCATACCCGCAGTTTATGCAAATCAGGCCTGGGATACTCAGCCAGCGGTTACTACAAAACCTAGAATGGATGCAACTTCGGGCACAAATGATCTCCTCAGGCCAATGTTAGGCCCAGTAATGACAAGTAATGAGCATGAGATGCTGACTAAGTTCCTTAAGTTGAAACCTCCGATATTTTAGGGTACAGACAAGGAGGATGCCTATGAGTTCATCCTGGATTACCATGAGAGGTTACACAAGTTGGGTATTGTTCGTCAGCATGGGGTCGAGTTTGTCACTTTTCAGCTGCAGGGTGATGCCAAGCAGTGGTGGAGGTCTCATGTTGAGTGTCGGTCTTGTATTCTACCTCCACTGACTTGGGAGCAGTTCCACGCATTGTTTCTAGAGAAGTACATTCCCCGTACTTTGAGGGACTGGAAGAACGATGAGTTTCTGAACTTGGAGCAGGGTAGCATGTCGGTCTCGGCTTATGAGGCCAAGTTCCATGCATTGTCTCATTTTGCTACACAGATATTGGGTTCCAAGGAAGAACGGGTCCGATTGTTTATCAAGGGTCTAAATAGTGAACTGCAGGTACTGTCAGTGCATATAACTTCTTCAGGAAAGGGCTTTAATGATATGGTGGATTATGTGAAGAAGATTGAGGGAGTCAGGAAAGCGGGGCAGGCTAAGGCTTTAGCTAAGAAGCCCCGGAATGAGGGAAATTTTAGTGGTTCATACTCCAGGGGCTAGCATCAGCAGGCTTATCCGGCCTGCCCTATTCAGTCGGCTTTGCTAGCTACTACAGGTGGTCATCAGGGAGCTCAGTCTTCAGCTCCTAGAGGCCAGGGAGCGTCCTATACATCAGCTAGCAGACCTACTCTTGACCATGGATGCTTTCATTGTGGTGAGATGGGCCACTGTAAGAGGGAGTGTCCACATAGGCAGACATGTAATCAAGGTCAGCAGCAGATTAGAGCAGTGGTTCCGGTAGGCAGAGGCGGTAATACTAGGGGTCATCTACAGGGTGGGCGAGGTAATTTTCAAGGAGGCCGGGGAGACCGAGGGAATGGCAACGCAGGTAGGGGTGCGGTGCAGTCAGCCTGAGAAGTTGCCCAGATTAATGATCGGGCTTATTGCTATGCTTTTCCAGGGAGAACCGAGGTGTAAGCCTCAGATGCAGTGATCACAGGTACTATTCTTGTCTGCGATAAAATGGCTTCGGTATAATTTGACCTAGGTTCTACATACTCTTATGTATCTGTGAGTTTTGCATTGGGTCAAGACTTGAATTGTGATATCCTCGATTTTTCTATCCATGTTTCTACCTCGGTGGGAGAGTCTGTGATTGTGACTCATGTATATCGTGACTGTTCTGTTGTGTTTATGGGGTTACATACTTGGGCAGACTTAGTGATTCTGGATATGGCTGATTTTGATATTATCTTGGGTATGACCTGGCTATCTCCTTATCATGCTGTGTTGAACTGTAACACTAAGACTGTGGCTCTAGAGATTCCGAGTAAGGATAGACTAGAGTGGGAAGGTGTGTACATGCCTAAGCCAGTTAAGATAATATCATTTGTTCGGGCTAGAAATCTAGTGGGAAGGGGGTGCCTACCCTTCTTGGCTCATATTTGGGATGATAGTGTGGAGTCCCTGTCTATTGAGTCAGTTCCAGTGGTTTCTGAATTTGTAGAGGTGTTTCCAGCAGATTTGCCTGGTATGCCTCCATACAGGGATATAGACTTTTGTATTGATCTGGAGCCAGACACTCGTCCCATTTCCATTCCTCCGTATCATATGGCTCCGGCAGAGTTAAGGGAACTTAAGACTCAGTTGCAGGAACTTCTAGATAAGGGATTTATACATCTAAGTGCTTCTCCTTGGGGTGATCCGGTTTTATTTGTAAAGAAAAATGATGGTAGTATATGGATGTGCATAGATTATAGGCAGTTGAACAAGGTGACCATCCAGAATAAGTACCCTCTACCCCGTATAAATGATTGGTTTGACCAGCTTTAGGGTGCCTCGGTGTCTCAAAAATCGACTTGAGGTCGGGGTACTATCAGTTAAAGATTATACCCGAGGACATCCCGAAGACTGCTTTTCAAACTCGGTATGGGCATTACGAGTTTCTAGTAATGTCGTTTGGTTTGACCAATGCGTCGGCAGCATTCATGAGTTTGATGAATGGGGTGTTTAAGTCCTACTTGAATTCCTTTGTTATCGTGTTCATTGACGATATTTTGATCTACTCTAAGAGTAGGGAGGAGCATGCTAATCATCTTCGGATTGTGTTGGATATCTTGAGGCACCAAAAGCTCTATGCAAAATTCACTAAGTGTGAGTTTTGGTTGACTTCTGTGGCATTCTTGGGGCATGTAGTGTCAGAAACGGGGGTGATGGTGGATCCTCAGAAAATTAAGGCAGTTAAGAGTTGAGTTCGGCCTAGCTCTGTGACAGAGGTGAGGAGTTTTGTTGGGCTCGCGAGGTACTACCGGAGGTTTTTGAAGGATTTTTCTTCTATTGATACTCACCTGACAAGGATGACACAGAAGGATGTACCATTCATGTGGTCCGACAAGTGTGAGGAGAGCTTCCAAAAGCTCAAGACACTTTTGACCACAACTCCTATATTGTCCTTGCAGGTTGAAGGTAAAGACTTTATTATTTACTGTGATGCTTCACATTCTGGTTTGGGTGTTGTATTGATGAAGGATAGGAATGTGATAGCCTATGCATCCAGGCAGTTGAAGGTGCATGAGAGGAATTACCCGACTCACGAGTTAGAGTTGACAGCGGTGGTTTTTGCATTAAAAATCTGGAGACACTACTTTTATGGTGTCAAGTGTGAGGTATTCACAGATCATCGCAGTCTGCAGCACATTTTCAGTTAGAAGGATTTGAATCTGAGGTAGAGGAGGTAGATGGAATTATTGAAGGATTATAATGTTACCATTTAGTACCATCCGGGTAAGGCTAATGTGGTGGTAGATGCATTAAGCCGGAAAACTATTAGCATGGGTAGCTTGGCTTGTTTGGGGGTGTCCAAACGACCACTAGCTAAGGAGATTCGGTCTTTGGAGGCCAAGTTCATGAACTTGGGTGTTTCAGATCAAGGTGAGTTATTGGTCAGCAGTGAGGTCAAGGCCACCTTCATAGAGGAAAGCAAGGCGAAACAGTTTTAGGATCCGAAACTGGGTAAGTTGCGAGGTAAGGTAATATCCGGGGAGTCCAAAGATTTTATGTTAGACTCTGGTGGAGTGTTGCATTTCAGGGAGAGGATTTGTGTTCCTCGAGTGGATGATACGATACAGAAAATCTTGGCAGAAGCTCATGGTTCGCGGTACTCAATTCATCCGGGTGTCACCAAAATGTACAGGAACTTGAGGCAGCGATACTGGTGGCCCGGGATGAAAGGGGACATGGTGGATTTTATGTCCAAATGTCAGAACTACTAGCAGGTAAAGTATGAACATCAGAGACCTACAGGACTACTTCATAGAATGCCAATTCCAGAGTGGAAGTGGGAAAGGATAGCCATAGATTTGGTGGTGGGTCTTCCCAAGACTTTAGGGAAGTATGACTCAATTTGGGTCATTATTGACAGGCTGACCAAGTCCGCTCATTTCATTCCAGTCAGGTTAGATTACAATTCACAACAATTGGCTAAGATCTACGTGAAGGAGATTGTGAGACTGCATGGGGTACCACTGTCCATCATTTTAGACAGGGGTACGCAGTTTACTTCTAAGTTCTGGGGCAAGCTACATGAGGAGTTGGGTACACAACTCACCTTTAGCACAACCTTTCATCCTCAGACTGATGGTCAGTCAGAAAGGACGATCCAGGTATTGGAGTACATGCTGAGAGCATGTGTGATGGACTTTGGGGGTCATTGGGACCAGTTTCTACTATTGTGTGAATTCTCGTACAACAATAACTACCACTCCAGTATTGACATGGCACTGTTTAAGGCCCTGTATGGGAGGAACTGCAGATCACCGATTGGGTGGTTTGAGGAAGGCGATGTAAAGCCTCTGGGTGTGGACTTAGTAAAAGAAGCATAGGAAAAGGTAAGGGGCATACAAACTAAGTTACTAGCTGCTCAAAGCAGGCAAAAGGAGTATGCAGATCGCAAGGTTCGGGACATGGATTTTCAGGTTGGTGAACAAGTGTTGTTGAAAGTGTCACCAATGAAAGGGGTAATGCGATTTGGCAAGAAGGGCAAGCTTAGCCCTCGTTTCATCGGTCCGTTTGAAGTCCTCGAGATAGTGGGGCTAGTGGCTTATAAGCTAGTACTGCCACCTAGTTTGTTAGGCGTCCATCCGGTATTCCATGTATCCATGCTTAAGCGATACCATGGGGATGGGGATTACATCATCAAGTGGGATAAGGTACTTTTCAATAAGGATGTTCATTATGAGGAGGAACCAGTCTTGATTCTTTCTCGGGACGTCCGGAGATTGAGATCAAAGGTGATTGATATGGTAAAGGTTCAGTGGAAGAATCATCCGGTTGAGGAAGCCACTTGGGAAACTGAGAAAGACATGCCGGACAAGTACCCTCAACTGTTTGAGGATTCAGGTACTACACTTCCTCCTTTTATTTCCGTAATTTCGGGTTTGATCATTCAGGGATGAACGATGGGTAAATTGGTATCTGTTGTAATAATCGGGTCCGTCTTTATGGGTAGTCCAATCGTGCCAAGTTTTAGAGTTAGAAAACTCCGGGTTTGGGAGTTTGAAATTATGGGCTAGGCTAGCCTCGGCCAGTTTTGGAGTGAGGTAGAGTCTAGGGAAATCTGGGTAAGGATGGGTCTAGATGTCTTATATTAAGCTATTTTTTCGCGTAGCTAAGACATAAAGGAGTCTGGGGGACTTTTCAAAATTGCATTTGGGTAAGTAGAACTCCCGGAGTCGCGTCTGACGTGAAGGGATTATTTCGGGACCTCGAGGAAAGCAGGTGTGTTGTGAAATGGCCAAAACTGGAAGATTTTTGGATATTCTGTCCATGACGAACGCGACCACGCACGATAGCGGCCACCGCTATAGAGGTGGAAATTACCACTATAGCAGTGGTCAAAGGGCGGTCAACCTGCTTAAGACCGCTATAGCAGTAGCCGACCACTATAGCAGGACCGCTATAGCGGAGTGGGGGATGCTATAGTGGGCCAATGGGTTTTTAATGCAGAAACATCCCCAAAATAGTGTAATTTTCTACAATTCATTTGGGAGAAGAGCTAGGGCGATTTCAGGCATTTTTCTTCCTTTCTCCATCAAAATTCTTCCTTAAGGTAAGATTCTTGTTCCCCAATCTTTGTAATATGTTTCCTATGCGGTGGAATTTCTAGGAGGGAACTTGGGGAAGGTTAGAATAACCTAGGAATGGTGGAATTCGGGGAAGAAGGGGATTCCAAGCATGTGTGTTCTTGGGTATTGATAAAAGTATGTTAAAATGATCATAGGTTGTTAAATTCTCTGTTTTTATCAGTAAAAATGATAGAACTAGGATAATTAATAGTGGAAAGCCTGGGAAAAGGATATGATGATCATGGGTGGCCTGAGGCTTGAGGATTTAGTATAATCCGGGTAATGTACATGCCTTGTGTGTTAATTGTATATACTGTATGCTATTTTTAGATCAAGAACGAGAAAGGAATCTGGAACACGGAAAAGCTCGGGTCGAATAGAGCTTGGATCATTTCAAGGTAGGTGATGGCTTATGATTTTCCGTGAATGTTGTATATTCATGTACTCATGTCTAAGTGATTGTATGCTTTACATTGCTTAGAAAAGTTGTGTGGAATATCTAGGTTCCTGTTTACAGTCTGTGTTGAACGGTCTTTACTTGTTGGTCTTACAAGTTGTGTGTGTTCATTTATTGACTGTGGTTATTGACATTCGGTTGGCTCGGGTACCACGCATGGTACAAGTTACTATTTGGTTGGCTCGAGTACTACACCTGGTACAGGTTACTAATTGGTTGGCATGGGTACCACGCCTGGTACAGGTTACTAATTGGTTGACACGGGTACCACGCCTGGTACGGGTTTACTTTATTGCATATTGCATGTTGACTTTGTATTACATTGATTGTTATTGGTTCGTGTGTGAACAGGGTTGTTTTACTGAATGTAATACATGATATTGGTTCCGTGAATGGACCGGGTTATTTATTAAAAAGTGCTATTATTTGGTGGTCCTTGAGTGGTCGGGAACTGTTGTATAACTGTTGTGTTGGTCTTGGTTTAGGCCGGGTTGATCATTACTATTGGCATTTGTCTAGGGGGGATTCCAGGGTGGGTCCGGGCTAGACGGAGAGGTATAGTGGTGGCTCATGTTTGTGGTATAGGACCTGTTGACGTGTTGCATGTTTCCATATATTTACTTGAATATGTTGTACTTTTATATACACTGTTTATATGAAAACTTGCTGATGATCCTACCAGTACACAGTGGTGGTGTACTGATACTGCACTTGCTTGTCTTTGGTGAGTACAGGAAATCTTCCGGCGGCTGAGACGCGACCTCACATTTAGCACCGATGATTTCTGACTTTCAAGGGTGAGCTGTTTGATTCGAGCTACCTTGGGTTATCTGTAGAGTTTCAGTCCATTTGTTTCGGACTTAAAACTATTTCTTTTACCTTTTGGAGTTGCATCCCCGTATTCTAGATATTTGGTATTGATGTTTTGTACGATGATTTTCAGTTCTTAGGTGGGATTTTCTGCAGATTAACTAATATGATTAGTTTTTGAATTGTTTGATTGCTACTTTAATATTCGCTTGCTGGTTTTAGGCTGTTAGTCTAGGCAAGAGTTGAACTCTACTGGTTCGCTCATCCGGGGGTTGGGTGGGTGCCACTCACGATGGGTTGGATCTTGACATATAACTAGCCCTCGACCCAAGAGGACTCACCAACAGCTGACTGGTAAAGTGGCCTGGGAACTCTAGCCACGAATCTGAGAAGGGACACCTAAATCTGCATCATCAAAGGATGCAGCGCAAAATATGCTTCAGTACTATGGAATGTACTGAGTATGAGAGCGATGCATGAATCATGATAAAACAGTTTTAAAACATGTTTAAAAATGAACTTGTTACTTAAAGAAGGACCATAAATAAATATCAAGGTATAAGACATAAAACATGAAATAAAGCTTAAGTTTCATAATATAGAGTCATATAACTTCATAGCTTGAAAATAAACATGTGAGAGTTTCTCTTAACCGACATTAAACCATGCTGAGCTACATAGAGTTCAGTGTCTTACACCCAACTGAAAGAGTGATCCTAACCGTCCAAGGTTAGAACTATTTCATACCAGGATCCTGTCATAATAAGCCTCAACACGGACAACCTACGGTGGCAACGTAGTTTTGGATTTGGGTTATCTGAACCCTCATCTCTCGGTGCTAAATACTACTCCCAAAACATAATAATAACATATGCTCACATACATATGGCATATCTGATGCCAACTTGTTCATAACTGGTGACATATCTGATGTCAAATCTATTCATAACTCTTTCATAACCCATATCGTCATACTACTCATGAGTTTTAGTTTAGAAAGTGACTCATGACATTGATGGAACATCGGGTGTCTTGTCTTGCATAATACTTCTTAACATAGAAAACTTGCATACTTCATGACTTGTAAAACTTTGCATGTCTCTAGTTCAATTTTATAAAACATATACTTTCATAGAACATAGGAACTAGGCATGCACATGCTTGAAAATCCATAAGGAATATGCTATCAAAATCCAATTTGCTTAAAACAACTTTCATGCATGTAGAAATTTCCATGGTTAAACTTCAATTCATGAAATAAGAGTCAACATGTAAAAATTCATATGAAATCATGCAATTTTAATAGTAATTTCATAATAAAATCATGAGAAGATCATATTTAGCAAAACCCATGAGAATTGGATAAGAACCCTAATTTGAAGATCGTGAAATCAAAATTTGAATTAAGGGTTTTGGGCACAAGGGTGAAAGGAACTCATTGTTTATTACCCACATACCTTGATTGAAGCTAACCTACTTGAATTGAAAAGACTTAGGAGACTTGAACTTGGAGTTTGAGACTTGGAGCTTGAAACCCTAACTTGAAGCTTGAGAAGATGGAACTCTTTTTCTTCTTTTGAAAGTTGATTGAAAGAATGGGAGAGAACTTAGGTCAAGTGGGAATAAAAAACCTTCTAAATAGGCTTAAAATTACTTAGTATAGGAGTTAAAAGAGTGGAAAATTACAAAAATACCCCTGGACTTAAACTTGGAGAAAGCTGGAAAAAGTCAGCTTCAGAGACCACGGCTTGGTCCACGATCCGTCATCCAAAAGGACGGACCATCAAAAGGATTCGTGGTTTCAAATGTCACTTCTGGGGTCTACTGGAACTCAACACCACGAGTCACTCTACGGTCCGTGGTTCAGGATGATGGACGGTCCTGTGACTCATGGTTCCGACTTTAGGATATGAGGATCCTCTGATCCTCAGGGATTATGGGTCAGTGTACGGACCGTCAAAGTGAATGATGAACCATCATTTGGTCCGTGATTTTAGAAGTCACTATTTAGAGTCTACTGGAACTCCATTCCACGAGTTACAGGATGGTCTGTCGTTTAAAATGACGACCCGTCAAGTCACTCGTGGAATCTAGGGAAGAAAAAATGAATTTTGACAAACCACGAGTCACTCTACGGACCTTGGTTTTATTCTACGGGTCTTGAACCAACCAGTGGTTTTGAAAATGAAAATTTTAAGCTTCAGTTCAGCAATGACGAGTCGAAGTACGGACCGTGGTTCAGAACTTGAAGGAGTTATTTTCCTCTTTTGGTAGATGAACGAGGAATAATGAAAGACTTAGGCTAATAAGAATAGAAACCCTACTAAAAGTGGCCAAAACGACCTAACTTAAGAGTTAAAAGGGTGAGTAATTATAAAAATACCCCTGAAATTTAATTAGAGAAAAGCTGTTAAAAACTTCGACTTCAGGTTCTATGGGTCCCTTCCACGAGCCGTAGAAGTAACTACAGTTCGTGGATTGGAGTCGTGGTTCTGGAGCCAAAATTCCAAGCTGCAGATAACTTTCCACGAGTTAGCAGGATGACTCGTGGAAACTTCCATGGGTCGTTGAAACCTCTCATGGTTTTTGGGAATTTGACTACGCTCAGTCTGAGTATCACGAGTTGGTTCCATGACTCGTGGAACCATCCATGAACTGTGAACCTGACTCGTGGCTCTCAGACCTAAGGTTGATCTGCAGGACTGATTTCAGTTTATTTTCACGACTCATGGACTTGACTCGTGATTCCTGGAAGTTTCAGAATTTTCAGGAATTCTAAGTTTAAAAGCTGAATCAAAATTTTGGGGTGTTATAAAAATCTTTCTCGTTATTAGTCGAACCTCATTACATGATTACCTGTGAATTCTACGATCCAACCCCTAAGGTTTCTTACCCTTGACATCATGTCGACTCCGGCACTTATAGAATAACCAGCCTTGTTACACTAATCTAGACATACACTGACATCCTAGCATCTTTAGATTCACCTAAGCCTGTAAGCCATAACAATCCAGAGTCTGACACCTCACACTCGTCGATACCGCTACCAAACCAATCCATACATCATCTCAAGTCAATATACCACTCCAAGTAAGATTCTACATTATCAATCCCGACTACTAATCATTAACTAAGTCAACAATCATGACTCTGCAACAAAAAGCTATACATTATACCAACTACACCAGTAATAGACAACATGGAATTGTGTCACATCGTGCAATTAACCCTGACCTCCCAAGAATCCCTAAGATAACAACAATGGTTAATTTCAGGCATCTCGATTTACATAACGAATTACCCTTAGAAATTAAGCACATAGTCAAGTAAACAACTAAGCCCAATTCACTCAAGGAACCAATGCATATGAATATCGAGGAACCAGCTAAGCCTGATTCACTCAAGAAACCAACATATATGAATATCAAGTAAACAACTAAGCCTGATTCACTCAAGGAACCAATATAAATGAATATCAAGTAAACAACTAAGCCTGGTTCATTCAAGGAACCAACATATATGAATATCAAGTAAACAGTTAAGCTCGATTCACTCAAGAAACTGACACATATGAATATCAAGGAACAACTAAGCCCGATTCACTCAAGGAACCAATATATATGAATATCAAGTAAACATCTAAGCTCAGTTTACTCAAGGAACCAACATATATGAATATCAAGTAAACAACTAAGCCTGATTTACTCAAGAAACCAATATATATGAATATCAAATAAACAGCTAAGCCCGGTTCACTCAAGGAACTAACTATATATGAATATCAAGTAAATAGTTAAGCCTGGTTCACTCAAGGAACTAATATATATAAATATTAAGTAAACAACTAAGCCCGATTTACTCAAGAAACCATCACACTTTCCAAAAACCTATACATACATGCTAAGGGTTTTATGGTCGCCCACTAGCCATGACTTGCAGGGGATGAGCTCTTGTCCATGTACTATATCAGTGTTGTACCCGAGCCAACTAATGAATCATAGATACTGTACCAATGTGGTACCCGAGCCAACGAAGGAATAACATCAACCAATCCTGTGAAGATATTCAAGTACTGCTATATCCTATAATAATAACATATATCACAACAATCACAACCATAATGATAAATAACAATCATACTTGTATAGTCAACAAGCTTTTATTATTAACCTCATTATACGTGATGGACCCTTAGGATATCATTTAACAGTTACTCCCCTTAAACATGTATTGCAACAATAGACAATCATCCCACCACTTGGTCAACTCGAGTTAATCATTTCATGTGAACAACAATCATTTCTTACCATACCAATCACAAGTAGACATAATTCAATGGTTTATCCATTATAGCATGTCCAAAGACCAACACCCGGCTAAATCATTAAGCATATCAAGCCATATTCCTTAGATTTAAATACACATTTTAGGTGTGCACATTCAGCCCAATGAAGTCTAAACTTTAATTCAATAATCATAATTTCATTCACTGATTTTGTCCCTCTTTATTTAAACCAAAACCAGGATTCCGCTATTATCTAGCAACTCCTCTATTCTAGTCATTTCTAGGTTCAAGACCCTACCCCATTAACCAATTATCCGAGGGTGAACAACAATAGTGTAAACACATAAATCCAAGAATGCTTCTAATATCACCACATAACAGTAATTTCTCACCCCATTTAACTAGGTTTTCATACATTTTATCCATCCAAACACTATGCCCGAAGGCCTAAGCATACAATCTCCTATCAATCTATGTTATATTCATGCTTTTTAACTCATGTCTAAATTACTCAGTTAAACTTAGCTTACCTGAATGCCAAGCAACTGCTACGGAGGTTTGAATGCAATCTTTGGCTCCATGAAGGTGAACCCTGGCATGAAATTAGTATAAAACTCATGGGTTTTACCTCATAAACGCGGACTCCCTTCTCTCCATTGCTCTCAGGCCAAGAGGTACCCTAGTAGAGTTTTTAGAGCAAGCCCCATCCTTAATGCAACTGAAGAGGAGAAAATAGAATTATAAAACTTGCAGGTCACTTTCTTTGAGCCATTGATTTTGATCATCCATGATGTTCCTGATGTTAAGTCTCTTCCGTCTGTCCTTAATAGTGCTGTGGAAATAGGCTGTGTTGGAGTCACCTTCCTCAAGCCATTTGATTCTCGACTTCTGTCTAAGAATCAAATCTTGGATTTTGAGATATCTTATGAATTCAACCCTACATCTTGAGAGTTCAGCACTGTTTGCTTCAGTGTTATTGAGCACACTGTTTTCTTCTAGGAATCCTCAAACGAGCCTCTAACCTTTTAGGTTCTTTGTAGATATCACCAAAAGTTTGCCTTGACCTAGTACTCAAGGTTTTGCAAGTCTTTTTGATATTTTGGTGCAAGACAAACATAGGATTCCCGATAACTTCCTCATCCCAAGTCTTTTGGACAGTTTCAAGAAAACTCGAGTGATCAGCCCAAAAATTTAAAAATTTAAAGTATTTGATGACTTGCAGATTATCAACATTCATCTTTACTAGGAGATGAGCATGATCCGAACAAGTTCTAGATAGGTGGGTACCACTAGTATCATTATACACCTCAAACCATTTGGAATTATAAACCAATCTATCAAGCCTTCCAAATCGTAGCGGGAGGGTCCTTATTGTCACACCAAGTAAATTTAGACCCCGAGAAACCTATATCTTAAAGGCCACACTCATTGAGGCAATCAAGAAAGTCAAGACTCTCTTCCATTTTGTGGACTCTTCCTCTAATCTTTTCATTTTGGAACTAATGACATTGAAGTCACCAATAGCACCCCATGGATCTTGGACGATATCCGCAATGACTTTAAGATCATACCAAAGTTCCCTTCTCAGCGCCTCTGTACACTTTGCATAGATAACTGACAGGAAGAAAATAGGGTCTTCATTGTGAGTGATTCTGATAAGAATGTGTTGTTCTTTGTCTTGAATAATGTCAACAATAATATCATTGGACCAAAAGACCCAAATTTTGTTGGAGCAGTTGTGGAAAGCATTTTCTATCCCTAGTCTTCTTCTGAGTCTTTCCAATTTCTCATTATCCACCATGGGTTCTTGGAGGCAAAATAAAGGGGGTGGAATTGTTGTCGGAAAAGTTTGAGTCTTTCTAAGGATCCTTTGGATCCTATCCCTCCAATATTCCATGATATTGCATTAATCATTGGCGATATCAGGGGGAGGGATCATTTGGGTAAGAAGTTGTGAACTATCCTCTTCAAAGATGGCGCCTCCTCCTGAATTAAGATAGTTCCTTGGTGAGAGATTGTTGACTAAAGTGATGTTTTGTTGGGCACCTTTGGGAATTTTATAGCACATTTCCCCTTTATTTTGTTCTCTGGTGATCTCATCATCAGATTTTGAAGAAATGTTATCATCTTCCAAACATTCCATGAAAGTGTCAGTGTCTTTGTTTTTTTCCTCCTCATTACTCCAGTGAACAACGGTTTCAGAACGATTGTGACTAGAGCTAACTTCTTGATTGGTATCTGAAGGGTCAGGCTCCAACACTACTTCATCTCTTCTAGACATAGCAATTTCTGATTGTTGTTTAAATCATCCTAGCTCGATTTCTTGGAAGCCTATCTTCTTCAGCCTATCTGCTGAATTTTTTATAATCCCCTCAATGTTGATAGCGGGCCATATTCCAAGAGGTTCAGCATTAGCTAACAAGTGCACTCCATCTCTAGGCTGGTTAATTTCACCACTTAGGGTGACATCTACAGGAATGGATATATTTTTTGAAAGTGGTTCTTACTCTAAGAGATTTATAGGATCTGTTCATCGTTAATATTGATCAAGTTCGTAGTTTCACTTTGTAAGAGCACCTCACCCTTTTTTAGATTGGAACTTGCGATGTTTCCCGGTCTTCGTATCTCCATTATTCCAAGGTGTTGCTTGTTTTTTCCAGTCTTCTTATGTTCGTGAATTTTGTCCCATCTAGTGGTCTTTTTGATATCCTGAGACTGTGCTTCTCCCACAAGCTGAGTCCAAGAGGCTTTGACTTCTTGGCTTATCTCCATGTCTTCATTTCCTTCCTTGGATTGGAGCTGGACAGATCTATTGTTAGAAACCACATTGTTGTTACTTTGAGAGGTTTTGGTGTCGATTGCTTTATTGTCTCGGTGAGGATTTGCAGGGTTCCCTTTTCTTCTATCCACATTCATAATTCTTGGAATTTGTGGTATCATCCAACCTTTTTGAATTTTTATAGGAGCAGTAGAATGGGGCAGGGAATTACCAATGTTATGCTTTTTAGTGGACTTGTGATTGCTAGTATTACCATGGTCATGGGGCTGTCCGGTTGTATACTTTGTAGCATTCTTTGAGCCCTCATTGATCTCCATTATTATCGGGTTGGGGAGATCTGGATGCAGAATCCTACAGCTCGCGTTGCAGTGTCCTTGGATTTTGCAGTGAAAACAAAAAAGGGGAATGGTTTCGTATTCTATTTTTTGCACAAAAGCCTCCAAATCACCTGTAGACTTTCTGATTTCCACCGACACTTCGTGAATCAGAGTTTTGGTGAGGTCAATTTCCACCCTCATCTTAGCCATGGTAGGCCTGGTTTTAGAGCTCGTAGCCTTGTCCATCACTATTGGAACACCAATAGGACTTACGATCCTGCAGAGAACATCCCAATCATAGAAATGCCACGGAAGATCTGGAAGGTTAATCCAGACCGACGCCAGTGTGGTCTCTTCTTCTGGTTTGAAACTGGTAGTCCATTTCTGTATTTTCATGGTATTATCTCCAGAGAAATGGATGAAATTTTTGGAGTAGATAGTTTTGAAGTCTTACTCATTTTCCACATCTATGAATACATGCTTGAGATCTTTTACTCCTATCTTCGCTGCCCCTTTAAGGGGAATGATTTTAGCAAATCCCACCCTAGTTTTATCAATTGCGGGATAAGTTTTAGAAAATTTACCAACTATAGTCCATTTGCAGGTATCAGCAAGCATTTCGTGTTCTTCCTTGGTGAAAAACACCACTGGCTTTCCATTCACAACTTCACGTTGCCGGGGGGGAGCTTGATCTTACCATTGTTCAAGGATTTGGGCTTCAGATTTAGGGCCCTCGCATATGATGGTGCTGGTTCTTCCATGGGATTGTCCTCTGTGTACCCCTCTTTTTGATTTTGGGGAATTTGGGGATTTTGAGTAAATCTGTTAGGGTCAGGGGGTCTGGAGGTTTTTGGCGGAAAGGACCAAATAGGTCAATGGAGATGCTCATGAGGGTGGATTAGCTAGACGGAATCAAAACAGTGATCTCCACACCGATAAATTCTAGCCGTTTCCAATAGAGAGCTAGCCGTTAGAGATAGAGAGAGAAATTTGAAACACCGGTAATAAACTTCTTAGATGTAGTTCATGAATCATGGTACTCCTAACTTCAAGATTAGGAGCAAAAAATTCAAAGATATCACCTTCAATGATGTGGTATCTAATCTATAGTCAAAGCTCATCTTTTGTATCGTGACTTATGTTCCTAATATTTACAAACCTCTTAAAAGTAGATCTTGTATAACAGGGATAGAAGCAATGGACAGGTCCATTGCTTTAGAAACTTTTATTGAGGTTAGGCACTTCATACCTTGAGTACTAGTATTCTTCTTTTTTGGTTATAAATATACAAGGTAAGGGTGAAGCCTAACCCCCCCTCCCCCACCATGCTGGTGGCTTCAACTAAAAAAAATCCAATGCAGTTTCTTAGCTTGTTAATCCTGTATGGACTAGTTTTGGAGTTGATGAGAAATAAGCTCTTGTCTTGAAATTGACCGTTTGCCGAGAAGACGTTCTTTCATATTTCCTTATCTGCCTCATGATCATCTTGATTGATTTGGATCTACCACCACTGAATATGACTATGCCATGAACATATGCCAGGTGGTTAATTTGAGGTCCTTTTATGCTCATAGTGAATGGGATGAAAGAATCCTCGTCATTTAGTAAATTGAGAGACCTAGATAGAACATCAACTACATGAATAAATAATGAAGGAGAGAGAAGGTTTCCTTATTTGAGCCCTTGAGAGGACGATAAAAAGCATGTCTTGTACCATTAACAATAATAGAATAGAAAACATTAGTAATAAGTAATATTTCTAATCATATCAATCCATTCAAAACAGAAACCAAATTTATTTAGAACATCCATTTAAAACTTGTTTCAGCTAATTTTCAAGTTCACACAGAAAAAAATATTAATAGCATTTGAGTAATTGAGTAGCAAATTTTGAGAGATGGAATGAGCGAATTTGAGATTTGTGAAAAAATTGAAAAAAGATGGAAGATAGTTATAGTTCAGAATTAAAATCAAAATGTAATTTAATAAACTTAAAAGATAAAATAAAAATTTGAAAGGTAAGAGGTGTTTTGAGGGGGTGAGGTGGCTAACAACTATTTTTACAAGAACAAACGTTAGTAAGAAATAACATTTAAAAAAATCGGACCCAGCTAGGCCGATCCAAACAAGATAGTACCGGGCCATAACTGGTCGGTCCATCCGAGATTTTTACCCTTCTTATCCCATTCCCGACCCTCTTAACCCAAAGCCTATCCCACCCCCTTACCCGTCTTAGCCTGATTCGAAATGATATGGCTTGGTATCGGGACATCTCGTCCCATTGGACAGTTTACTAGAGGGTGATCAAAATTGATTAAGCTCGATAAGTAAAAACTGAGTCGCTACCGATTACCCATTTTGGTACAATAGTAATAATAATAATAATTATTTTTTTAGAGAAAACTCATCGTTGGCAACAGTCGAATTCGACTTTGACCATTGATGCCAAACGCCCATCTATTATTTTGTAGAAATGATCAGTTGGCCTTTTTATTTAAAAGATAACCCACCTCTTTATTACGTTTTTGCCTTTTAAAAAACTATAAAAAGTTTCCCCTTTTCTTCTTTTCTTTTCCACACAACTTTTTCTCTCAATTCTAATTTTCCCACTTCTCTCTCAAATTGCTATTAAGTATTTGCTCTCAATTATTTACCATATTATTTGATAGTAGCAACTAGGGAGTGCAAGTGTGGTATTGTGCAAGTCTTCAATGTATTATTAATTAATGAATTCGGACTTTAACGGTCTTTGAAGTTTCCTTTAAAAAAATATTGGTTTTATATTCTAAAATCTAAATTGAAATTCTAATTTTTTTAGTGTACTCTTTAAAGTATGAATTTTGATTTAGTGTTGATGGAAGAAGTAGAATCGCCTCTGAACGACGTTGGTGAAGGAGATTGAATAAGCAGATTCTAGGTTTTAGGATTGATTTTTAAAAAATTGTTATAAAATTCAAAATGTAGCTATATTTAATAATTTTGTGAATATTCTTATATATCGTAAATACAATGTATATATTTTCTAAGCCAAATAATTTTTCCTCAGTATTCTTTATCCTCCTTCGAGTTCTTTGAAGGGCGTTGAAGTGGACTTTTGAGCCCACGAAACTATCTCATTGTAAAAGAATAGAATTTTTCTTCTCATAAAATTGCACGTTTTCCCCATTACTAATGGTCTGATCTTTAATAATTTTTACCCATTAAATAGACTAGTCTTTAATTTTTGTTCTTTAGCATATATATATTTGAACTTATGCCTAGTGGAGTATAAGTTCTTTAGAAACTGAAATCATGCTCAAACATAGCTTGTGGAATATTATGACACAAAAATATAAACTGATACTTTACGAAAATTATTTATTATGGGAGAAAAATTAAAGACCAACATAAAATACGGACAAAAATGCAACTTTTCTCCCAACTAGTCAAGTTGCATGTAGTTGTTTGACTTTGTCCGTGTTTGATCTACTCACAATTTATATTATAATAAATCAAGACTTAATTTAAACATGCAAGGACTGTTCTTCCCCATCAGTGTAGAGAAAGACATCAAAACTAATTTGCACTTTATTTTTTCTTAAAACCAATATGCAGGGGTGCATGTATGTATTTATATGTATGCTTGTACATCTCAGTTCCCACTTACCTTCGTGCATGGATAATCTTATTACAATCACAAGTAAATAGTAAGTAATTGATGTTTCACAAAGATTTAAAAAAAAAAGTGTTAAAATATTTTAATTAAAAAATATTTCAGTTATGTCTTTCAATATACGATCAGGTATACAATTGTTGTAATAAAAGAATGAAGTAATAAAGAATCATAAAATGCCATCTCTATGAAAGTCATACTAATTAATAGCAACAAATTACTGGATGATCTTGTCTTCTTTGTCTTCTAGGGACTAATGTAGTCAATCTTATGATAAGAGCATGCACAATTTTTAGCACCAATATCATCTGCAACACAAGGAGGTTCAACTCTACCACCTTCATACCATTGTTTTCTTTGTTGCACTAGTTCATTGATGAATTTGTAAAGCATTTCTCGAGTGATTCCCGGCATCACAATAACATGTGCCATATCTTTGACGCATGAAAGTTGCCAACGACGGACAAATTCATGGTCACGAGGCCTTTCAAGTACAACTATGATGCTAAGCTCATTTAGCATGACACTTATCCCTGCTTGTTGAAGACGGTCTTTTAAATATTTGGCATTATCGAGACATCTCTTAACATCTTTTTGTAGGCCAATTTGACCTTTAGCGCTCAAGCTATACCATAAGAAAATTGGAGTTAAACCGTTACGACTACCAGAAATAGTGGCGTCCACAGAAGCAATGTACTCCACATTTCTTGAGAGATTATTGATGTAATTTTTTCTTGTTATTTGGACACCACAAGGCATTGGGCATCCCAAGAACTTGTGACCAGAAATTGTGACACTTCCAATTGGCTTCTTGAAACTGATCATCTGTTCAAATTACATAAAGAATAATTCATTAGAATATCGCTCTGCGAATTACTCAAGAGTTTTGTTAAAAGTAAAAAGTGAAACTCACATTGTTTATAAAGGGGACCATAAGACCACATAGTGCTGCATCACAATGGATGTAAAACATATCTTGTGAATAGCCACAATCTTTGAGTGTTTCAAGAATAATATCAAGGTCATCAATAGCTCCTTTGAAGGTAGTTCCTGTAGTTAAAAGAATCATTAAGGGAAAAGTACGTAAAAGAAAAAAAGAAAATGGATAGAGGTTGAGGTAAATATTTACCAATTGTCACATTTATAATTGCTGGTTTGTCCTTATTTTGAATCAACTTTGCTCTTAGATCTGAATAATCCATCTCCCCATTTACTGATGTGTTGATTGTTTCCGAATCCATTCGGTACATTCTTGCAGCTTTGAAGACAGAGTAGTGAGAGTCTTTTGACGCATATAATATTCCATCAGGAAGTAGCTCTCTCCTGCATAAATAATGTTAAGAAAAATTAATATCATCGAAACAATAAAAGTTATTACTATGTTATATACTCGTGTCATATATTATCAACTTACCCTATCAAAATACCATGGAGATTGCCTTCAGTACCACCATTGGTAACATAACCCCAATATTGGTCCTTTTCAATTTCCCATAGTTGTGCAAACCAATCCAAAACAGCCATTTCGAAGTCTTTTGAATGGAAATCGACAGTGTTCTGAATGAATGGATCACCACAATTATTTAGGTGAAATTGCAAAAGTGGTGCTAAAGTTGCATAGTGATCATAGCATATGTTCACTGGATAACCTAATAAGAATAAGAAAAGAGTTGATTTAATTTAGTCATCTCATTAAGTAGGTAATTGGTGGCAAAGAGTGAAGAGAATAATAATGAAAATTACCTAAATGAAAATTGACACGTTGGGTAAGTGTGTCTAAATAATTGACTATGATAGTGTCCAAGGAGGGACCATCATTACTCTTCAAGCCAGGCTCCATCACCTCAAGTTGCAAGTTCTTCCTTGGCCCTGCAGTTGGTGCTACCTTCTGTTTCTTGTTGTCCCCATTCGGAAACAAACTTCGCCGTGCTAAGCCTCTGGGCGTTATGGCCGATGGTTCAAAGTCATGTATCATAATTCAATTTAAGATATAATTAAGTAAATAAAATTATATTATGTCCAATGACATGAACTTTTAAATATAATTCAACAATTTTGATTCTCGCATCTAGCAATAATTCAATGAAGTCAAATGAGTAAGAAGAAGATAGTGATGGATAACATGAACATTACGTACCGTTTCAAGTGCGAGGCTACCCATTCTCGTTAGGCACAAAGTAGTAAGTTTTTTGTTTGCTTAGAATAATGGAGAACCTATAAGTTTTTTGTTTGCTATGAATGGAAAACTAATTGCTGACTGATGAATTTTGTGTTCATATGTTTGTGGCTACTTATATAGGTCCAAAAGATGAAGGGTTTGTGCACCAACCCTAGCCCCTTTCCTTCTTTGTTCCCCCTCTTTTCCTGTTAGTTTCTTCAATTGTCTCCCACTTGCTTTTTCTATATGTATAACTTTTCCCCTATGTGGTCTATCTTGACCCCATGTTAGAAAGTGACTGCTAAACTTACCAGCCAATACTATTCTATTATCAGTAATATTCAATGGGTTGGTGAGCTTAATGAGAAAGCCAAATCAAAATAAACATAATGCAAAGACCCAAGTTTGTAAACAATTCATTCTTTCTTAAGTAGCAGCCATTATCCAACTACAGCCACTAAAATGTTAATTTTCTATCTGCCAAAATGTTTTTTTGCTACGTAGAAAGCTGGATGGGGGTGGTAACAATGATTCAGGGTAGAATATGCATTTTAAAAACTCAAATTGAGATAAGATGAAGAGAATGTTTATTGTTTCAAATTGAAGGATGAATTTTGATTTTTAAAGTAAAGTTAAAAGACGAGATTGATTTTTACCCCACGGATAAAAACTAGTGGTAGCAAATGTCAATAATATAAAAACAAATCAAGTGGAATCTACTTCACTCTACGTACTATCACTAAATGTCAATAATATAAAAACAAATTAAGTTAACTAAAGATACGAGAAATGGTCAAATACACAAGTCAACCTTTGAATTGGTCTTTTTTAACTTTGTTCACAGCAATTATGATTTAAAGATGTTACTCATATAAACGTGTTACTGATATGTTGAATAATGAATACTTCTTTTATTTCTCTCCCAACTTTGGCATAGTTTAAGTAAGCAAAATTGGAATTTGAATTTTTGATTTGGGTTACGGTCTAGCTTTCAGATTTAATTTTTCAAAATTTTAATTTTTTGTTGTAACGACCCGTTTCGTCGTTATTTAAAAGCGGTGGTAGAAATGAACGGATTGATAAACTTGGTAATGTGAAATCTTGGGATTTATTTTTGGGGTATTTATATGAAGCACAACCTTAAATTTGGGTAAGTGCGGGCTACCAGCGTTCCTCATCGTAGCGGGCCAAGCGTCGTCGCAACGGCTCGTCGATGAGAGATGCGAGACAGAATCTCTCGGATTAAAAGGTCCAGCCTCCAATTTCTTTTCCAAGAAGGAGGACTTCTCCTAAAAACGTCCCAGACCTATTCATGGCCCGGATTTCCCCTCACCCCCACCCCCTCCTCGTGGTGATTCTCTCTCCGAATTTTCTGGAGCAAGAACGGCAAGTAAGTTGCATGCATCTTAGCAACAGCTCAGCAATCGAGGTAGATTATGGTTTAATATTAGTAAAGACTTTGATTAGTGAACATGAATTGTGTAGAGATTGACGAAGACAACATGGTTAGGCTTGTTGGCACAGAGCTGGGATGGAACTTATTAATTTAGTCGATAAACCTGAACTTATTTATAATTGAGTTATGTTGTGAGTTCCTTATGAAAAGTGAAGAGTTAGGATTTGATGGCTTAAGGCTTAGATGGTTGTGCATAATGCAATGGTGGAAACTAGAACTAAGAGTAAACTAAGCTGCGAAGTAGTCAACTTCTAAGAATCGGATACCACATCGGTATGGTACATGGACACCTAGGGTCCCCTGCAGGTCATGGCTAGTTGAAAAGAAATAATTCCCTTTAGCATATGTGTACACTCTTGCCTTGCCATGGCATTTATTATTGAATTTATCATTGTGTTGGTTCATGGTCGGTCATGAGATATGACATAGTGAATTGAAATGAGACTAGAGGTACTAGTTGTGTTGATAAGAGATAGATGGACATAGGTCCCTTGTGTTGCGAGTATGGGAAGTGAACCCTTACATTTTGTGATGGCATTCAGTGAATTCTATTAGTCGATATTGTTGTTGTTGAACTGAATTTGAGATGGCTATTCGTTGACTGATTTACTTGCTAAGTGGTTAATTGTTGATAACCGTACCGTGTATAACTATATGAAACTGTAATTATATTTGTGAACACTTACGAGCCGAATCTAGAAAAGAATTGTATATATAGATGTAATGTTGCTAAGAGGACTGGGGAAGTGAGTGATGCCATACCACTAATTTTAGATGAAGTAAGTAAATATTAGATGTGAACCTTGAAGGTAAGCATGTGAACAAGAAGATACAATGTGGTTGGTTATAATGTTAGAAACATTCAAGGAGACTAGTTAGAGCTGGGGAACGCGGTTCCTTGGTAATTGTAGTAGAGTCGGGCTGAAGTACTTTGGGTATAGATGATGTTGAGGATGACCTTGTTAATTATGAATGTGGAAGTTGTTTGTTTTATATTAATTTGTATGTATGATTTATGTGCTCTAATCTTAGTCGGCCGATGATACCTACCACTAGGTGTGGTTGTACTGATGCTACTCTTGCTACACCTTTTTGGGTATAGACGTGTGACAGATTGATTGAAGTTTCATTGCATTGATTAAAGCATCTCTACCATCAACTTTCGGGTTTTCTTCTCCTCAGAAATGAAAGTTGTGTCTTTTTATTATTTTGTCCTTCTTAGAAGCTCTTGTACATTTTTAGATTAGATTTTGGGTAATAGTTGTGTCTTTTTGGTAATGAAGGCAGCTAATTGTATTTAAAATTTGATCAATTATTTTATTTATATTTAAGTTATCATTGTTACTAGAACCAGTGAAACTGCTCCTTAAAAGACTTCCGCAATACTTATTATTGGGTATTCAGAGTTCTCCTATCTAATTAGTTTTGAGTAGGTGCCCGTGCGATCCCATCGTAATCAGGGGTCGTGACATTAGATTTGAGAATTATATCCAAAATTCTGAAATTTTTATAGTTACCTTATATTAATCATGAGCAATTCGACACTAGACCATATGGAAAATGCCAAGTCCAAATTGCCAATTTTAAGACCTCTATTTAAGGCATAGAAAAAATTTATAATTTTTTGTAAGTCTAGTCATTTCAAAATTAACAACGTTTGAATGTCTGTCTGAAGAACTACAGGACAATGTTGGGAATAGAAAGTTATATAGGTTTACCAAGGTGAGAGAGAGGAGGTCCGAGACCTGGATCAAGTGAAGTGCATCAAAGACATGAGAAAGAAGATCGAATATGACAGATATACTTCCATAAACTCTTGAATGAAGAGGAGGACAAGAATATTGTGTTGGGCAATTTAGAGCACTCTGAGAGTCATCGAGGTTTTGGATACCGTAGGGGTATAAAGTTTGAGGAGGTTATTTGTAAGAAGATAAGGGGAGGACGACCGGGCTAGATGAGATCCCGATGAAATTTTAGAACATCACAAGTAAAGCAGGTATAAAGTGTCTAACTGGGTTGTTTAACGTTATTTTATGACTTCTACTAAGTTAGGAAAATAATTTTCTTACCTTTACGAAGATTTTTGGTAAAAAAGGGGAAGCGATGACCATTATCAAATTTAAAGAAATCAAAAATCTTTGTAAAGATAAGCAAATTATTTTCCTAACTTAGTACTTCGATTCCTATACCTTAGAATCATTAGTTACGGGTAGTGGGGAGTGTTTGGCTTGACCTAAGGTAAAAAATCTGGTATAACAAGGAATATGGGTATAGAAAACCTTGGGTTTTGTGTATAAACTATTTAATTCATGATTTAATATTGTAATTTGCTAATGTAACTATAAAATTCGTAGTTCTAGGCGAATTATTGGTGGAAAGGCTCTAGGTTGGGTGGAATAATCATGAGTTTATTCTGGGGGTTGCGACTAGGACATAATCCAGGAATATTTAGGCCACATGGGTTGATTTTGTGTTTATGTGTTTGTTTTTAGATCAAGAACAAGTTAAAGCTTCACAAAAAGAAAAAGCTCAGGTTCAGTAGAGCACTCGGGCATAATTCGAGATAGGTGATGGTTGATTTATTTTCCATTTATGTTATATATGCATGTTAACTATTACATTAGTGTTGCCTGTATATTTCGTATTTAGGGAATAAAATAATGAACGTTAATGATATCTGATTGTCAATCTTAGGAAATGAACTTGTCTTAAATACTTGTTAGTCTTACAAGTGTGGTTTGTGTTTATTGTAGTTGATTGTTGTGATATCTGTGATATTCGGTTGGCTCGGGTACCACGGGATATCTATCGGTTGGCTCGGATACCACGCCTGGTACAGATTCTATCATGTAGCTCGGGTACCACACCTGGTACATGTTTGGTTGTGATTCTGTGTTTTGGTTCTATGAGTGGACCGGGTTTATTACTTGTGATGTAATTATTGCATATTGGTTCATGAGTGACTGGGCTGTTATGTCTAAATATTGGGTTGGTTCTTGTGTAGACCAGGATCGCATGTTAAACATTGTAGATGTTGTCTTAGGAATCTTTGGGTGGTCCAGGTTACTTGAATGGCGTATGGAGTTGCAATTATTATTGTCGTTGTGATATTGGACATATCATGTGGTTGATAAGTCAGGTTGATGACTAAGAGTCTGGGTTATATTTGCTACCATTGTTTATACATGTTTTGTCCTACTTTACTGAGTTTTAGTTAAAGTGTTCATATTTTGTATATTGGAGCTGGCCGATGATCCTACCAGTACACTGTTATTTTGTGTACAAATACTGGACTTGCTCTTCTTTTATTAAGTACAGGGCATATTCTAGCGGCTGCTGCGCGACCTCAGTTATAACATGAGCGCTTCCTGAATCTAAGGGTGAGCTACTTCTTCAGGCTGCCATGGATTTGTCTATCCTGTCTAGTCCATTGTTCGGACTCAGATTACTTTATTTTTGGGGTTGCATCCCTATATTCTAGACTATGTTAGAAATTTTGGTACATGACTTTTTGATTCATGGGGTTATTTCCGTAGAGATTCTTATTATTTACTTTTTGCTATAATTCTTGGTTTGATTAATGATAAATTGGTTTTGGCTGCTTAGTTTCGTTAAGTGTTGACTTGGGTATTTGGTTCTCCCACCGAGGGTCTAGTGTGGGTGTCACTAGTGGCAGTTTAGGTCATGACAAAGATGGTATTAGAGCTCTGAGTTCATTGATCTCATTGTACCAAAATGAGTCTAGTAGAGTCTTGCAGAATGGTACGGAGACATTTGTACTTTTCTGCGAGAGGCTACAGGACTTTAGGAAAATATCTCTTCATTATTCCTTCATGCTATAACTTGATTCCAATTGGTATCTGGCGATCCAAATTGGTATCTGACTTCCTTCATTCTTTTCTATGTAGATGGTTAATACCAGGCAAAATGGATCAAGGGCAGTAGCTCCAGCTGCGGAACCGGCGATACGAGGGTGAGGGAGAGGCAGGAGCAGGGGAAGAGGGAAAGCAACACCCTCCTGTAGTGGAGCTCAGGCGGCTGCTGAGAAAAGGGTCGTGACCCCTCCCCCACCCCAAGATCATGTTGAGGAGGAGGTTGTGGTTGTATACAAGAATCGCACGGAACTGGAGGTGGCAGCACCGGATGGAGGTGCAGGTCTTCCCCCTATCTTGTCTGAGGTGATTCAGCAGGTGTTGGCATTCCTGAGTGGGTTGGAGGGTACTGGACCCACTCCTACTATGCCGGCTACTCAGGTTCTGGGTGCTCATCCCATTATTGCCACATCCCCTAGGATGGATAAAGCTTCGGGTACATATGCCTTTTTTTTTCTTGTACTAGGCCCTATCATGATCGAGACCGAGCATGAGTTGTTGACCAAGTTCTTGAAGATGAAACCTCTGTCATTTTATGGTACAAAGAATGAGGTTGCCTTTGAGTTTATTCTGGATTGTTATGAAATATTACATAAGTTGGGTATTGTACAATAACATGGGGTGGAGTTTGTGACTTTTCAGCTGCAGGGTGATGCCAAGCAGTGGTGGAGGGCTCATGTAGAGTGTCGATATTCAGCTTTACCTTTGGTGAATTGGGATCAATTTCATGCCCTGTTTCTGGAAAAGTATATGCCCCGTAGTCTCAGGGATCGGAAGAAGGACGAGTTCTTAGACCTTCAACAGGGTAGCATGTTTGTTATAGCTTATGAGGCTAAGTTTCATGCCTTGTATCGTTATGCTACCCAACTATTGGGCACTGAGGAGGAGAGGATTCGTCTGTATGTTAAAGGTCTGAATACTGAGTTGCAGGTTCTTTCAATTCACATGACTTCTGCAGGGAAGAGTTTTAATGAGGTGACTGACTATGTAAAGAAACTGGAGGGGGTCATGCAAGTTGGGCAGGCTAAAATATTAGCTAAGAAGTCCCGGAATGAGGGTAATTTCAGTGGTTCCTACTCTAGGGGTCCCGGTCAGCAAGTTCATTTGGCTCGTCCTATTCAGTCAGCCCTGCCAGCTTTTACAGGTGGTCGTTCAGGGGCCATCCAACAGTTTTCAACTCTTAGAGGCCAGTGGGTTTCTTATTCTTTAGCCAGCAGGCCCTTTCTTTATCAAGGATATTTCCATTGTGGTGATCCGGGCCATTTTAAGAGGGAATGCCCTTTTCGACAAAGAGGTAACCAGGTGCAATAGCAAACTAAGGCTGTAGTTCCAGTAGGTGGAGGTGGCAATGAAAGGGGTCGTCCATAGGGTGGTCGAAGGAATTTTTAGGGAGGCCATGGAAACAGAGAAAATAGTAACACAGGAAAGAGGGTGGCACAGCCAGCTAGAAAGATTGCCCGGATTGATGATAGGGCTCATTGTTATGCCTTCCCGGACAAGTCTGAGGCCGAGTTATTGGATGCTGTGATAATAGGTACTCTTCTCGTCTGTGACCGGATGACTTTAGTTTTATTTGATCCGAGTTCCACATATTCATATGTATCTGTTAAATTTGCCTTGGGTCTGGACTTGATTTGTGATGTGCTTGATTTCCCTATTCATGTTTCTACCCCAGTTGGGGAGTCTGTGGTAGTGACCCATGTGTATCATACTTGCTTTGTGGTTTTTGTGGATTTTCAGGCTTGGGTAGATTTGGTTATTCTGTATATGCTGGCCTTCGATGTGATCTTGGGTATGACTTGGCTGTCTCCTTATCATGTTGTGATGAACTGTAACTCTAAGACAATAACTCTAGAGATTTTGTGTAGGTATAGACTAGAGTGGGAAGGTATGTATAGGCCTAAGCCGGCAAAGCTCATATCCTTTGTTCGGTCTAGAAAGCTAGTGGAGAAAGGTTGTTTAGCCTTCTTGGCTCATCTTCGAGATGTTAGTTCGGAGTCCCCTTCTATTGAGTCAGTCCCGATGGTTTCTGAATTTCAGGAGGTATTTCCAGTGAATTTGTCTGGCATGTCTCCTGACAAGGACATTGACTTCTGCATAGATTTTGAGTCGGGCACTCACCTAATATCTATTCCTCCACATCGTATGACTCAGACAGAGTTGAGGGAACTTAAAACTCAGCTACAGAAACTCCTAGATAAGGAATTTATTCATCCCAGCGCATCACCTTCGGGTGCTCCAGTTTTGTTTGTGAAAAACAAGGATGGTAGTATGAGAATGTGTATAGACTACAGACAATTGAACAAGGTTACCATCTGAAATAAGTATCCTTTACCAGTATACTTTACCCCACATAGATGACCTTTTTGACCAGTTGCAGGGTGCTTTGGTGTTTTCAAAGATTGACTTAAGGTCAGGGTATCACCAGATGAAGATTAGGCGTGAGTATATACCTAAAATGACTTTTTGGACTTAATATGGGTATTATGAGTTTCTGATAATATCATTTGGGTTGACCAATGCACCGGCAGCCTTTATGAGTTTGATGAATGGTGTTTTTAAATTATTTCTGGGCCCCTTTGTGATCGTATTTATAGACGATATTTTGATTTATTTCAAGAGTAAAGAGGAGCATGCAGAGCATCTTCGTATTATTTTGGGGATTTTGAGAGGACAAAAATTATATGTCAAGTTTTCAAAATGCGAATTTTGATTGTCTTCGGTTGCTTTCTTAGGGCATGTGGTTTCAGAAAAAGGGGTAATGATGGATCCCCAAAAGATTGAGGCAATGAAGAGTTGGGTCTGGCCGAGCTCTGTGATTGAGGTTAGGAGTTTTGTTGGTCTGGCTGGCTATTATCGCATGTTTGTCAAGAACTTTGCTTCCATTGCTACCCACTTGACAAGATTGACCCAGAAGAAAGTACCATTTGTATGGTCTGGTAAATATAAGGAGAGCTTCCAAGAGCTCAAGAATAAAATAAATTTCTAATGTGGTCAGAATTTTAAATAATAATAATAATAATATATATAGTAATATCGGTTATTTAAAAAAAATAAAAAATTTATATAAAATTGACCACTAACCGTCCATCAGAGGTCTATTTTCTGGTAATTTTTACCCAAAAGATTGACCTCCTATGAATGGTTGGAGGTCGATTTTCTGCAAAAAATATTGCAGCAAATCATTGCGTTTTCTAGTGCCCACCTGCTACAAATTCATATACAGCCCTCAAACCAGCTCAAAGAGCTGCCAACACAATGAAATCTACATTTACGTTACACTACTTCAAATCATACTAAAATTCATTCAAATTATACTAAAACGCATTCGGATTAAATAAAATACGATCAAAAGTCTACAATTCCGAGTCACTAGTTCACAATTTCAATTCACTACTTTACAATTTTAAGTCACTAGTTCACAATTCTAATTCACCAGTTCACCATGATAAAGAAAGGAAAAGGATGTTTACACAAATCACTAGTTCACACTTCCAAGTCTCTCATTCACAATTCCAAGTCACTGGTTCACAATTTTAAGTCACTAGATCACAATTCCAATTCACCAGTTCACTATATTAAAGAAAGGAAAGAATGCTTACACAAATCACTAGTTCACACTTTCAAGTCACTAGTTCATAATTCCTATTCACTAATTCAACGTATTAAAGAAAGGAAAGGATGCTTACGCAAATCACTAGT
The DNA here is from genome assembly GCA_003996215.1 of Jaltomata sinuosa. Taxonomy (NCBI): domain Eukaryota; kingdom Viridiplantae; phylum Streptophyta; class Magnoliopsida; order Solanales; family Solanaceae; genus Jaltomata; species Jaltomata sinuosa. Next base: position 332,192 of record QJPP01000420.1, read on the forward strand.
TCACATTTTCAAGTCACTCATTCACAATTCCATGTCACTAGCTCACAATTTTAAGTCGCCAGTTCACAATTTCAAGTCGCTAGTTCACAATTCTAATTCACTAGTTCACAATTTTAAGTCATTAGTTCACAATTCTAAGTCATTAGTTCATAATTTTAAGTCACTAGTCTACAATTTCAATTCACTAGTTCACAATTTCAAGTCACAATTTTACAATTCCAAGCCACTAGTTCACCACATTAAAAGAAAAAAGCCTAAAACAAATCAATAGATTATAATTTCAAGTCACTCATTCACTAGATCACAATTCCAAGTGACTAGCTAGTTCACAATACCAAATAAGGATTTCACTCCACATGAACTACACCCTTTAACATCAAAGTAACAATTTTCTTCCAAAATTTTCAACAATTTCATGCTTTCAAGATTACACCGAGTTTACCAATTTCTTCATTTGCATGTATTTAATTCACATTATACATAATTTTAACTTTTCCAGTTTCACAAGTTAGCACTTTTTTTCATAAATTCAAGACTCCAAGTACTAGAAATTTTCAATAATTTTTTAAATTTTACACAATTACACAAGTATAAGTAAGAATCAAGTTAATACATTGCAAAGATTCCACATTTCCAAGTCAATGCATACACAATTTCACAATTTTAGTTAACTATTGTGAACCATAATTTTATGGGGCAAAAGAGGGAAATGGAAAAATCAATTGATAACTTTAGTTAAAAATGAAAAAAAATGAGAAAAAGAAAAAAAAATTGACTTACCTTGAACAAGATGAAATGACATCGATAACGGGTGGATGGAATAGCGGCGACACAATAGTTGAATGGAGCAGTGACGATGAAACAGGATCGGAGAGGGACAGGAGGGAAAAAGAGGGATGGAGGGACGGAGCTTGCTCGATGTACGAAGGTCACCGGAGGAGAGGAGGGATGGAGGGAATATATATATATATATATAGAGAGAGAGAGAGAGAGAGAGTGAAATGGGAAAAAGAAATTAGATCCCTAATTTTTATTAAAATTATTGACCTCTTGAGGTCGGTAATGTCAAAAAAAAAAAAAATCATTTAATTAAAATCGACCTCTTGAGGTCAATTTTATTAAAAATAATAAAATTAATTGAATATTATCGATCTTTAAAGGTTGATTTTATGAAAAGTAAAATAAAATTAAAATTATTTAATGAAAATCATTTAATTAAAATCAAAATAATTTTATTTTTCCAAACTATGTAGATTTTTTAAAATTTAGTTTAAAGTATTTCAATAAACTCTTAACTTATAAGCCTTTAATAATTTTAATGACATTAAGTAAAATAATTTAATTTTTATAATAATTTAAATTATTGTACAAAATAATTTAATTTTTAAAAAATTGACTTAAAGTCTTTCTTGTAAACAATTTTGAATATAGTTGCAATATATCAATATATTTAAAAGGTGTTTGAAATATAACCACATAAAAATAATTCGAGGAGTATATTATATTGTAATATCAACATACTTCATATACTCGAATAGATTATCGATTAATTAGCTTTTGAATACTACATCACTACACGAGACATATATTCAAGATGACAGACCATTAATATATAAGACTTGGTTCGTTACATTATTCCACGAGTATATTACCTCGTAATACAACATATTTCATACTCAAATGGTTTATCAGTTAGCTTTTAATTACTACAACACTACAAGAGACATATATTAAAGACGGATCATTAATATATAGGACTTAACTAGTTTGTTACATTACACCACGAGTATATTACCTAATAATATCAACGAATTCAATATTCTCGGATGGATTATTGGTTAATGTCACAACTAACTACTCGGATCATGCGAGCATCTACTCTAATCCACCCATATAGAAGAACCTTTACCACCCATTAAAACAGGTATGCGAAAGTCAATAATAATCCATAAAAATTGGCTTTAAAAAAATCACGATCAGTTACAAAACCTTCGAAAATAATGAAAGTTTTAAATACAACTGAAACCTTCCAAAGGAACTAGTCTAAACAGGTACAAGAGCTACTAAGAGGGAGTACAAGTCAAGATACAGCTTCTACTGTAGGAACAATAACAGAAGCTACTGGAGATGCTTACCGCGTCAAGCCTGAAACATCTACTGAATCCTGCAATTAGACTACACCCCAAAAAGGGTATAGCAAGAGCAGTATCATACAAACAATACGTACTTGTAAGCATCATCGGTTGACCCGAATTAAATCACATAACATCACTTAAATATCCAGAAGAAAACATACAAATAGAGAGTCATTTAGCCAGAGGTCTTTTATTAAACAATTCCTTAATACCTTGACATACTACCAATCTTATCATAAAAAGGAAAACCTTCCTCGTTATCAGTCGAACCTCATTACATGATTACCTGTGAATTCTACACATCCAACCCCCAAAGTTCCTTACCCTTGACATCCTGCCGACTCCGGTACTTATAGAATAACCAGCCTTGTTACACTAACTCAGACATACACTGACACCCTAGCATCTTTAGATTCACCTAAGTCTATAAGTCATAATACTCCAGAGGGTGACACCTCACACTCGTTAGTACTGCTACCAAATCAGCCCAGACATCGTCTCAAGTCAATATACCACTCCAAGTAAGATTCTACGTCATCAATCCCGACTACTAATCATTAACTAACTCAACAATCATGACTCTGTAACAAAAACATACACATTATACCAACTGCACGAGTAATAGACAATATGAAATTGTGTCACATCGTGCAATTAACCCGGACCTCCGAAGGATCCCTAAGGCAATGACTATGGCAAATTTCAGGCATCTCGGTTTACATAACAAACCACCCTTAGAAATTAAGCACATAATCAAGTATACAACTAAGCTCGATTCACTCAAAGAACCAACACATATGAATATCGAGTAAATAGCTAAGCCCAATTTACTTAAGGAACCAATATATATGAATATCAATTAAACAACTAAGCTCGGTTCACTCAAGGAACCAACTTATATGAATATCAAGTAAATAACTAAGCCCGGTTCACTCAAGGAATCAACATATATGAATATCAAGTAAACACCTAAGCCCGGTTCACTCAAGGAACTGTCACACTTTCTAAATACCTGTACACACACGCTAAGGATCTTATGGTTGCCCACTAACCATGACCTGCAGGGGATGAGCTGTTGTCAATGTACTATACCGACATGATACCCAAGCCAATCAATGAATCATAGATACTGTACCAGTGTGGTACCTGAGTCAACTAGGGAATAACATCAATCATTTTCGTAAATATATCCAAGTACTGGTATATCCCACATTAATAACACATATCACAACAATCACAACCATAATGATAAATAAAAATCATACTTGTACAATCAATAAGCTTTTATTATAACCTCATTATACGTGATTGATCCTTAGAATATCATTTATCAATTACTCCCCTTGGACATATGCAATAATTGACAACCACCCCACCACTTTGTCCACTCGAGTTAATTATTTCATGTGAACAATAATCATTCCTTACCACACCAATCACAAGTAGATATAATTCAATGGTTTATCTATTATAGCATGTCCGAAGATCAAGCCTCGACTAAATCAGTTAGCATATTAAACCATATTTTTTAGATTCAAATACTCATTTTAGGGGTGCACATTTAGCCCAATAGAGTCTAAACTTTAATTCAACAAACATAATTTCATTCACTGATCCCATCCCCCTTTATTTAAACCAAGACCGAGATTCTGCTATTATCTAGCAACCCCTTCATTTTAGTCATTCCTAAGTTCAAGACTCTATTCCATTAGCCAATTGTCCGAGGGTGAACAATAATAGTGTAAACACATAAATCCAGATTTCAATATCACCACATAACAGTAATTTTCTACCCCATCTAACTAGGTTTTCATACATTTTATTCACCCAAACACCATGTCTGAAGGCTTAAGCATGCAACCTCCCATCAATCTATATTATGTTCATACTTTTTAACCTAGGTCTAAATTACTCAGTTAAATCTAGCCTACCTGGATGCCAAGCAGCTGCTACTGAGGCCTGAATGTGAACTTTGGCTCCGTGAAGGTGAACTCTGGCATGAAATCAACATAAAACAAATGGATCTTACCCCATAGAGGCAGAATCCCTCCTCTTCATTGCTCCCAGACCAAGAGGAGGAGAAAATAGAATTATAAAACTTATTACAATAATGGTGCTATAGAAGATAAATTCCTGCTATAGCAGGATAATGTCAGCCCGACCCAAAATTTCAAATTCTAAAAATTTTCATCGTGTCACCCCATATTAAATTAAAATTTTATTTTTCAAAATTTACCACAACCTGTGCCCATAATGAAATATTATTTTAATGATGACTGAATAGGTCATTACAATAAATGTCAATTTAGCCACCGTTCATCTTCGAATAATCACGATTAGGTAAGGAATGACACGAGCCTAAATGGAACCTTAACGCCCTTACCATGACACTTATTTACAAACTCGTGCGAGCCACCTACTTTTGTTTTCCCCTTGGTGTACTAAGGACTCAAACTAAAATTTACTACTACTCTACTTGGTCAAGGAATTTTTCTTCCTTCGAGTCGTACGAGACTTTCTTAGAGCAACCCTTCCCCGAGCATCCAAGAAATCCAGGGCCTCGTCAATATACTGAAATGGAAGATTTCAAATAAAATAGGAAAATAATTTTCTGTGCCACGAGGGTCTGGATCCTGCTATAGCGAAAATATTTTTTCTATAGCTGGAGGGGGCCACTATAGCAAAAGCCAACAGTTTAAAGGGGTGAGAAATGGGTTTCTCGCCCATTTCTCTCTGTTTTACTCAAAAAACTCACTTTCCCTCCCTGATCACTTTGCTCCCATCATTGGAAATAAGGTAATTATCGATAAACTTCACTCCCTTTACTTTATTACACAAAATTCTACTTGTTTTATGCTATAGATTGTGGGTTTGTTTTTGAAATTCTGAAATTCAGGTTGGTTTGGCCAAATCTTTGAAGCATGGTTGCTTCCATTACATTTACAATGCTTCTATAGCATTCTGGATGTAAGAATTACGGAGTTCATGACCAAAATGGGCTCAAAACTATATGTATTGTGAAGGGTTGTTATTATTTTGGTACTGATGAATTGGGCGGGTTTTAGGAGTTATCATGCCCAAATGTTTGCATAAACTAGTGTTAGGGAGCCTTGGGAATATTGATCTGAAGTTGAAATGTTAAAAATGGGATTTTTTATCGAGAGGTGCCATTGTTGCATCTCTTGGACTTCTGAAATGATGGAGGCCGCTATGACGTCCTTGTCCCGCTATAGCGATCTTGTTATAGCGGAAAACTTTTTGCTATAGCAAGATCACGGTAGCGGGATACAGCCCGTTGTAGTGGAAGGCTGCAGACAGTAGCCTCCCATACAGGCCAAGGCATGGCCTTTTTCCAGAATTCAATTTCCTAACATTTTATAAGTTCTAACTTAATCCTTTTTCAATGATTTTGTAGATTCAACATCCCAATGGTTGCAAACCAAGAAAATGTTCCAACCCACGAGAGATTCCCCCACGATGCTAGTTGGGAGAGATTTCTAGAATACCAAAGGACTGTGTTCTATTATGAGAGGGAATTTTCTATGAGAGGGGTGGCAGAAAAGGCAAGTGCATTTTACAACTGACTCCAGGAGCTTGGCTGGGGTCCACTAGTGGAGGCTCTCCCTACCAGGGTCTCGAGATGTGTTAGAGAGTTCTATGCCATACTCCCGATCGTTCTTTGAGACGACCCCATCCCTACTATCCGCATCATAAGAGTGGATGTCCTTTTTGGACGTTCGGATCATAAATGACGTATTAGGGGTGCCTCACATTTCAAATTCAGGGTGCGAAGCCAAGAGCTGGGAGATGGATATAAATTGGCTGTGAGATACTCTAATTGAGGAGAAGTTCAGGGACCAGGTCTATTGGCCCACTACTGAGGGCATTACAAGCATGTATTTCTCAGCCGTGCTAAGAGGTGGTTGAACCTGGTGTCTTAGAGGATTCGTCCATCAGGTAACTTTATCGATGTGACCTACATTTGGGCTCTGGTAATGACATATGCCATTTAGAAAATCCAGCTAAATATAGGGCCACAGATCATGTCGGAGAGAAGGAACTTTTATCGGGGCAGCAAGAAGGGCCCCTACCTTCATGATCTCATATCTACATTGTGCAGGCATGTTGAGGTGCCCGAGGAGGAGACTGATGCCAAGGTAGAGATGTACATCCCATTTCATCCCCTCGGGGTGAAAGTGATTTTGTCCAAGGAAAAGAACAAGAGGAAGGTCGATGAGGCTGAGAGCAGCCGGGCTGCAGATGGAGCTGATGATGATGATGCTACCCCTCTCTCCCAGTCCCATCCCCCGATCTCTAGCAGTCACTTGGAGGGGGGTTTGGTTGCAGTTAGGAGATGCATAGAGCACTCCCCTCCCGGTGCCGCAGCCCCACCTCCCCGTCCAGGACTATGCAACACTCCGCAGAGGGATTGATAAAAAGAAGAGGATTAAGGCACTCCTGAAACCGCATACTCGCACGGATGTGGAAAACCATGAAGGTCATGTTTAAGTACGCAGTCCCTAACCATGAGATTCCCCAGCTGGAGCCAGAGGATATACGGGAGTTCCCCTTCCTGAGCGATTCAGAGGAAGAGAGCCCCGCTCCAACAACCCATGATGGTGACAGGGCATCCTTTTAGGGCCCTTTGTGCATCTCAGCCTTGATCCCCCTTTTTATACATTACTGTTGTTTTGAGTGGGCATGTACTAGACAATATTTTTCTCCTTCCTTTCCCTTTTATTTTTAACGCACATGGATGCTAGTTTTTATAAACTTTATAATATTTATATTTAATGCATGTTTTACCTTTTCATAGGCGATTTCTATAATTCATGCAGTAGTTCGTAGCTCAACTGCGATTTAAAATAACCCATGAATGAAAAGCAAAATAAGGGAAAATAGGACAGAGATTTTGTCCTGCTCATCCTGCTATAGCGGCTTACACACTGCTACCACGATGCTGCTATAGTGGAAACATTCCCGCTATAACAGGATCACCATAGCGGGTCAGTACCGCTATGGTGGCCCCAATGGCAGCAACGCAGAATTTACTAATTTCTGCAAAATTTCCTCATTTCCCATTCCATGTTACAACATTAACACATGAAATTGTATTATGGCCTTTAACATAACCCAAAGACCGAACCCAGCAATGCATAAACAAGAACTAGCTTCATTTTATTTGAAAACCAGTGATGAATCACACCAAGATAACTCTTCATAACAACGATTCTCGCTATCATGCACCAACAGCCCCTTTTTCCCATGGTCCTTAATTAAATCCTGACTGTCCTGAAATCGAAGTTTCTCACAGTCGTAAGCTAGTTTTATCCCCTTACAATTTTACCAATGACAAGTCCATACTCAATATTTAGCACATAGTTTTCAGTTAACCACATAGCAAATAATTCCTTTAACCACCAACACACAACCAAGTTATGACTTTCTACTAACCATAAATTTCATAGTAATTCAAACAATCACAGTTCACATATTTGCATTCAAATAAAACTAATACACATAAGCATCAATTTCAAGTTCCATCACAAAACAAGTCCTTTTTATTATCCTTTATTTGCCTCATGAATACCCGTTAAGCGATTATTCATGCATTTACATAGTCTCTATGGCTAGATACCAATTAAAACCTTCCCGGTTCAAACTTTTCTTGCTTGTGTCTTTTCAGCCGGATTCAAATGACATCTTTTTTCCTCGCTAAGATACTAATTGAAATTGAGAGATACCAATTGGACTCAACTCATTCAAGCAAGCATACAAACCACACAAAAGGAGAAAAAAGGTGGAATAATTTCCTAGAATGCCTCATAGCTCCCTGAAGGTTAGATATCACAATCTAACTACTCGGATCTTGCGAGCACCTACTCTAATTTACCGAGATAGGAGAATTCTTACTACCCATTAAAATAGGTATGTGAAAGTCAATAATAAACCATAGAAATTGGCTTTAAAAAAATCACAACCAGTTACAAAACCTTCAAAAATAATAAAAACATTAAATACAACTGAAACTCTTCCCAAGGAACTAGTCTAAACAGACACAAGAGTTACTAAGAGGGAGTACAAGTCAAGACACAACTTCTACTGTAGGAACAATAACAGAAGCTGTTGGAGATCTTTACCGCGTCAAAATTGAAATATCTACTGAATCCTGCAACCAGACTACACCCCTAAAAGGGTATAGCAAGAGTAGTATCAGTACAAATAATATGTACTGATAAGCATCATCGGTTGACTCGAATCATATCACATAACATCACATAAATATCCAGAAGGAAACATACAGATAGAGAGTCATTTAGCCAGAGGTCTTTTATTAAACAGTGTCTTAATACCTTGACATACTACCAGTCTAATTATAAAAAGGGAAATTGTCACAACCTGAGGCTACCCCCTAGACGTAACACGGGACCCGGGATCACAAGTGTCCCAAGTTAACCCTTAGTCATAGCATACTCAGATGAATACAAGAAAATATAGCGGAAGCATACTTAAAGAAGATAGGCACCATAACTAAATAGGAATAAGGTCTAAGCAATAACAAATCCAAATACGGAATACAAGTCTAGCTATGTCTGAAGCCTCTAAACTGTCATAAAGAGTTGATGGGACATGACTCCAGCTAACTCAGAAATCCAAAGATATAACGTGAAAGTAAGTAGCATAGCTATGGTCCTCGAATAATGAGGACTCACCAACAGGAGTCTGGATGACTAGCGATGACTAGCCACGAGCCTGGAATGGAGTCTGAATCTGCATCATCAAGAGGATGCAACACAAAATATGCGTCACTACTATAGGATGTACTGAATATGTGATATATGCATGAATAAGGTAAAAACGTACTTAAAATTGAATTAAAATTGGTTTCATGCATTGTAAGAGAAATCATAAGTAAACATCTTAATTTGAACATAAACTGAGAAATAAAAAAGCATAAGACTTCAATTTTTCATACGGGAGTTTCTCTTAACCGACATAAACCATGATGAGCTACATGGAGTCCAATGTCATACACTCACACCGAAAAAGGTTGTCCTAACCGGCCAAGGTTAGAACCATATCTATCAGGATCCTGTCATAAGCCACAGAAGGCAACCTACGGTGGCAACATAGTTTTGAACTTTGGTTATCTAGAACCCACATTTCTCGATGCTAAATACTACTCCCAAAATATACATATAGCTCAATTTATACTTATGATATATCTAATGCCAAATCTATTTGAAAAGCATAAAGACATATCTAATATCATACAATTCACATATCATAAGTCTTAAAACTTAGCATAGCCATAATTCAAAACATACTTTTCTTTCTAAATTCATAACTTGAAGAATTAGGCATGCAATTTCATGATAATAGAGGTCATGTTATCTAAACATGTAAATTTTGCTTGAAATCATGCAATTCAATGAAATCATGCTAGAATTCATCATCAACATATGGTCTTTTAAAATTATGCAAGGAATCTTAATTAAAACTTGGGTAATGAATGAGAAATCATGAATTAATACTTTAAAACAAAACCCATAACTTTTTCCCAATTTGGGTAAGAACTCTAATTTCACAAATTTATAAATCAAAGTAAAACATAGAGTTTTGGGCATAAGATAAAAGGAATCCCTCATTGAATACCCACATACCTTATTGAAGCTTTCTTGATCTAAGATGAAAAAAAATGTAGGCTTGAACCTGAAGCTTGAGACTTGGAGCTTGAAGGAGTTTGTTTCCTCTTTTGGTAGATGAATGAGGAATAATGAAAGACTTAGACTAATAAGAGTAAAAACTTTAATAAAAGTGGCCAAAACGACTTAACTTAACAGTTAAAAGGGTGAGTAATTATAAAAATACCCCTGAAATTTAATTAGAGAAAAGCTGTTAAAAACTTCGGCTTCAGGTTCCACGGGTCCCTTCCACGAGCCATAGAAGTAACCACAGTTCGTGGATTGGAGTCGTGGTTGCAGAGCCAAAATTCCAAGCTGTGGATAACTTTCCACGAGTTAGCAGGATGACTCGTGGAAACTTCCACGGGTCGTAGAAAACTCTCATGGTTTCTGGGAATTTGACTACTCTCAGTCTGAGTTCCATGACTCATGGAACCATCCACGGACCGTGAACCTGGCTCATAGTTCTCAAACCTGAGGTTGATCTGCAGGACTGGTTTCACGAGTTACTTCCACGACTCATAGTTCCTTCCACGACTCATGGACTTGACTCATGATTCCTGGAAGTTTCAGAATTTTCAGGGATTCTAAGTTTAAAAGCTGAATCAAAATTTCAGGGTGTTACAAAAATCTTCCTCGTTATTAGTCGCACCTTATTACATGATTACATGTGAATTCTACGCATCCAACCCCTAAGGTTTATTACCCTTGACATCCTGTCGACTCCGGCACTTATAGAATAACCAGCCTTATTACACTAATTTAGACATACACTGACATCCTAGCATCTTTAGATTCACCTAAGTCTGTAAGCCATAACAATCCAGAGGGTGACACCTCACACTCATCGATCCCGCTACCAAACCAGTCCAGACATCATCTCAAGTCAATATACCACTCCAAGTAAGATTCTACGTGATCAATCCCGACTACTAATCATTAACTAAGACAACAATCATGACTCTGCAACAACAAGCTACACATTATACCAACTGTACCAGTAATAGATAACATGGAATTGTGTCACATCGTGCAATTAACCCCAACCTCCCAAGGATCCCTAAAACAACAACAATGGTTAATTTCAGGTATCTCGATTTACATAATGAACCACCCTTAGAAATTAAGCACATAGTCAAGTAAACAACTAAGCCCAATTCACTCAAGGAACAAATACATATGAATATCGAGGAACCAGCTAAGACTGATTCACTCAAGGAACCAACATATATGAATATCAAGTAAACAACTAAGCCTGATTCACTCAAGGAACCAACATATATGAAAATCAAGTAAACAGCTAAGCCTGATTCACTCAAGGAACCAACATATATGAATATCAAGTAAACAGTTAAGCTCGATTCACTCAAGAAACTGAGACATATGAATATCAAGAAAAAAGCTAAGCCCAATTCACTCAAGGAACCAACATATATGAATATCAAGTAAACAGCTAAGCTCGGTTTACTCAAGGAACCAACATATATGAATATCAAGTAAATAACTAAGCCTGATTCACTCAAGAAACCAACATATATGAATATCAAATAAAGAACTAAGCCCAGTTCACTAAAGTAACTAACTATATATGAATATCAAGTAAATAATTAAGCCTGGTTCACTCAAGAAACCAACATATATAAATATCAAGTAAACAACTAATCCCGATTTACTCAAGAAACCATCACACTTTCCAAATACCTATAAACACATGCTATGGGTTTTATGGTCGTTCACTAGCCATGACTTGCATGGGACGTGCTCTTGGCCATGTACTATATCGGCGTTGTACCCGAGCCAACCAATAAATCATAGATATTGTACCAGTGTGGTACCCAGGCCAACCAAGGAATAACATCAACCAATCCCGTGAATATATTCAAGTACTGGTATATCCCACAATAATAACATATATCACAACAATCACAACCATAATGATAAATAACAATCATACTTGTACATTCAACAAGTTTTTATTATAATCTCATTATATGTGACTGACCCTTAGGATACCATTTAACAATTACTCCCCTTAAACATGTATTGCAAAAATAGACAACGACCCCACCGCTTGGTCAACTCGAGTTAATCATTTCATGTGAACAACAATTATTTCTTACCACACCAATCACAAGTAGACATAATTCAATGGTTTATCTATTATAGCATGTCCAAAGACTAACCCCCGGCTAAATCAGTAAGCATATCAAGCCATATTCCTTAGATTTAAATACTCATTTTAGGTGTGCACATTTAGCCCAATGGAGTCTAAACTTTAATTCAATAATCATAATTTCATTCACTGATTCTGTCCCTCTTTATTTAAACCAAGACTGGAATTCCGATATTATCTAGCAACTTCTCTATTCTAGTCATTCCTAGGTTCAAGACCCTACCCCATTAACCAATTATCCGAGGGTGAACAACAATAGTGTAAACATATAAATTCAAGAATGCTTCTAATATCACCATATATTAGTAATTTCTCATCCCATTTAACTGGATTTTCATACATTTTATCCACCCAAACACCATGTCCGAAGGCTTAAGCATACAATCTCCCATCAATCTATGTTATATTCATGTTTTTTAACTCAGGTCTAAATTAATCAGTTAAAGTTAGCCTACCTGGATGCCAAGCTACTGCTACGAAGACTTGAATGCAAACTTTGGATCCATGAAGGTGAACCCTGGCATGAAATTAGTATAAAACCCATGGGTTTTATCTCATAAAGGCGGACTCCCTTCTCTCCATTTCTCTCAGGCCAAGAGGTACCCTAGTAGAGGTTTTAGAGCAAGTCTCGTCCTTAATGCAACTGAAGAGGACTTGTTCTGAGGTTACTGGTCCCGTCATTCAGCTATAGCGGCCTGTCAGTCGCTACCGCGATGCTACTATAGCGGGAAATTCTCGCTATAGCGGGATGACGTCAGTCTGACCCAATAATTTAAATTTTAAAATTTTTCACCGTGTCACCCCATATTTAATCGAAATTGTATTTTTCAAAAGTTCCCACAACCCATGCCCATAATGAAGTATTTTATTTTAATAACGATTGAACAGGTCGTTACAGTTAATTAGCTTTTAAATACTACATCACTACACGAGACATATATTCAAGGCGAATCATTAATATATAAGACCTGGTTCATTACATTACTCTACGAGTATATTACCTCATAATACAATGTATTTCATATACTCGGATGAATTATCGATTAGCTTTTGACTACTATAGCACTACATAAGACATATATTTAAGACAAACCATTAGTATATAAGACTCAATTGGTTTGTTATATTACTCCACGAGCATATTATCTCATAATATTAACGTATTCAATATACTCAAATGGATTTGGTTAGCTTTTGACTATTGCATCACTACACGAGTCATATATTCAAGATTGGACAGACCGTTGATAGAACTTTAGTTTGTTACATTACTCTAACCTCCTCATATCAATGTATTGCATACTCGGATTGATTACCGGTGTTCCTTTGTCTACTATATATATATATATATATCCCTACACGAGATATACATTCAAGGTTGGACGACAGATCATTAATATATCTTAATTACTTTGTTTCATATTATTGATCCACAAGTGTATATGTTACCTCCTAATAATATCAACATATTCCATATTCTGATGCATTATCAGTTTGCCTTTGACTACTACATCACTACACGAGTACGTACTATATATATTACCTCCTAATATAAATATATTTCATAGTCGGATGAATTATATCGAGATTTGACTTTGACTTCTACATCACTACACGAGATCACATATATTCAAAGTAAGACGGATCATTAATAAAACTTGGTTTGTTACATGAATTAATTACTCCATGAGTATTATCTCGATCCTAATATCAATGAACATATTTCATACTTTGGATGGATTAATTATCGGTGTTTCTTTGTCCACTCTGCAAGTTCTAAAACTTTTTTGAAACTTTGCAAATTAAACTTGTTTGCACTTTTCAAAAGAATTGAACTGTAAGCGTAAAATGAAAAAAAAAAATTAATTATATCCCAATTTTTTAAATTCATAAATAATTTGAAATAAGTATTTTTAATAATATGGACAATTAATATGGAATGAAGAGAATAAAGTATTTGCAAGAAAAAAATAAAATACAAATGTTAATAACAAGAGGAAAATAAAATATAAAAAGTACAACATTACTAACCTTTTGTACAATGTATTGTTGCTAAGTTAGTAAATTTAATAAAAAATATTTAATAAAACTGACCTCCGAAGGTCGATTTTATTAAAAATAAATAAAATTTATTATATTATTACCGACCTCTGGAGGTTGATAATAATTAATAATAATTTTGTTCTTTTATGAAACATAGTGGACGATTTTTTAGTAATAAATATAAAATTATATTTATATTTATTTGTTAAATTTTTAAATGAAACATATTATACGCTTTTTCTTTTTATAAAATTTAATGCCGACTTTAGGAGGTCAATTTTGTCGATTTTTTTGGGGTAATTTTCTAACCTTCTGAGGTTGGAAAATAAAATTTTCGCTATTTTTCTCCAAACAAACCAACCTCATGAGGTCGCTTTTCTCAACAAAATAGAAAAATATTATTACACTAATATCGACCTCCGGAGGTCCGAATTTCTCACCCAGTGAAAGTTAAATGGAGGACTGGCTAGTCGCACAACTGAAAAGCCACATGCATGTTGTCAAAGAAAAAGTGGAAGATAACAATTATTGGATTGTAAGAAGAGGCCTTCTACCGTTTTGGCTTGACAATTGGATCCCCTTGGGTACTCTAGATAAGCTTACTCTCCCTGATGCCATTCCTACTTGGATATTCATAAACAATATTTTCTTTGATGGTGTCTGGCATTGGGACCTTTGCCGAGAAGCTCTTGTCTTGAAATGAGCCATGACTATTGATCCAATAATTATTTTTTATCGAATTTGAAGATCCCCAAGGGCAAGTCAAGGGGCTTATTAACTTGGATAAATGGGGTACTCCTAACTTCAAGATTAGGAGCAAAAAATTCAAAGATATCACCTTCAATGATGTGGTATCTAATCTATAGTCAAAGCTCATCTTTTGTATCGTGACTTATGTTCCTAATATTTACAAACCTCTTAAAATTAGATCTTGGATAACAGGGATAGAAGCAATGGGCCTGTCCATTGCTCTACCAGAAAGAAATCCACTCTGATTATCAAATATCATCTTGGTGAGCAAGGATTCAGCCTTCTAGTCACAATTTTAGAAATGATTTTATTGGTGTAGTTGCTGAGAATAATCGGCTTGAAATCAGTGAACTTGGAAGGTGAGTCAACTTTAGGAATTAGAACAATGAAAATATGTGTAAAGAATTTAGTGAGTTTCTTTTCTCCGAAGAAATCAGTGAAATAGTCTATGATATCTTGCTTAATGATAGTGTAACAAGTTTGGTAGAAGCTTAAAAAAAAAAAAAAAAAAAAAAATTGGTAGAAGCTTACATTGGAACTATTAGGTCCAGCACCACTATCTTTGTTCATACTAGAAACAGTTTCCTTGATCTCATCTTTGTTCATACTAGAAGCAGCATAAATTAATAATGCACCATAAAAAAGTTATTTATTATGAGAGAAAAAATTAAAGACCCGACTTTTTCTCCCAGCTAGTCAAGTTGCATGTAGTTTTTGTGACTTTGTCCGTGTTTGATCCATTCACAATTTATATTATGATAAACCAAAACTTCAATTTAAACATGCAAGGACTATTCTTCCCCATCAGTGGAGAGAAAGACAACAAGAACTAATTTGTACTTACTTTTTTCTCTTTTTAAAACCAATATTTTGATACATTAAGACTTTACCAGTTCCTAGCTTTTTTTCATTCTTTAAAGGAATTATACATTTTTTGGACTTTTCTTCCTAAACTTTAAATAAGTTAAGTTGAACTTTCTCTTGTCTCTGAAGTAAATGTCTTATTTACACCATAATCAACTATTGATGTACTAGGGATGCATGTATATATTTATATGTATACATGTAAATCTTAGTTCCAACTTCCAACTTCCTTCATGCATGCATAATCTTATTTCAATCACAAGTAAACAGTAAGTAATTGATGTACACAAAGATCATAAAAGGGTGTTAAAATATTTTAATTAAAAAATGTTTCAGGTATACAATTGTTGTAATAAAAGAATGAAGTAATAAAGAATCATAAAATGTCATCTCTATGAAAGTCATACTAATTAATAGCAACAAATTACTGGATGATCTTGTCTTCTTTGTCTTCTAGGGACTAATGTAGTCAATCTTATGATAAGAGCATGCACAATTTTTAGCACCAATATCATCTGCAACACAAGGAGGTTCAACTCTACCACCTTCATACCATTGTTTTCTTTGTTGCACTAGTTCATTGATGAATTTGTCAAGCATTTCTCGAGTGATTCCCGGCATCACAATAACATGTGCCATATCTTTGACGCATGAAAGTTGCCAACGACGGACAAATTCATGGTCACGAGGCCTTTCAAGTACAACTATGATGCTAAGCTCATTTAGCATGACACTTATCCCTGCTTGTTGAAGACGGTCTTTTAAATATTTGGCATTATCGAGACATCTCTTAACATCTTTTTGTAGGCCAATTTGACCTTTAGCGCTCAAGCTATACCATAAGAAAATTGGAGTTAAACCGTTACGACTACCAGAAATAGTGGCGTCCACAGAAGCAATGTACTCCACATTTCTTGAGAGATTATTGATGTAGTTTTTTCTTGTTATTTGGACACCACAAGGCATTGGGCATCCCAAGAACTTGTGACCAGAAATTGTGACACTTCCAATTGGCTTCTTGAAACTGATCATCTGTTCAAATTACATAAAGAATAATTCATTAGAATATTGCTCTGCGAATTACTCAAGAGTTTTGTTAAAAGTAAAAAGTGAAACTCACATTGTTTATAAAGGGGACCATAAGACCACATAGTGCTGCATCACAATGGATGTAAAACATATCTTGTGAATAGCCACAATCTTTGAGTGTTTCAAGAATAATATCAAGGTCATCAATAGCTCCTTTGAAGGTAGTTCCTGTAGTTAAAAGAATCATTAAGGGAAAAGTACGTAAAAGAAAAAAATAAAATGGATAGAGGTTGAGGTAAATATTTACCAATTGTCACATTTATAATTGCTGGTTTGTCCTTATTTTGAATCAACTTTGCTCTTAGATCTGAATAATCCATCTCCCCATTTACTGATGTGTTGATTGTTTCCGAATCCATTCGGTACATTCTTGCAGCTTTGAAGACAGAGTAGTGAGAGTCTTTTGACGCATATAATATTCCATCAGGAAGTAGCTCTCTCCTGCATAAATAATGTTAAGAAAAATTAATATCATCGAAACAATAAAAGTTATTACTATGTTATATACTCGTGTCATATATTATCAACTTACCCTATCAAAATACCATGGAGATTGCCTTCAGTACCACCATTGGTAACATAACCCCAATATTGGTCCTTTTCAATTTCCCATAGTTGTGCAAACCAATCCAAAACAGCCATTTCGAAGTCTTTTGAATGGAAATCGACAGTGTTCTGAATGAATGGATCACCACAATTATTTAGGTGAAATTGCAAAAGTGGTGCTAAAGTTGCATAGTGATCATAGCATATGTTCACTGGATAACCTAATAAGAATAAGAAAAGAGTTGATTTAATTTAGTCATCTCATTAAGTAGGTAATTGGTGGCAAAGAGTGAAGAGAATAATAATGAAAATTACCTAAA